>OZ007595.1:153941388-154541388 GCA_963931845.1 Maratus michaelseni | reverse complement strand
ATTTTCAAAGCAAGTCGTAAAGAAGAGTATGTTGATGACACTGAAGTAAAAATTGCTTTTGAAACAATACCACATCAAAAAACAAAAAAAATGTAAACTAGTAAACATTGAAGATCAGAAAAAGAAAACGAGATATCGGCAATCAATCTCCAAATTAAACATTTTGCAGAAATAATATAGCTTCTTGAACACAAACATGGTACCTTGATGATAGAAACCCATCATGCATTGATCATAAGAATGTTTGATATATATTAAAATTACATATTAAAGAAAAATATTATCACAGATACAAAACTAAATATACAACCTTTAACAAATTTAATTGCATATTATACATAAAAAATCAAAAGGTCTTTACATTAAGTTACAAAATGTCAATAACACTAACGATCTAGATACAGTGACCTCTCATTTATACGCGATGTTTAGTAATTACTTTTCATACCTCTGTTTTAAAGAAGTAAAATTCGATTTACAAATTCGGCTATTTAATAAGCCCAAAATTACCTTAAAAAAAAAAAAAAACTGGTGCTGAAAAATAATTTCCGTGTATCGCGTGTAAGTAAGGTCACTGTAATTCGTTTAAAATTTTTAATCAAATAATTCAAAATATCCGAGATGATGAGAGTTTAAAATAAACAAAATGAATTACGAATCAACAATCACATGGTGGAATGCTGATCTCAGGGATCATCGTGACTTTTAAAACCGAACATACAGTAATGCATATAGGGAAAAGATATAAAATGAATTAGAATCGTGTAAATTAAAAATGACGCAGGCAAAGTTAAATTGATTGAGAACAATTATTCTAGAATTGAGAAAATATTTCGGTCATTATTTTAAACAGTAGAAGGAATAACAATTTTTTTAAACAGTAGAAATCATCCATCAACACTTTTTAATAATCTAAAAATATATCAAAATTCATCAAAATGTTTACATAAACCCAGCCAATCCGAAATATATATAGACGGTTCGGAAATTAAAAATGGTTGTTCTTTTCGATTTAAAGTAAAACATAGTGACAATTTCATTTAAGCCTACTCAATAAAATTAAGACAAAACAATTCTATATTTCGGCGGAATCTTTATCTATCACAGAAGCAATATAATGTAAAGTAAAAATGAACTTAACTGACATCAGTATGTACTCTGAAAGTAACTCTGTAATACTGCCGCTTTATAAACTTCATGTAACAAACTCAATAATTATTAACTTATTGAAACTTATATTTGATAATATTCAATTACATTTATATTTAATATGAATAAAGGGACATAAGGGAGGTAATGAAAGTAATAGGTAATGCAGAAGCAGATAACTTGTCAAAACACCCTTGCTTGAAAACTCAAATCAATACTATAATCTTTAAAATTGATTATCCTTTATCATTTTTAAATAACATAATTAAATTAAACATTATAGATTCATCGCAAAATATCTGGGAATAATAGTTACATAGGACGCTTTGCATTTAGCTTCATACCAAAGGTAAATCGAAACTTTATAATCCCACTAATACAATAGAACTATACAGTACATTCGAGAGAGTTACGTGATTATGCTTCTTATTAATAACCATCTAACCCATAGAACTCTTGAGGACTCAAATATAAATGAAACATATGAAACAAGTCCTGAAAATTCACTTTAAACTTGATGAGGACATATCTGATTCTAACAAAATTATACATATAAAGTATACACAGACACAGAAAAAAAAATCAAAAAGGGAACTACAATAAGCAATATTACAACAAACCTAAATAAGGCACCTGGATTTGATAGCATTGAATGTACAATGATTAAAAATACTTACACACAGTTCTATAATATATTACACATACCTTTTAATAAATGTCTAAATTTAACATACTTCCAAAAATAGTGGAAAATATCACAGAACATATTTTTCACAAGCAAAATAAAAATCCAAAAGACTCCAAAATATCGACCAACATGTCTTCTAATCGAACGCCCAATGTTAGGAAAATTTTATGAACGGACACTGTAAAAACAACTTTCATACATTGTAGAAAAATAAACTTTATAATAACAATCAGTACGGTTTTAGAATCGGAAGAAGTACCACTAACCTTATGTATATAATTAAACAAAAAATAAAATATTTACAAAGTTTACAAATACTGTTCACTTTTATTATGTGACATAGACGGTGCATTCGATAACATATCATGGAATATCTTACGAGACGAAATCATCAAACTAATGATAGATTACACTAGTTTACATGACTTTTGTTCATGAAATGAAATGTATACGGTTACGTTACTTTGGGTATCTACATCTAGGAAAAAATAGTTTAAAAAATCCAGCACGTCAGTTTTTTGAAATATTTATTAAGAAGTTTTTTACAAAAAACTACATCTAAATAAACAATAGGCAGTTAAAATTTTTAATGTTTGCTCTTTTTTTATAAATATTTTCATCTGTATCTCTCACAACAGACCAACAATAGTCACCTAGCATATTTTGGTCCCGAGCACCTTGATAATTTTGCTCAAATGATTTTAAACCTTGGTGAAATCGCTCACTATGTTCATCACTCATACCACTGAGATTTTCTGGGAAAAATCTAAATGGGAATGCAAAAAATGAATTTTTAGTGACATATTTACATCCAAATGCTCGTAATTTTGCAATAAAATTTCAACAATCTCTTTATAATTATCACATTTTTTATTGCCTAAAATTTTTTTAATGACACTTTTGAAATAGTTCCAGGCTGCTGTCACTACCTTGGTTAAAAGGCTCTTGAATTTTGTATCGTCCAATATTTTCCTGATTGGAGGACCCACAAATATTCCTTCCTTTAGTTTAGCCGCAGAAAGATTCGTAAATACAAAGGTAATGAAAGGCAGGCTTGGATTTATCCAAAAAGTGGCAGAAGTGACCAAAGTTTGGTCACTTCTGCCATGTGGTATGGGAACTGGTATTTCCTCTGAATGAACGACCGGCTTAGTTAGTGATGGAACGGCTGCATAATTTATGCTACCTGTATTTTTTTAGTTAAAACCAAAAGTTTTTGTTAAACAAAAGTAACAATCGGTTACGTTGTTAGTTGGCTCTCTCCATATCATTGATTTACCAAATTTCAGCCATCTATTTTCACCTGAATACCAGAAGCTGAGAAACAATCTACAATTAGTGCAAATCACATGAGGAACCCAATTTTTATCTTGATTTGACACCGAAAATCCAGAATAATGTAAATAGGCTTCTTGCAATGGTTTTGTTATAGCAAAACCACGATTTAACTGAAAAATTTTGCCACAAACATAACAAAATCGGTTTGGATGTAGTTTACACCCTCTGGATGACATTTTTATAATAAAATAAGGCATTTGAATCACACAGTTGTTTACAAAATAAAACGATAAACGTATTTAAACAATTGTGGGTAGATAAAAAACAAAGACCTTCATATCTCAGAATTGTGACGTGCTACAAAAAATAAAAAAAATATTTTTTTAACTACCGTTCATAGCCTACATAAACAATATATGTTTCATTTCATGAACAAAAAATTTTTTTTTTGTAAACTAGTGTTATTATATCAAAAATAACATACCATCATTTATTAACGACAGAACTTTATTTTTAAATTCAGACATCCATCTGACGTATATAATTATTCACAAAGGTTGACCACAAGGGTTGTGCTTATGACTAATCCTATGGTTAATATTATCAACTTAAGTTTTAAACTGCATGTATAAATATACAAATAATATTTATGCATTCGGGAGTGATTTTGCAATATTAGTAACAGGAAATACGAGGAAACAGCTAGAATAAAATGAAAATGAATTAATATATAGATTTCCACCAATATGCAATTTAAAAGTACTCAACGTTTCGCGTATTAGAAAACAAGGAATGCATTTCAAACGTATATGTGCGTTAAAGTACATCCAGTATTTAAATTAGATAATAAAATAATTAAAATTGTTTCAGAATAAAAATATCTAGGTTTAATTTTCGATCTTAAACGTAATTGATTTGTACGTATAAGACGTTTGCAAGAGCAAATTAACATCAAACTATAGAAAAAATATTTTAAAAGTCAGAAATGTAAATTGCGGAATAAAAAGAAAATATTAAAATTCTAGTATAAAATACATTAAAACAACTCGAATACGTTAATCAAATCTGGAATGAAGATTTAAACTGCCCCGACATTAGAAAATTAAACTCTATAAAAAGAACGACAGTTTTAGCAATACACATATCGTATAAATCAACATGCACAGACACAATTCTAGTATTAATGGGAAAATCACCAATCAGAACGATTCTTGTCCAATTATCGCAAAAATTTAAATTCACTAATCATAAAGATTAATTGGAACGTAATTCAATAAAATTAAACCATGCCAATTTTGAAAAACAACTAGCTAAATTTTATTATCATACATCAACACTTTTTAATAATCTAAAAATATATCAAAATTCATCAAAATGTTTACATAAACCCAACCAATCCGAAATATATATAGATGGTTCGGAAATTAAAAATGGTTGTTCTTTTGGATTTAAAGTAAAATATAGTGACGATTTCATTTAAGCCTACTCAATAAAATTAAGAAAAAATCAATTCTATATTTCGGCGGAATCTTTATCTATCACAGAAGCAATATAATGTAAAGTAAAAATGAACTTAACTGACATCAATATGTACTCTGATAGTAACTCTGCAATATTGCCCCTTTTTAAACTGCATATAGCAAACTCAATAATCATTAACTTATTGAAACTTATATTTGATAATATTCAATTACATATATATGGACATAAGGAAGTTTAATGAAAGTAATAGGTAATGCAGAAGCAGATAACTTGGCCAAACACCCTTGCTTGAAAACTCAAATCAGTACCATAATCTTAAAAATCGGTTATCCTTTATCATTTTTAAATAACATAAATAAACTAAATATTATTGATTCATGGCAAAATATCTCAAAATAATAGTTACATAGAACGCTTTGCATTTAACTTCATACCAAAAGTAAATCGAAACATTATAGGCACTGATACAATAGTACTATACAGTACATTCACGAGGGTTACGTTCGAGGAAAACCTTGCGAATGTTGACTCTATCTAGCTGCACTTAAAAATGAGTTATGTTATATAACATTCTAACTAGAGTGGCACAGTATATCAAAGAACAGAAAGGGAGAGGGTCGGGACAAGAGAGCGCTAAGCCACAGTTTTTAACTTCTGAGATATTTCAATTTGAAAATTTGATCAAATACTCAAATCAAGATATATAACGTAAAGTGTTTTCGCCAATGTCTTAGTAACATTTGAGATTTTCTGAGTAACAATATGGCATTACTTTAATGATATTACTCTTACGTTCTTTGTAAATTAGCTATCTTCATTAGAGGCATAAATGTCTGGGGCAAAAACAAAACCAGGGATATATGCTGCTACCAAGTGACATTAGAAACAAATTATATGTAGGATATTGTAATTTACAATATTAAGCAACAGGTTACAGTGTTAGATTTATTTCACCAAACGTGTGGCTTGGCACTTTCTTGCCCCGACCCCCTCATATGTATTAACAATATGTTGTGCATAAGATATATGTAGAATGTGAAAGTACACACATATTCATAAATATGAAATTATTTTATTGAATATAATTCACATTAACGTACTGGATAAATAATTACAACTAAAAAATCATAGGTTTTTGTATAAAGTAATTTTGACTCTCTTTCTCTTCGCAAAGAGATAATGTATTAGTGTGTCTGTATGCGTTACAATATTAAAGTGCGTTATTTAAATACAGCTAAATCTTCAGAAATGCTTTTATTTACCATCTAAGTGCAGCTACAGTTCTATACCTACGAGAACCTGCACATTTTAAATTGATAGATTGAAGATGCCGTTAATTTACCACTTCTAATATTCCTGTTGCTATGAACACTCTGATGCTGTTGTAATTATTTTGCTTTCCTACAGCACTTGCTATTTTTTCCGTTGGCAACTAAAAATTGATTTGTAAATAGATACTAAGAAAACACAGAGGAAATAATCTTTAACCACTATAAATTCGGAAAAAGAAAGAGATACAGTGATCTCTTACTTATACGCGATGTTCAGTAATTACATTTTCATAGTACTATTTTAAAATAGTAAAATTCGACTTATAAATTCTGCGAATAAATAAGGAGAAAATTACCTTAAAAAAATGCCAGTACTGAAAAATAATTTCCGTGTATCGCGTATAAATGAGAGGTCACTGTAATAAAAAAATATATATATTGCGAATAATCAATTCAGATACTCGCGAATGTTACGTTTTTCCGCATTTTGATATTTGTGAGTAATCAAAACTCGCGAATGTTGAGGGATTACTGTATATTTATGAGGTCACGGAAACTTCTCAACATTCAACATTATTTAATATAAATAAACATGATAATGAAAACTGCGAATATGGTGTTTAATTTACTTTATATTTACTAAAAATATCCAAAAATGAAATATAATTTTAAATATAATCAATCATTATCATTATATGAAAACTTTCTATTATTAATAAAATTCCAATTCATTAAATAGTCTGCATTCCAACTATAAAACACTCAATAGTTGGTATTCTTTCATCTTTTAAGAAGAATCATTCATCTATATTTTTCTATTCATTACGCAATACAACACTATTAAATCTAACACACAAACTCTAAGTATAACTTAAAAGTCCAAACGTTTTTGGGTATATTGGTGAAGATTTCAAACCCAAGCATAGAAATTAATTTCTTACCACACATTTTATTCATCTATATTACATTTAATAATACACTCCTACAGCTTTTAAAATAATCCTCCCATCTTGAATATACTATGATAGTTGCCTAAGTTGTAAAGCTTTAAAATATCTAATAAAATTTGAGCACAATTATATATAAGAATAGAATTAAGAATAATTTAATGAAACCATAAATTTTATATACTTTTTATCATACAATATCTTCTCAATCATTTAAAAAGTAGATCTAAAGAGTTCTCTTTCTTAAAAAGCCGACTACTTTTCCTCCTAAAAGAAGATAGCTTTAAGAACCTCAAGAATAATTTCTCATTTATTCAGTGACTGAAATTAATTTACGGCCAATATGAACTTTGTGAACCTAATGGACTTATTATTTCATGTATATTAAAGAAATCTTAATGTTATTAATTATAAAATTATATCTTTGGTATCTACATGTAAATCAACAAATTGTAATGTCATTGTAAAACAATGTAATTTTATTTCCTTAAAAAGTTTCAATAAATCGGGATTCTTTCCTGGCTGGTCCCTAACCGGGTTAACTGGGAATAGACAGATTATTCCTTTTGGGTTTAAGGATATTCCTGGCTTAAAATTTTGACAAATTGGATGGAGGTCCCTCAGGAATGTGTTTCCTATGAGTAGACGGAATTCACAAATAAGCTACAGGCTATCCGTTTCTCGCAAGGGATAAATCTTCCTAGGAGGTAGAATGAAGATTTTCTCTTATATATTGCAGTACTTTTATTATTACTAGAAATGTAATTTTCACTTCATGTTAAGGAAGAAACAATGTATAATTTAAAAATGTTTTCAATAAGCGCAAGGTCGGGGAACCTTGCTAGTATCACGATAATAAACAAATAAACAATTAATTAAACGAGTATTATTTAAATGAAATATTTAATATTTGATGGAAAAAGCAACATCAGTTGTGATGGAAACCAGCTTTAACCCATTAATGACGACTTATTTTACACTTCTTTTAATACTTTGTTACCTGTTGACACCAGTTTTCCCATACTGTTATTTTAACTGATTGAATCTCTGATAGTTTCACATTATATAACAATATTATTTTTTTACTAAAATACCGGGTGTTCATATTTGAAAGTTTCGTATCACTTAAATGGTAAGTTTTCGTACCAACATGCATTAATGAATTAAACATCGAAAATGCATGATAATTAATTAAACTGACGAAAATGATTTACAGAAAATCAGAGGGCTTCATGACAGTTTTCTATGCACGTTTATTCCATTTTCGCAGAGGTTTAGATGGAAATAGTTAATAACACAGAGAAATGAGGAACATCGTATAAAATAAGTTAAACGATCATATTATTATTATTTGTAAAACATTGTTAGTCCTAAACCAAAATTTAAATTATCAGCTTAATGGCATAAATTTGTCTGTTAATGACGTTGGTGTTGTAATTGTGATATTTTACAAATTATGTAATATTTTCAAAAACAGTCATGTCCAAGCATAACAAATTATAATATATGATGTTAGATACAATTCTCAAAATACGAAAATTAAAGGAGCATGTTACAGATAAATCGGAATCTTTTTACTTTTGTAGCAAAAGAATGAGAAACAAATCCTCATAAAATTTTGATTTTCGACTAATTGTTCTAATACTTGATATGGACAAAATAAATTTATAACATTTTTGTGTCTGAAAATATTTAAAAAACACACAATGGCAAATTTATTTTATTTATACTTCCAAATCAAGATTGGTTTGTGCAATAAACAAACGTTGTTTGCTGTTTTTTAATCGTATTGTTTAATACCCTGCTAATAAAAACATACAAGAGATAAAATTCGTATTTCACGATTTTACAAAGTATAATTCCAAACTTTATAATTACATATGAAAAAGTCTTACATAAATGCATATTTAGTTATCGAAAAAAAAAAAAAAACACCCTTTTTAATCAAAATCTTTAAAATAAAAAAGGCAGCTTAGATGAAAATAAATCTTTTGATTTTCTTTCATCTATTCTCTTCCATTATTTTATTTAACTTTTACAGTGTTTTTTTTCTACATTCTTTTAGATAAACATCATAAAAAAATTTACAATCGATGACATGTACATTAATGTCAACAACAAAGAAATATATTGGAAAATTGAATAATGGCATAAAAATTTTTTTTTGTTGAAAAGTCAATGTGCTTTTTCGAACAAAGAATATGATGTTATTTTTACTATAAAACACAAAATAATTTTTCTGGTTAAACAGAAAAAGAATTAACTATTGAATAACAAATTTGCGTTTTTTAAATATTTATCGAGTTGTACGGAGATAAGTTCAAATCTAAACTATTGGAATTACATTTGAAAATGAAAATATTATTTTTATTTCTATTTTATTTTTATGAGTATTATTTAAAGAAAAATGTTTTAGCTATTTAATTATATTAAATTGTACTGCCACTAAAAAATTTGTTTTCTTCTAAAGGTTTATCGCATCAATTATTTTCGCATGCTTGACTACCAAAAGTATATGGGAAACAGCTTTTGAATTCATTTAGACATGTGTGATAGCCCAGTAATAAACATTTACATACGCATGTCAATTAATAGTGCTGGTAAATTATGGGCCTCCTACTTGGAATAGTTTGCTTAGACCAATTAAACAATAACTACCCACATTAACCAAGTGAGGCACGGGTTAATACGTCGCTCCGGAACCACTGGGCTTCCAGGTAAAAAAGGAGTAACTTGAAACCCTTTCCGGCACAGTGATCCCACTCCGGGCACACTCAATTTTAATGCCAAACTTGCATACGACACCAAGAATATTTTAATAAAATTTTGTTTCTACAATGAAAGCTTTAATAAAAAGTTCTTATTTTCTAAAAAAGTCGTTTGTAAATTCCGGTGTGAGTCAGCAATTTCTCCTTTTACGAATAGAATTTGTCTGTGCCAGAAAGGGTTAAAGGTGTAACTTAAAGAATTTAACAGGTAAAAAGGCGTGATCGTTACTTTTGGACGCGGGTGAAAATTAGAGTAATTAAATACATAATTAATACACTTACTTCTGAATTCCCTTAATTGATTAACTATAATTAGAAAAAAAATTAAGCTTCTTACGTTGTGATTTGTTTACTCCGCTCTACGTCGTAGGAAGCGTCAGTAGACAAAGTATCCGAATATCCAACATACTTAGAAATAAAAAACTATTCCGCTTGTTAAATCAGCTAAAATTTAATAAATAATTAAGAAAAAAACTACTCGATGCAGTATGGGTGTTATCCCATATAAAATTAAAACAGAGATATAAACATAAATGAAAATATTTATTTACAGATATTTACGAAACATAAAAAGAAAAAAATATCGAAATCAAGAATTATGAAATTTAAGTAAAATATTATAAGAGAATAAATCATTAAATGATTAATGACCCACTTATTGACCCTACTGAAGCACTCTCGTACTTTAACTTAATCGCAGTTAACAAGGTGCGAAATAAAAATTGTATTAAATTAGTCCCTAAATGTCTATTAGTGTTATAAATATAAAATTCAAAGGTCAGACAATTTCTCTACCTTTTCTTCATTCACCCTTAACACTCCTATACTTTTTGGGTAATACATTAAAAACGAAGGGAATAATCAATTGGTTACCTGCCACCTTCATTGCCCATGTGAACTCGATGACAATCCTTGCAATCACATTTACTGGGATAAGCACGGATCCCAGCACGGAAGAAAGTATCGTAATCGAAAAATTTTCCCACTTCCAGCTTTCGACGTATTTATATACTTTAGGGCACGGAAACACCATAAAATATATTTTTACAAAATGTCTGTCTGCCCAGGTATCTGTGTGTCCATGTCTCCGTGTGTCCACTTTGTATCATTGAAAAGTGCATGAAGTTATGCAAAGAATCGAATCAAATTTCATTTACAGTAGAACTTCCCTTTAACGAAGTCCCTATTTAACAAAGTTTTCTACTTAACGAAATTTTCTGCAGAACTTTGACTTTGAACACCATTAGCATGTAAATTAATCTCCATATTACGAAAAATATATTCTATATAACGAAGTTTATTCCACTTTTGTACGTAAATAGAATTCAAACTAAGAGGTTGCTGCTGCGATGGCTATGCGAATTTATTTCAGCGGATTGTACGAAAATGAACACATTTAAATAATTTACATTCTGCTTGGTGCTAAATACAACATTTTTTTCCACACTAAGAAAAGCACTTGTTATAATTACTTTCTCACACCGACACTTCAGCGCTGACAGTTGGGGGAGGTCAAAATCCCCTTTTTACATTCAATAATAAAGAAGATGCAGTGACATAATGGCGTCAGATGCATTGAAGCAAAAAATATCTATTAGAGTCAGACAGTTACCATTCTGATCTTCCATTGTTGATAGACAATTACTTTGTACATCCACAAGAATGTGCTTCAAAATGCAAATCGTACAACATCAAAGTTATTTTTGTTCTTGCTAATACAACGTCTAAACTTCAGCCATTAGTCTAAGAAATAACAAAAAATCTTGAAGTACATTATCGAAAAAGACAATGTAGTGAAAACATTAGTTTGAGAACCTGAGTATCAGAACTGGTGAAAGCTTGGGAATGTGACGTGATTTCATCGACCGTACACAACTGTTTTGTAAAAGACGGTTTCATAATAGAAAATGAATCAAATGCTTCTGAATCCAATACTTGTTTGTCATATCTGAAGGAAAATTTTCATGAATTTACGTTGATTTCTATTTAACGAATTTTCTTCGTAACGAAGTTTTTAGGTGTAACGATGAGACTTTGTTAAATGGAAGTTTCACTGTATATATTTTTTTCCTATGGCAAGCAGGTCCCAGTTGAATTTAGGGATGTTCCACCGGAAGGGGACGCCGCGACAGCAATTTTTTTGCCATTTTCATTAATATATCATATAAAAGTGTACGAAGTTTTACATAGAATTGAACCAAATATCAAATATATGATTCGTGTTATGGCCAGCACGTCCCAGTAGAATTTGGGGATATTCCACCGGAAAGGTTCTCCGTGGCAGCGATTTTTGTGCCATTTTCATTATTGTATCATAGAAAAATGTACGAATTTATGCATAGAATTAAACAAAACTTCATATATATGTTTTTGACAATGGACGTACTGTCTCAGTTGAAAATGGGGATATTCTCTCAGAATGGCGCGCTGTGATAGCGTTGATTGTGAGAATTTCTTGATTTATTCCAGTTTAAGCGAAGAATTTATGAATATTTTTCGACGAATTGTTATATTTATATGTAATGTAAAAGACCGAGGTTTATATAAAATATTGGAGAAAATCGACCTAAAGGTGGTGCTGTGATAGCCAATTTTGCTCGATTTTCGGGTCAGGCGTGATATCTGTTGGAAACAAATCGTTTTAAATCACCTAATTGTGCAATCTTGATTTAATTTGCATATTTGTAATAACCAAAAATTTTCGTGTTTCCTCATATATTACTCGGTGATTAGATTTGATTACGAATCCCCACCCTCCACAGTTTTTAAACAATTATGGAAAAAGCTTGAAGTGTAATTAAAAAATAAATAACATGTATGTTATATACTCATTTTTGGTTTCTAAAACGCATAATTAAAAAAAATGATTTTTGAAATATTAACATGTATTAGATAGAAGAAAGTTTTAGGATTGGCACATCCGACTAGTTTCAATTTGTGAGTAAATAAAATTTTCACGTTGAGCCCTAGCCCGTTTGAGCATGGAAACTAGTATAAAAAATCAAACCCGATCCCATTTCGTACCGGAGCTCGGACCTGGAATGAGTCTTATGTCTAATACATGCTGGTTTCAAGAAGATGTATTTGACAGAAGTCTAGTGGGTTACTTGTTTCATGAATTTCAGAAAGTAAAAAATAACAGGCGTGCCATTCAAACTATTCTATTTAATAATTTTCTAAAAGATGCCCAAGATATTTATCTAGAACATAGAACTAGAGTCTATATCACATTACACCTATATAAAATACAATTCCTAGCATATTTTAATGGAACGTATCTTTTAGACAATTTATGTTAGTCTGATTTAGACTTCACATTCAAAATAAAATGAAAATCTGTCTTTTCGTTGACAGTTATGATATATTTCCTTATAATGATTCACACACAGACATCTGTCAGTAGATTTTTCAAATATTTATTTCCTACGCCAAATAAAACTCTATTGTGTCATGAATAATCACGTGAAGTATCAGATCATTCCGACCAACGCCCCCTAGATAAGAAAGCTGTGACGCGCGTCACGAAAACGTCATACAAAGCAGGCACAACAAAGAAAAAAATTCGAACAATTTGCATAATTCGATTTTGTTAGCTCATAGAATTAATAATTTTACGACTAATAGTTAAGAATTCCACGAGCCAATGAAATCGAAACATGAAAGTTGTTCGAATTTTTTTTCTTTGTTTTGCCTGCTTTGTATGATGTTTTCGTGACGCGTGACATGGCTTTCTCCCTTATCTAGGGGGCGTTGTTCCAACCCGTAGTTTTCATCGTGCAGTATTTTATCGAAGTATTAATATCGAGTATTACTATCAATTAATAATTATTAATCGAGTATTACTATCAATTAATAATTATTAATCGAGTATTACTATCGGAATTTTAATTATAATTACGCTGTATATTGTATATTTCTACATAGGTTTCAATTTATATACATATAACTATGTATTCTTTCAAAAGTTTGTTTTAAACAAAAGCAAATATGCATCAACTTCACCTTAAACAAATGCACTCACACTTTTTCTCAAATTTCCAATTCAGAAAAAAAAAGAGTCTAAACTAATATAAACGAGAAAGAGTATTGAAAATGGGATATTTCCTTAATATCATTTACGCGTGGAACCTTTCCACTTTAAGAAATATCAATTCTATTTGTACCCGAGAAACTCTTCTAACAAAACATAAATATTTCTAAAACAAAATATAGTTTTCCCAGAAGAGAATTTAACTTTCCGAGATTTCCATTTTCTTGAATGGTGAAGAAAACAATATATTTCTTCGGCAAAAAATTATTCGAACAAAAAAATTATTAAATCTTTTCTGTAGTATATTAGGATGATTTCTTTCCATTTTAAGTCTAGAATAATAAAATATTTTTTACGTATTCATTTTATAAAATATAAGGACAAACATAGAAATACACGAGTTTGTTTTAAATTTGTATACCATTAGTAGTCTGTTCGGCGTCAAATGATATTTAATGTAGCAATCTGCTACAATTTTTATGAATCATTACCTAACAACAATATTGCCAATTTATCTCGGCCTGTAAATAGCTGCCAACGTTTCTAACCTGTTTTTTTTTTTTGGACAAAAAAACTTGACTTTTTTAATCGTATAAATTTCAGTATTGAATACATAATATTTCCTCTTCCAAAATAGTGGTGGGAAATAAGCGTGAACGTTGGACGTATATAACAATATAATAAAGAAATGACATATTTCTTTTAATTTGACATTTTACATGGCAATGTTTTCTATTGGAAAAATAATTTCAAATTTAATTATATTGACTTGAAAAAGTGGCAATTATTAATAGAAAATGGCCTTGTTTTTGAGATAAAAAGTATATTATATTCGGAAAAGTGAATAAAATATCAGGACAAACATGAAAAAAACATGAGTTTGTTTCAAATTTGTATACCATTAGTAGTCTATGCGGGCATCAAATGATAGTTAATGTAGCAATCTGCGTACATTTGCATTACGTACTGAATCCATTTATGCCTAGCGTTGATGCTTTAGTAAAATGAGAAAAAGTACTTTCACACCGCTTTTTTTTAGTAGAAATTTGGTGTCTAATTTTATCGAGATAAAATAAGACACGAAATTTTTTAAAAAAAAAGCTGTGTGAAATGCACTTTTTCCCATTTTACTAAAGCGTCCCAAAATTGGGACACTAGGCATAAATGGGTTAAGGGGTCTTGTATCTATAATGCGCGCCAAAAAACGAGAAAAACAATCAAAGTTTGAATTAGTGTATTTTCAATACATTTGTATGTATAAACATAAAGTTTTGATTATTAATTAAATAGATTGTACTTTTAGGTAGCTTTCAATACAAAAAAGTATAAAGCTACCTATTGCAGCCGTTCGGAGGAAAGCAGTTCCAGAAAATTTCGATATATTTTCACCGATCATGACCCCCAGACCCCAAAACCACCCTCGTTCAAATGTTGATTTATATATATATATATCTGACCTATGTCATACGATAACGCTCGTATTTATAAATCAATTTCGATGAAACCAATTGTGTGTATTAAGCTCACCAATGTCTCGACCGAATTCGTTGGCCAGCTTGGTCCGCCATTTTGTTTCAAGATGGCGGCCAATGAAAAATTTAAAACTAAAATAGATATACAAAAAAGTTTAAAATTCAAATTTATTTTTTAATTACGTGTTAGGCCTTGATACAAGGATTCCAGAGCATTTTTTGGTTTACCTCTATCTTAAAAAATGGCTGAGATAGAGCAGTTTGAAATTCTAGGGTGGCTGACATTTTGAAACAAAACAGCACATTAACGCGATTACTCGCAAATTATTTTTTTTCATTGTTGTAATAATTTTCCCAATCATACGCATAGAACTATATATTCATATTCGTTAGCGCCAAATTCTCGCCAAAATTGGCGACGTTTGGCGAAATATCGCAAAATTTGGCGACCAAAATAAGTCTTTATAAATGAAGCCAATTTGGCTATTGCTCAATAATTTGGCGAATTTCTTATTCAAATTCAGTATTAACGAATCTTTTGTAACCGTTTCTTTGCATTTTAACTTGCTGTTTTCGTGTAACATTAGCTAAAATTTTAAAACGAAGATATAGAAAAGCTACCTTTTCCTCCCGGTACAGGCCGGAAGGACTTTTAAAATATCTAATTGGAAAAATGTTGTCCTATTTTGAGGCGGTTCATGATTTTTTAAAAAGTTTTTAACAAAATCACAGGATTGTGTTTGACAAATTTAAATTTTCATTAGAAGTAACAAATGTAAAATACAGGAATTTCTTACATGCATGCGCTTGTATATATTTTGTCACATACTGCATACAACATAAACTTAGATTAATTTTCATTTATAATTTAATATATTGCTTCCAGACTTACATATTTATCTTCCATCTATCCCTCTTGCATGCTTACAGAAATATTCAAACATACAGCTTACAATGTACACATACCTTACTCAGGGTTGCCAGTTTGGCCTTTTTTTTCATTTCGAATTTCGAATTTGAAATTCATATCGGTAATTTTGATAGAGGAGTTTTAGTTTGAGTAATCAAAATATGTCTCTCATTAAATAAAACAAAATTTGCACCTATTAATTTCTGGTGTGAATTCCAAATTCTGAATTAAAAAAAGGCCAACCTGTCAACCCTGACCTTACTATCTGTAAAGTGTCTCTGTCGTCTTCATGATTCTATATGCCTAAGTATTTACATTTACCACAGCTATAGATTGCTTTAAAATCAAATTTAAGACTGTTAATTAAAAAAATCTAAGTAATTTAGTGAGAAAATGCAGATTTTTTAAGGTAATTACATATTTTGATTAATCATTAATCAGAGAGTATTTTGTTGTAGCGAAAGTACGTAACAAAATATTATATTACATCCTGAAATGAACATTGTATCGCTTATATGATTATGTTAGATGGTAGCAGATATTGAAACAGTTAAAATAATAAAACTTAATTTTTTATTACATCCATAATAATTTTTTAAAATTTATTTATGTTTATTGAACTTTTTTTGTAAAATCAATATACAATAGAAACACTATTGTAACGCCTTTTTCGACATTTACTAGTAATTACAGTATGCGAGTGATTTTGTACAAAGCTATCCATGTAATTAAAATAAAGCCGTGGTGAGTCTTACATATTATTAATTCGTAGTTTTATACTACTTTTCCAATGCACAAGAAACTAATTTAAGATACAGATCAATAACTTATTAATTCCGTACGAAACTGTTCAAGTTATTTAGCTGAAAGGAAAATCGAAATTAATACTGTGAATGAATACAATGGGATATTTTTAATGAAAATGGTAATCTTACTTCAGATAATTACATTTTTATCATATTGGTCACGTATTAACATTTGGTAACACTACATGTAAAATGGTTAACTTTCATCCTGAATATAATCCTTACAAATTCTTGTGCTATATTATTAGTTACATAAAAAATTATGCATGTTATAATTAGCCGAGAATGCAAAATTTTGACACGAAAAAACAAAAGGATAAGAATGTGTTGCACATAATTATATATACAGTGAAACTTCCATTTAACGAAGTCTCATCGTTACACTTAAAAACTTCGTTATGAAGAAAATTCTTTAAATAGAAATCAACTTAAATTCATGAATTTATTTCTTCAGATATGACAAACAGGTATTGGATTCAGAAGCATTTGATTCAGTTTTAATTATGAAGCCATCTTTTACAAAACAGCTGTGTGCGGTTCGATGAAATCACGTCACATTTCCAAACTTTGGCTCAAGCTTTCATAAGCTCTGATACACAGGTTCTCAAACTAATGTTTTCACTACATTGTATTTTTCTGTATTTTTCAATAATGTACTTTTTATTATTCCTTAGACTAATGGTTGAAGTTTAGAAATTGTATTTGAAAGAACAAAAATAACTTTGATGTTCTTCGATTTGCATTTTGAAGCACATTCTTGTGGATGTACAAAGCAATTGTCTATCAGCAATGGAATATCAGAATGGTAACTGCCTGACTCTAACTGATATTTTTTGCTTCAATGCATCTGACGTCACTGCTTTTGCTGCCATTGCGTCGCTACATCTTCTATATCATTCAATGTTAAAAAGGAATTTTGACTTTCTCAACTGTCAGCGCGAGAATCTTGGTGTGAGAGAGTAATAATAACAAGTGTTTTTCTTAGTGTGAAAAAAAATGTTTTATTTAGCACCACACAGAATGCAAATTATTTAAATGTCTTCATTTTCATACAATCTGCTGAAATAAATTCGGAAATATGGAATTTCAGGAAATTCGAGGAAATTTACTGTTTTTTTTTAACGGAAAATACCCTTTTTAGCAAAATGGGACTTTTTCTGTGAAATTCAGGAAAAAAATACCCCTGAATTTCAGATTATTTTTAACAGTGCGCATATCCATCGCAACATCAGCCTCTTAGTTTGAATTCTGTACACGTACAAAAGTGGAGAAAACTTCGTTATATAGAATATATTTTTCGTAATATGAAGATTAATTTACATGCTAATGATGTTAAAAGTCAAAGTTCTGCAGAGAATTTCGTTAAGTAGATAATTTCGTTAGATAGGGACTTCGTTAAAGGGAAGTTCCACTGTATTTAATTTAAAATTTTTGGATTACCTTTTTGTGAGAAATAAAACAGATTGAACAGGGAAAGCGTTGTCGTTTCGCCAAGGGATTTTGCAAAAATTAAGTGTCCTCAGTAAAATAAGTTAAAAGTTATTTTTTTATAGTTGAGCTATAATCTTAGTTTTGTATAAGTTTTAATTCTGAAAAACAAAGTGAAAAAAAACAAAGAGAAAGTTGAAAAAATAAATTTTTAAAGTTTGCGTGTTTGCCACTTCTTTTGCACATTTTGAAGTTTTCTCAAATTTTTTACGTATTTCAGTTAGAGAGAATAGATGAACAAAATTAACATATACTTCATAGGTTTTTTTGGTTCATCCAATCCTTTGATGCGAAATATATCGAAATCTTTGTGGTAGTACCAATAATGTCCATGTCTATTTACCTTCCGATAGGGTACCTTTCTTTATCAGACTAAAAACATACTCCCTTAAAAATTTTATTGGATAATACCAGACTTGAAGAAGATGCTAATATCTCCAAGCTAATGTTTATTTACTGATCTAAAACTCGGCCAAAAGTATATCATACAGACATTTAATTCAGGTTGCTATAGTTTGA
The DNA here is from genome assembly GCA_963931845.1 of Maratus michaelseni. Taxonomy (NCBI): domain Eukaryota; kingdom Metazoa; phylum Arthropoda; class Arachnida; order Araneae; family Salticidae; genus Maratus; species Maratus michaelseni. The sequence continues at coordinate 154,522,580 of OZ007595.1, read as the reverse complement.
AAAAAAAACTGCAAACATGAACATATACTACTTTGGACTAATGTCCTTAATCTGATATTTCATCAATACGAATTATATACATCAATACGAAACTTAATTTTTATTATTACACGCATAATAAATATTTTTTTTTTAAATTATTTATGTTTATTGAAATTTTTCTGTAAATTAAATTTATTTTTGGAATACTATTGTAACGCCCTTTTCGACATTTACTAGTAATTATTACAATATGCGAGTGATTTCGTACAAAGTTAACGAAATCCTACCGGGGGTCCTAATCATGTCCATGTCTGTCTATCTAACAAGAGAAAAAGCAAACGAGCAGCGACAGCAGTTGCAAGATGTTGTTGCGCCCAAGGCGCCACTGTATAATGGTTATTGATGTGTATATGCGTTATTGACAACTTTCTACAACTAAAAGTAAAAACCTAAACTTGGATTACGCGCAAGCACTCGAAAAGAATGGTATAATGACGATTAATTAAATAAAAGCTACGAAAAACCGTAGTTTAAAGTTTAAAAACTATAATTTAGAATTATATATTTTTCTATAATTCTCTATAATTTTTCTATAATTTTTCTATAATTTTTCTATAATTTTTCTATTTATTTTTTCAAATAAATATATTTTCATTACTTGTGAATGTATATGCTTTTTGCGGAATATAATGTAATGTGGCATGCCCGATAGGACAAAAAAGCACCTTATCAAACCATCTTCTTTAATTTTTTACAACATATTTTACCTTTATTTCTTCTCCTTTATTCAAAATTCCTTTTATTAAGTAAGGTTTTTTGAAATGTGAAAAAGAAATACAGATATTATCAATGTAATAACTGTGCATACATTTAGAATTGAAGTATACCGGATCATGCAAAATAGACGTATCTAAGAATCTGCCTAAAAAGCGGTTAGTTTTTAGGGTTTCGTTCATCTCACGAAACCCTATTGCTCCCGCTCCGTTGTCTGTCCGTCACAAAGCCATTCTCGAAAACTATGTAACTTACAGAGTTGAAACTTTGTGTATAAATCAGAATATCAGCTGTAAAGAGCTGAAAATATTAAAATTTGAAAAATTCGTATTATTTTAATAAATAGAGATAAAAAACCAAAATTCTAACAGCCTTTTCCTATTAAATTGAAACATTTTTCATTAGAGCAGATGCCAAAGATTTAAAATCCACAATGAAATTCTTTCTACAATAATTAATTTTCTATCAGACGATTTTCACGTGGAAAATGAAAATGAAATAAAAAGTTTCACCAATTAAAAAAAAAGATTAATATGAAATAAAATTGATTGACGTCATAGTCGTAATGAAACGGAAAATGTCTAAGATTTCTCAATAATACAAGGAGTATGAGTATGTGTAAGTGGACAAAGCTGATTAATATCACGTCATTAGATAATTAAAAAGAAAATCTGACGTCATATAGGAAGTTTAACTAATTTTTTAAATGTTTGAGAATAATACAAAGCGAGTATCAATATAAATAATAGAGAATAGTAAATATATGAGTTTGAGAAACATATTGAATCGTGATAAAAATCCGATTATGGAAATATTCGCATATTTTAACATTTTGAAGGTGTACAATTTGTTTAATTTTGAAATTATTTTTTTATCTATTGCATTTAGTCCGTATATTGCATTTAGTCCGGCTGGTTTAGATATTCGAAAAAAGGAAAACATAGACCGGTAATTTTTTACTTTGTAAAAAACATGACTTTTGTTGTTGTTGTTGTTGCTGAATGAAATTTGTTTGAATTTATTAAAGAAAGGATAAAGTGTTTTGAAAGGAATATTAAACGAAACCCTTTGAGCAATCTTCGATCACACTTACCCACTTGTTAAAATGTGCTACGGAAGCTTTTTAACGAAATGCAGAAAATTGTAAGTAACGCACTCAATAAATCTTACACTTTTAACCTTTTTTGTAAATTCGTTTGAGAATCTTTAATTAATCTTTCATATGTTCATATGCAACTAAAAGTTTTAAAAAAATTACAAGCATAGGTGGTCGGTGCTACAGACACAAAACAAAACAGCAACATGGATTTCCACAAGCATACAGATTGCGCTTCAGCTGTACTGTTGAATGTTTCTGCCATCATAAATTAGTAAAATTTGTAATCGATAAAAAGCGTTTTCAGTTTCATAATGCAATTGATGCTGTGTATTCTTTCGCACATGTAATGCTACGCAATCTTTAAGTTCAGTCAACGAAAGAATTCTTGAACGATAAACAAGTCTTTAAATGTTTCCGCAAAAAGATCCCATGATCACATGAATTGCGAACTTGTGTAGAAAAAGAGGAACTATTAAAACCCTCTGACTGCTTATCCCTCGATTTTCACAGGCAAGGCAAAAAATTTATATAATTTACAATTTTTGAAGCAATTTTGTATTAACAATTTCGCAGTCAAAGGTATGACATGGAATTGAGGTCATATATGAAATTTATAAATTTACTACATATTTCATGTACAGGATGATTTGAAATATGTAATAGTATAGGAGAAAAAGATCGATTAGATATTGGTCGAAAGGATTTTGAAAAAAAAAAATTGAGCAGTCAGAGGGTTAAATGAGTGACTAGTAACACACTCATATATGAAATGTGAATGTGAATTTATGTGACAAAAAGTCTTTCACAGGTCGTGAAATATATGATAAATAAAACGCGTTTTCAGTTTCAGAATGCAATTGATGCTGTGTAATCTTTCACACATGTAATGCTACGCAATCTTTAAGTTCTGTCACCGAAAGAATTCTTGAATGATAAACAAGAGTCTTTAAATGTTTCCACAAAAAGATCACATGATCACAGGAATTGAGAACTAGTGAAGAAGAAGAGGAACTATTAAATGAGTGACTAGTAACACGCTCATATGTGAAATGTGCATGCGAATTTATGTGACAAAAAGTCTTTCACAGGTCGTGAAATATATGATAAATAAAAGGCGTTTTCAGTTTCAGAATGCAATTGATGCTGTGAAATCTTTCACACATGTAATGCTACGCAATCTTTAAGTTCTGTCACCGAAAGAATTCTTGAATGATAAACAAGAGTCTTTAAATGTTTCCACAAAAAGATCACATGATCACAGGAATTGAGAACTAGTGAAGAAGAAGAGGAACTATTAAATGAGTGACTAGTAACACGCTCATATGTGAAATGTGCATGCGAATTTATGTGACAAAAAGTCTTTCACAGGTCGTGAAATATATGATAAATAAAAGGCGTTTTCAGTTTCAGAATGCAATTGATGCTGTGAAATCTTTCACACATGTAATGCTACGCAATCTTTAAGTTCTGTCACCGAAAGAATTCTTGAATGATAAACAAGAGTCTTTAAATGTTTCCACAAAAAGATCACATGATGACAGGAATTGAGAACTAGTGAAGAAGAAGAGGAACTATTAAATGAGTGACTAGTAACACGCTCATATGTGAAATGTGCATGTGAATTTATGTGACAAAAAGTCTTTCACGAGTTGTGAAATATAAGATGGCGAGTCACCATGCATAAAGCGGTATACCATTTAAAAGATTTAGTTTATTGTAGATGAATTCCCAATTTGGCACATTTGAAAGACTGGATCATATTGCATCATAGAAATGTAGCATATGATGAGGTGCGTTATTTACTATTAGTAAACATACTATTCTGTAAAAACTATTTTACCTTTAAGTTCAATGTTCTATTATTTAATTAAGTTTAATTTTTTGTTAAACGAATATATATATCTAAATTTCGGAAGCTTGTTAGTTTCCCCCCACTTGTCACTAGTGACGCTATTATTGCTAACACTACGGATTTTGCTGTAACGGTCTTATCTTGTATGTTAATCTATGGTGTAGAGTAACTATTTTATCTTTATTTTTATTTCTAGCCGAACGATCAAATCATAGTTTAGCTACTTTCAAAATTATTTTTAAAAATATTGAAATCCCTTTAGCAGGTACCGAGTAAAATGTTTACCAGCGTCAGATGTTTTTTCATACGATTTCGCAACATTTGTTACCCTTTCCCTAAGCGAAAAATATTTAAGAATTGAATATTTAATTTTTTTAGAAACGACTTGTAAGAGCAATTTCTAAAAATAGAAGAGTGCTACAAATGTTTATAAAGTACTCTCTTATAAGTATTCAATTTTTTAAATATATTTTGGAAGCGACTTAACGAGTTTCTAATAAGTAAAAGTGTGCATCAAATGCTTTTAATTTACGCTTACAGATCGCGAAAATAAAAATCCCGGAATGGTGTAATATTTCGAGAAATAGACATCGGATAAAGAAACAAAAAAATATGTGTCGAATATTTTTTAAAGCTATTTAATGGTACTAAACTTAGCCAGCCCACTTTGGGTGGCAGAGGGAACTTTGAAAATTCAAATGGAAAACACTCTTTTTTTTTCTTTTGCAGATTAGGATTCTACAGAACGAAATACATTAATTTTATCCATTAATTTTATTGGTGATATTTGAAAAGTAAGATTTACAAAACCAAACCCAACGACATCCCGGAGCTGAAAGAAAGAATACACGAAATTTCCAATTTAATAACACAAGAGATAATGGAAAATATTTCTCAACAACTTTACCTCCTGTTAGCACACTGGAAGCGCAAGGTGGTGGTCAATTTGAATATCTTACTGCATAAACTTTTTCGAAAAATGCTCATTGAGAGGTCAGGAGACTCACTTTAAACAAGCACCCCAAATGGAACAGAAAACTAGTATAACGTTAAATAGGTGTTCACTTGTTAATGTCTGTACATATACTACTTATACATTTTACCAATTTATTTCAGACATTATTTATAAAGAAGCATGGTTAAAAATTTCCATTAAAAACGTCCTTCATTTAAAAAAAATTAAAAACAGTTTCCAATAAAAATTTCCACCATCTAACAAAAGCACTTTCACCCCCCGCCAGGGCATCATCAGTTGTGATCTCTAACCAACTTCCTCTCCATTATATACATGACTGCTGGCTGAAGAGCTCCCCCTATTGGCTTTCAATATTGGGAGAGAGAGAGAGAGAGAATATTGAAAGCCAATAGGGGGAGTTCTTCAGCCAGCAGTCATGTATATAATGGAGAGGAAGTTGGTTAGAGATCACAACTGATCATGCCCTAAGAGAGAGGATATTGAAAGCCAATAGGGGGAGCTCTCCAGCCAGCAGTCATGTATATAATGGAGAGAAAGTTGGTTAGAGTTGGTTAGAGTCGAATGATCCATATTTTTTTATTCACAGAAATACATACAAACTACATAAATCTTCTTCTTGACAAGGACGGGATAGACACCAGGAAGTAGACAGCACTGAAGACACACACACAATGACATCCATGCCTTATTAGGATTCGAACTGATGATGCCCTGGCGGGGGGTGAAAGCGCTTTTGTTAGATGGTGGAAATTTTTATTGGAGACTGTTTTTAATTTTTTTAAATGAAGGACGTTTTTAATGGAAATTTTTAACCCTGCTTCTTTATAAATAATGTCTGAAAAAAATTGGTAAAATGTATACGTAGTATAGCGTTATTCCCGGATTACGCTAAAAGCAGTTAATTTCATTGAATTACCGGATATTTTGAAATTTGACATTTGAAGGAGAATTGCTTTCAGACCTATACGCTACTAGGCTGTTTGTCTCGAATGATCCATATTTTTTTATTCACAGAAATACATACAAACTACATAAATCTTCTTCTTGACATGGACGGGATAGACACCAGGAAGTAGACAGCACTGAAGACACACACGCAATGACATCCATGCCTTATTAGGATTCGAACCCGAGCCGTCACCGTGGCGGTCGCCTCCGCTACCAACCGTGCTACCGGGCCGTCATGAAATACTGGAGTCTAATTATTTTGAGTAAATTACTAATCAGAATAATGGAGAAGCATTCTTTTCCCTTAGCTGTAAAATGTTTTACCGAAGGCATTCAGTACATTTTAACTTTTTGAGTTTACAGCATCATCGGCAAAATATTTTTTAAAAGTTTATGGATAAAATTAATTGTTCTGTAGAATCCAAATCTCCAAAGAAAAAAAGGGTGGTGAGGGGATTCTCATTTGAAATTTCTAATAAAGTTCCTAACTTTCCCTAACAAGTAAAGGTACTATAGTCTGTGGCGGCGAATTTCGATTTTTATGGTTCATTCGATACGTCTCATCGAACTGAGTAATTTGCTACCTCACATATCGGCTATTGAGTTTTTATAATGACACTTCTAAATTGTGTTCATTCAAAACCAGTTGCCCTCAAAGAAATAAGTAAGATTTAAATTTATTTATGGTTCTTACAAATGACATGCGTTGATAACAGTCAATTTTTGACACATTGTTCATTCCGAAGAAGTGAGTAAAACAAAAAATATTTCTCTCAGTGCGTACAACGAGTTGGTTACAAAGATTTTTGCTCGTTCGGGAAAAAGTATTGACAGGATGAACAAAACTAGACAAGACCATCATAACGTGCGAAAACCTGCCTGTCAAGTAGCATACGAATATTTTATTTGCAATTACAAATTCTTATAATAGCAGCAATAATATAATAACCTTATAGTAGTTATTGGCAATGTATAACACTGTAAAAACAATTGGTAAACTTAAATCGCACTTATTTCTTTGAAGGCATTTGTTTTTCACTGAAAGAAATTTTGAACTTTGACCAGGCACCTAGTCATTATAAAAACTCAAAAGTCGATATTTGAGGTTTAAAATTACCACCGTAATTTCGCGCGTATGCGCCGCATCTTAGTTAAGACTTTTTCAAACTGGAAATTTTATTGAAAATAAGAAGTCAAGTAAGTGCTAAGCTGTTATTTAATATTTTTCCTTTACATTATCATTACTTTTATGTACTTTAAACTTTAAACTTTTTTATGACTCCCTCATGATATGATACACGCTAACTCATCTCCAGGGAGTTGTTTTTCTCAAACAAGGAACCCCATTGAACGATAAACTGTTCACCTGTTCAAGTCACATTTTATTTAAAATAAATTCTGGTAGGAAATCTAATTGTCTGAGGAGCGGCGTATACGCGCGAAATTACGGTAAGCTCGATGAGACGAATCGAATGAGCTATAAAAATCGAAATTCGCCGCCACAGACTATAGTACCTTTACTTGTAAGGGGGGTGAAGAAGCATAATTTTGGCACCGTTAAATAGCTTTCAAAAATATTCAACACGTACTATTTTGTTATTTTTATCGGACATCTATTTCTAGAAATATTACACAGTTCCGGGACCTTTTATTCACCCGGTATATCACGACGGTTACCTAATACTTATGCAGTCTTGCAGTCTTAAAATGCGTCCATAATGTTTAATGTTTAATGTTTTGTTATTTCAAAGAATAAAACATTTTCGTGTTTAAAAATTGTTTTTGGTAACCCTTGTTTTTTTCGTTTCATATAAGAAACACAATTTTTTTAAACGAATAATGTTTTTCTTTTTCTTCTTCTTCTTCTTTTTTTTTTTACTGTATTTACCAACAGCGCCATCATCATAAATGTGTAAAAAAAATGTATCCTTAAAAGTAGTACGGTATGCCGGTGTCATAACGATGGTGGCAACGACCTGCACTACTGATTTCGCTGTTATCGCTTAAACATTTAATTCTAAATATAGCATATTTTTAATTTTTACATCCTCAAATTAAAAATAAAGTGTACTTTCAAATGAAGTTTGCTTGTAAACTCTAGCTTAAGTTACAGGCTTTTTTATAATTTTTAAAATAATTTTCAAGCACGAAATTTTAGAATCAACAATGAACATCTTTTTGCTACAATAATGTAAAGTGACTATTATGAAAACGGCAGAGTTATCACAAATGACAATTGATCGCCTTTGTATGGTGAGAAGAATTTCAAAGCAGGAATTTTCTTTCGTTTATTATATATATATATATATATATATATATATATATATATATATATATATATATATATATATATATATATATATATATATATATATATATATATATATTACATTTTAAAAATATGATAGATTCATTTTCTGTAATTGAATCTTCTGATCATTGCAATGGTGATTATAACGTTTTAAAGCGATTACGGAAGATTAAGCACAATATCACGTCTTTATCTCTCTCAATATATAGTATATATATATATATATTGGAATCAATTTTTGGAACCGCACTTTCCCACTAAACGGAAATCTATCACCGAAAAGACAGGTTTTCATTTTATGTTGAACATAAAAAATAATATGAAGTTAAGACGAATTTGTTAAGAGATATTAACGTTATTGTTCCATTTGCATAAGACAGATAAAAAATCAAAACTACAGTTTGCAATTTAATATCCGAGTCTTGGGCTGTCCTAAGTCATCGAGAGCATTCAAAACAAAAGAGACACTAATACCTTAACACGAGCCATCACCAAACAAAATATATTCTGAAATTTCGCAAATCTCTTATATTACAATTTTAACAATCTGTCTAAAGTGACAGACTGTATCACGAAATTTAAAGAAAACTTACAATCCATTCGGAAAAGTATAACTTCTAAATTATATATAATATTAACTGTATGTTTTTTCCGGTTGGTACATAAAAAAGGGAAATAAGTTTTATATAAAATATATTTCAATCATTACTACTCAGAGATTAATTAGCTAAAGATTAAGTTAGGTCATGCCACTATTTATCTTACAACACATTCGTTTTTTAATTATGTGCTTAGTATTATTAGTAACGTAACAGGTCTTCCACTGGTCCGTTTTCTGAATGTCAGTATTTTTGCAGAAAAATTTGCGGGATACGCTTTACAGCATTTGCAAAAAAAAAAATTACGGTCCGGGTAGCTGTCTACAAACTTTGTAAGAAAAAATGAAAAAGATTATAAAAAGGAGGTATTTAAAAAACTGATCAAGTGAGAGACCTGCACTTTTTTCCAAAGATTTTTTATTTATGCATTTGTTTTCAATTTTATGTAGTGGAAATCATTGTTTTTAAATCAAAATAGTTTTCATTAATATTAATGATTATAATGCAGTTACTTTTATGTTTTACTATTATAAATGTCATTTTCATTCAGAAGCGTTACGATAAAATTGGAAAAGCAAAGTAATTGTGTTGCTAAAATGTTGAAATGATTGAATGTCACCAGAATTCACAAACAAATTTATTTGAAAATACATAAATTTCTTGAATAAATAAATTTAGTTCCAAGTACCACTATATTTAAATAAAAATATTCGAAAATTAAAAAATAAAATAAAATAAAATATTTTCTTCACATACCTTATGGAAACGAAATTTTATAAAGAAAATTGTGGGAACCGTTTTGCAATTTCGAATTAACGTTTAAGTGTTACATGTAATTTACCACCACACTTCAAGGTATTCATTTGTTTTTCAAAACGTTGTCTTTGATAATTGAAACTTTCAAATTTTTATATATAAGTGCCCAAGTTGTCTTTTTTTCCAATTTTTAAACATTTTTTTCTTTTTTTTTTTTTTTTTTATTTTCTTAAAAAAAAAAAAAAAAAAAAAAAAGCAGAAGTAAAAAGTTTTGTAAATGCTAATAAAAAAATGCATGTAAGTATTAATAAGATTGTTTTTCAAATATGCTGAAATATTTTTGTTTCAGCTTTTATGGTACACTATTAGCTTATGAACACGCCTAATCCCGTAACTGTATTATGTAAATATTTTTTCTGACATAATTCCCTTATGTAGCCCTGTACATGATCAACCGAGTTTATAAACACACACCTACTATGAAAAAAGTTAGTTAAACTTAAAAACGCAAGCCAAAGTTCTAAACGCACTTACAACACATAGACTGTAAATATTGCATACGTACTGCAACCAATATCTTTTGTGTGTCCCTGTAAATACACGCATTGCACACAAGAGAGCAATTTATGTATGCATATAATTTATTGTATAATTTATAATTATATTTTATGTATGCATATACAAACTCAGTAATGCATATAATTTTCATTATGTTTGAAATAGTGAAATATCACTAAATTACACTGCAAACGATTTTTCCCCCATAGAACGATGTGTAACAGAATTCTTTTGCTTGATCCTGTAAAGGAATAATAAATGCTTTGCACCCGATATTCTACAAAAAGCATGTTTTAATGCGCTTCATAATTATATATAAATTTCATTATGTTTTAACCCTTTCCGACACGGTGGTCCCACTCCGGGCACACCTAATTTCAATTCCAAACTTGCATTCGACACCAAGGATATTTAATAAAATTTTGTTTCTAGAATGAAAGCTTAAAATAAGGAGTTCTTATTTTCTAAAAAAGTCGGTTGTAAATTCCGGTGTCAAAGTATGTTTCTCATTTTACGAACATACTTTGTCTGTGCCGAAAAGGGTTGAATGACGTAACGTCATCACAATGCACTTGAAACGATTATTTCCCATTGGCTGTAATGTAACGGAACATTTTTAATTGTCCCTGTAAGAAAACTGTAAGTGCTACACACTTCATTTGAAATAGAGAACATGCTATAGTAAACGACAATAACATACAAATATTTCAGGGCAATCCGGGCATATTTACGGGAGTTAGAGCATGGACAGACGGCAGACAAACCGAAGCCATAAACACTTTTCAACTAGGTTGGAAAAAGTTTAAAAATATCAATCAAATATTCTAAATTAACAAGTCTAACATTACAAATAGGAATTCAACCCCCCCCTCTCCCCCAAAGAAAAATGACACTTACTTTTTTTTTATTATTATTTACTTTTTTATCCTGAAAAGGAAAACTAATTCAAGTCTTCACTTTTTTGAAGCAGGTACATAACTTTGAAAAGTTAAGCATGCAGAAAATCCGAGAGATAAGGGACTTTTTCTATAATTAGATAAACTCTTCTAGATCACACACAAAAGAAAAAGCACCACGGTGTGTATTTACTTTTTTCTTCGGTTAGAGCTCCTTTCAAAGACGTGTCGCATGGAAGTGATAATGCGCGTTAGCGGTATAAGCAACAAAATATCATAAAATGTGAAAAAGAAAACAATTGACTATGCATATTATTATTTTGTTATGTGATTTATGTGTTAATTGCGTGTATAATCTTATAAAAAGTTAAAAAAAAGAATTGCAGTAAACCCTGATTAATCCAGACAAATTAGATCTATGGGCTATCCGAATTAATAAAGCCCGAATAGATTAAAAAATAACTCCCAAAAATTGAGCCAAACCTACTATAAACACCCTATGCAGTAACAACAACAAAAAATTTCTTCTCATACATTTGAAATAAGAAGACAAAACATTCTACAGGCAATAAATCAGTAAAAAACTTATTATTGACATCCTATAATCTAATTTTATTTTGAATTACACAGAATGTAGATTCATCTAAACCACTGATTCCCAACGGGTTATTAATCTATTCTCTATCTCTATCTCTCTCTGTCTCTTTTTTTTTGTCTTTTTTGAAAAAAAGTAATGTTTGATACCAGCGGTTCCAAACCTTTTCTCTCCCATGTATCCCTTGCTTAGACTTTTCATTTCAACTTTCTCCCTCTTGCATAAATCAAATATTTTTTGTTTTCGTTCGTTAGTAATGTTCTTATGCTAGTTAACAATGTTAGAGGCAGTCCTCTTTAGAATTCCAGTTTACAATGACTAATTCATTATGAGCCACAATACGATATGAACATATGAACAAGACACGGAATATTAGTTAAAGATTTCAAATTAAGCACTAAGAAAAAATGAAGGAAGCTACACTCATTACAAACGTTAATGAGTTTATGTTAATAATACCCAGTTGAAAACTAAAATGATGACTTGCTTTCAAATGGGTTTTAAATGAAATCGTCGAAACTAGATACCCCGATACGATTTATGTTTTAACTAGAAATTTCTAGAATTACTACAACGAAAAGAACAATAAAAGATAGGAGGGACACATGCGGAATTTTCAAAATATTTTTAAGAGGGAACTTAGATAAATGGCAACAAATGATTAACCAATTACTAAGTTTAGACATTGTCCTTCATTTTATGTGAATAGCCTATTTTACTTTTACACAAAACTCTTTGTAACGAAAAGTTTATAGTTTGTTGTCTGTTTTAATTTTAACTTTTATTTTTTACGTTTTTCGCCTTTACCATTGTGATTTTCACGGGTATGCGTACCCCGTGTTGGGAACCGCTGTTTTATATTAAAAGTAAAAGTAACACGTTCAGATTTTTAAAATAATGAGATATATAAGTATTCTATTAAATTTTCAAAAGTTTTCATACAACAGTTAGCAATAAAACAATAACTTGAAAAGTTCAGGGCTGCCACTGGCGACTATTTTTTAATTCTATCTCGCACCACTTTCTCAATAGAAAAAAAATGACATATACTTTAACACCATGTGCAAGAGAAATATACAACAAAATTTATTTATTTTTAAGTAATGGTGCCAACAGAATATAAAAATAGTCGCCAGTGGCAGCCCTAAAAGTTAAATTGCGAAATAATTATGATATTTGGATTAGAGTCCTGCATCGGGTCGGGTTGACTTTTACTTTTTTGCTGCGGGTCGGGTTCGGGTCGGGTTGACTTTCATTTTTTGCGGGTTCGGGTCGGGTTCGGGTTGACTTTTAACTCTTGCGGGTCGGGTTCGGGTTGACCCGCTTTTTTTAAAGTATATCCAAAATATTTTTTCAGTTGAAAAATATATCTACAATAAAATATTTATAACGAACAACTCTATTTAGCGATCACTTCTTCATTTTTTAACACATATATTTTGTACGCTTTTATCACTGAATAGTAGATATTTCCGAATAACAAACTGCTTCGACAGTAGATTCCTTTTTCGCTCAGTTGTATCTGACCCGAAACAGAAAAAGCTATTTGAAATCAATCTGCAATCCGATCCGAACATGAAAAATATTTATCGTCGAGTCGCAACCTGAGACCAGACCCAAACCCGGCACATTTCAATCGGAACACGAAATAATTTAACTCGAACTCGACCCGCAACCCGCAACGAAATAAAACAAATAGTTCATTTAAATATCATTAAGGAAAACCCTTTTTAGCTTACAGGCTATCAAAGTCTAAGAGCTACTGTGCCCACCCGATCTGTATGTATGTACGTATGTATGTACGTACATAACGCGATAATTCTGGATAGAATTATCAGATTTGGTTCAAATGTTGTATATAGGTTCATTCTGATAAGGCGCTTCCCTGATCAATTTTGGGGGTTCATTGGTTAAGTATAAAGAGAGGAAAGGGGGGAAATCCCCCTTTAATGGGTTTTTCATTCAGAATTATCCGATTTGCTTCAATTTTTATACATAGGTTCATACTGATAAGACCTCAGTAGTTTTGGGGGTTTTATTGGTTAAGTGTAACGGGGGGAACGGGGGCCTAATTCCCCTTAATAGGTATTTTATGCAGAACTATCCGATTTGCTTCAAATTTTGAAAATATTTCTTTGAAATAAGAGTATAATATTAAAAAAAATTTTCATTATACGATTAGTGTGAATAGCCTGTGAGCTCAATGCCATCAGTTTAACTGGGCACTTTTCTTTATTTAATTGAATGAATTAGTAGCATTACATTAATGCTCAGGAATTCCACTTAATCTATCTTTTTAATATTGTAAAAAAATAATAATAATTAAAAAGCATCTACTGATAAATACGACAAAATTAAAACTTTAATTATAGAAAATGTTTAAAACTCGATTTAAAAAAAAAAAAAAAAAAAAAAAACACTGACTAACCATCTTAAAAGCAGAACGCATGTCGAAAAAATCTAGTTAGTCATTCTTCACTAATCCGTGGTTTGAGGGCAAGAGCAAAACATTTATATATTTATTGTTAATATGTTACTGTTTCTTGTTTACATTTAGTATAATTTTGCCTGTGTTTAATATATCTTTGTTCATATCTTTTACTTAAATTTAATTCCTTCGTATAACATTAATGGTTAATTCAAAAGTTTTTTTTTAAACTGTATTTTAATAGCGACCGCATCTAACAAAAGCTTTAATACTGTCTAAAAATATAAATGCCATATATTTATACATGTAAATAATAAATAGAATATTTCCATTCCTTGCAACTGCAACCAATATACCCCCCCCCCTTCCTCCAAGCTTTAAAACAATTAAAGCAAGTATGTGTGTAGGGGAGAAGGGAATTTTTTTTCATATCATACATAAGCAATAAATGCCATAACTTTTTGAGTGATATACACGCATATATATATTTTTTCATTCAGTTGGCAAAACTTCTCAAATGGATTAAAATATTTTTATAATTAATATTTAATTAATATTTTTAATTATTTTTATAAATTCTTCTAATGTAAACTTGTATATTCATATTCATATTGAGCCGGTGAAACGAGCTCGAGAAATTAGTAAAACGTGTGAGCAGATAATACATTTTCCGCTCTACATCTATTTTATAATCATAAGTAACTCGTAATTAATTACGCATTCCCCTTCTTTAGAATGTCTTAAATATAACTACTCCATTTAATAGATAATATATCCTATCAGTCTGCGAATATATCAGTTTATGTCCCGAGTTGTAAATAAACAGAAATGGTAGAAAACTGAAACTCGTTTTCAGCTGGCGTCTTATAATTGAAGTTCAAGATCGTTTTACTCTTTTTATTTATTCTTGGTAACGTCCAGGGATGAAAGTGTTTTAGTTTTCTGGATGTAAATAAAGCATAAGCAACTTAATGGTGTTTATTTCACTAGAGAGTTCTAAGTGGGTACCACCAATTAGTAGTTGCCTGGTACTTGGATATTACTTATACTGACAGATTCTTGTTTACATGGGTTTTTGGATGCAACATATTATATGAATTGGTGCGAGAAGTTTCTCACTGTTTTACTCATTTGAAATCTAGTAGTTGAAGAGGATAAGTCGATCGAGAATGTCTAACGACGATATAAAGAAAAAGATAGACGAAGAAGAATATTTCTTAAAACCAAAAGTTGGAAAATCAGAAATATGGAAAAGATTTAAACAAGTTTTTGATAAAGACGCTGTTTTAGTACCGGATGTTATAGCTTGTGATAACTGTCACAAAGTGTTTCGTTTTGACAGCCATAAAACAGGAACATCTACTCTTTTAAAGCATAAATGTATGCCTTCAAGTAAAGGAGCTCAAGGAAAATCTATTGACAGCTTCTTCAAAGAAAAAGAAACGGTACCTTCTGTACAAAAACCATCTCAAGAAGATAAGAAAATTATCATTGAAAAAATAACAAAATTTGTATGTCGGGACCTGAGATCATTTAACATCATTAAAGGAAAAGGTTTTCAGGAGTTAGCCCAATCTTTAATTTCGCTGGGAAGTAGATGTGGCGATATGGATGTGAAAGATGTACTTCCAGATCCAACAACAGTATCAAGGAACATTCATCAAATAGCACAGAATATTAGAGACGAGGTTAAAGAAGAACTAGGTAACACAATTGAAAAATGGGGTGGAGCAGTTACGCTAGACTTGTGGACAGATGATTACAAAAAAAACTCTTATCTCTGCATGACAATTCATTATATAAACGATAAGTGGGATTTAATAGACCGAGTATTACATACTACCTTATGGGACAGTAACCAGAAGAAAACGGGTGACAATATAAAGCCCATAGTTATACAGAATCTAGAAAAGTTTGGTATTAGTGAACAATTTGAAAATTTAATCTATGTAACAGATAGAGAATCAAATTTGATTGCTGCTCTTAGAAACAATGTTAGATTATCTTGTACTGCTCACATATTAAATAACATTCTGGAAAAAACTGTGGATAGGAATACTCAATTTTCAGATATGATAAATGCTTCAAAATCCCTTGTGAAGTTTTTTAAGAAAAGTGGCTTGCAAAATAAACTGTCGAAGTCTTTAAAGGCTAGTGTAGATACCAGATGGAACAGTTCATTTTTTATGCTGAAATCAATTGCAGATGTTTACTGTGAAGTGAAAGAGCTTCTTTCGCAGAGAAAAGAAGAGAGCAAGTTCATTGAAATCCGACAGCCTTGCCTTGAAAAACTTATATCATTCCTGGAAAAATTTAAAATTGCATCTGACGAAATTGAAGCAACAAAACGACCAACACTTTTTTTTGGTAATAATTTGGTACAACCGACTGCTAAAGCATCTTGAAGTTACCGATGATGACGATGGAAATTTTCGTGATTTAAAATCATCATGCCACGCCATTTTCAAAGAAACTTTTGAAATTAATAAATATCATAAGATGGCTATTTTCTTACATCCAAAGATGAAGTCGCTGAAGATATTGAACGATCGAACAGAAATTGATTCTGTGCATGCAGAAATAAACAATTTAATTTCTGCCTATAGCAAGAAGATTAAAGATGAAAATACAAATGTTACTGACAGGAAATCTATTCCAAGTTATGAATCAATGGAAATAATATGTAAAAAAAAACCCGGCCAAAAAGCAAAAAATAAAATGTAACATTTCAGATTTTGAAGACACAGATGAAAGTGACAACGAAATTAGTGAATTGGAACGCTATATAGCTCTAAAACCTGGCAAATTTAGGGACAGTGATGGCAATCAAACAGATGTTCTGAAATGGTGGCATACAAATGAAGCAAATTTTCCTTTGCTATCCAGAATAGCAAAATTCATTTTAAGTATTCCTGCAAGTAGTGCAGCTAGTGAAAGAGATTTTTCCTCAGCGGGTTTAACTCTTAGTGATAGAAGAACAAATTTATGTCCAAAGAGATTGGATGATATTCTTTTCCTACACAGCAATTTAAAATATCATGATGCATAAAAAGAAAAAAAAGAAACTAAAACATTTTCTATATAAGCTTAAAATATAATTATACTTTATGTCATAAAATATTTTGATCAACAAGTTTCATCAAAAAGTAAGATACTTCTTTATATATTTTTTATTCAGTACTGCAAATTAAATAATCATGATTCATAACTGAGTATATTAACTACTGTATATTTTTCAACTTATATCTATCTTTTAATTATTTATTATTATTATTATTATTATTATTATTATTATTATGTGTTCTTTTTAAATTATCATTTTTTATATATTTATCTATTTATTTTTTTGTCAAATAAATTTAATCAGCAAGTTTCATAAAAGAATAAAAAAAAGTCATTTCTGCAAAATTTTGTTTTACATGGCAAATTTAAAGTATCATGATTCACTAAGAGAAGTTAACGTAAAATAATTACAGTATAACTTTTGAAATATGATTATTTTTAAGTACTAAATTTCCAGGATGCATAACCGTGCATTTTTTACTACCACTATTTCCGAATAGTATTCTAGCTTAATTTAATAGCAGAAATCTGAAAATTAATAAGTCTTACTATTCTGGTATTCAGATTAAAACACTTCTACGCACCCTCTCTCTCTCTCTCTCTATATATATATATATTAAATTTCCAAATTAAACTTAAAATACTATAAAATTTAAACGATATATATATGTATATATATATATATATATATTTGCTTTCAAATTATCATCCTTCCTTGTCCTTGCTGTTGTGTAAACTTTTCAGCCTGAAAACTTGATACAGCTTGGTGATATCTGCATATTCTTGTTCTATATTGAAAATTAAAGTAGTTTAAAATGAATAATATAACATAAAATAATTGCAGGAATATTTTTTAAATATGTTTATCATTGTCAACTTTTTATGGATGTTTGATTTTAAATTATCATTTTTCGTACTGTGTAAATTTTAATGTCAATGTTTCAATCTGCAATTTTTTGTGAAAAAAAAAATAGATTTTATGTATATATATATATATATATATATATTTATATCAAAAATCCATGAAAGAAAATAGTTGGAAATGCTTTCTGTATAATATTTAAATATATATATAACAACATTTATATTTGAATATGCTTAATTGTAAATTCTTTGTGGATATATATATTTTTTAATTTTCACCTTAGTTACTGATAGTTTCTTTATTTTTATAAATACTTAATTCTGTCGTTTGAAGTTTCTCACTATTGTATTTGAGGACCATAGAGGCCAAGGGGTATAAGTGACAAAATTGAAAAAACTGAGTTAACTGCACATGCGATCTCGAAATAAGGCTATTTATTAGTACGTAAAAAAATATAAGTGATTGTTTAATTATTTGTTGCGTTCTGGAGGTCATTTACTGAAGCATTCGAAATTTCTACCACTTTTTATCAATACAGATTAACTATAAATTTGAAAAAACAAAACAATGTACTCCACCTTCTTTACATAGTTATTGAAATAATAGTTCAAAAACCACAATGAAATAAGCAACAGTTTCATAATTATTTCAGTCGATTAATATTGACTCAAAACTTTGAACTCAATTTACTCGAAATCGAAATTTTGTAACTTGTACCCTTTGGCCTTTAAGGTCGTCATTTATTTTTAATGTTATAGCACTGTATATCAAGTATTTAGTAGAAAAAAAAATCTGTTTTTAATAATACTTCAGTAATTTTTTATTGTAAATAAAGCCATGCCATTAAAAATTAGAAAATTAGATTTTTGTCTAAATTGCAAGATTAAATAACTTTTTATAACAAAATTGTGAGTCTCAAATAAGTATATTTAACCGGATGCAAATGCAAACAAATATAAAATGAAAGTTATGAAGTTATGACAGGAAATCAAATTCAGTAATTAAATCTTAATATATTTGAGTAACTTATTAATTTTACAAAATAGGAAGAAAAATATTATTAAATTTATAACACATATTAATTTTAAAATACTGAGTTGTATCTCAAGAAGTTTGAAATTATTAAATTTGTTATTATTTTTATTCATTTGGTGGTCTAGGTTTTAATTTATCAATGGCCTTACAATAATTTTCAGAACAGTTTATTAGTTCAACACCCTTTAATATATCAATTTTATGTGTGTATTTATATTTATCTAAATCTCTGACTATTATTTCATCAAATATTATGTTTCTATTAAGGATGTTCTCAAATGCAAAAGAGTTACTTTCTGACATATATTGGAATTCATTTATGTTCATAAAAGGATGGAACTAGCAGGTTTTTTTTATTCAGAAACTATGTAATTGATTGGCGGTTTTTTTTTTTTTTTTTTTTTTTTTTTTTGTGAAGGCAGAAGATTTTTCAGAAAATACTGTCAAAGTTGGCATTTTAAAGCGAATTCCGGACGTGACAGCGTGGTAAAGTGGAAAACTAGTCGTCACGTGACACGAATTGCTTATAACTCGATTATTTATCAAACTTTTATTTATCAAAAAATGGAAAACAGTATTCGATTCCAAATTGTTTCAATTGACATGGCTGCCAGTTTTATGACTTTACATTTAAAAATGTGTTAGAAAGCTTCGCGTTGTTGCGAGAAGGGAATTTAAGAACCACCTTAAAACAGCACTTATTATTATTATTATTATTATTATTATTATTATTAATTTTGTTTCCCCTCCACCACCTAGAACCTGTGCGCCGGGGCTACAATTGGTGCTTTTTCTCCTTATCAAACTTGGTTACTTGCTGTCACTTTCTAATTCACTCTACATTACGTAATATATATATATATATATATATATATATATATATATATATATATATATATATATATATATCTTCATCTTATTCAAAAATTAGAACCTCAATTTATTGGATATTTCGTTATATTGTATTGTATTTGTCGGTTAATATTATAGTATGTTTTTTTTTTTATTATTTAATGGTTATTATTAACAAAAGTTTATATATATATATAAAGAGCTAAATACCCACTACCGCCTGGATGACTGATTGTATCAGTTTTGTTCTAGAATAATAATACATAATTTGGAAAAATGGGGAAGAATGCAGATAGGGAGTTTAATTCGAATAATTCTCCTCAAGGTACTGCTTCGTCAAGTGTAATATATGTGTATATGTAGGAACTATCACAAATACAAAAATACGATACATGTATTTTTATGTGTATCAAAAATAAAATGTTGGTAATATTTTTCATATTCCAGTGTTCTTAACTGTACCATAGAGAATAATTTATGATTAAATTTCTTATATATAATTTAATTATTTTGCAGTAAATTGAATATATACTCATTCATATTCAAATATGTATTTATTTTCTTCTAAAACGTAGTTCTGTTCAAAATTTTATGAAAATTCAAAGAACTCTAATTTGATTAAAAAATCCAAATGACTCGCAAGTAGGTCCACACCAAGAGTAGTGCGGACGGTGCCCCGGCACCAGGCACCAAGCACTTTAAAATGCCGACAGGCGTTTTCAGTTACCACTTTAATGTTCCCAGGGAGCGATAGAAATATGTACAAAATGTAAATTCTTATTTTTATGACAAATGAAAATTGCCACTTACAAACTAGTATTTCTTTTCCATAAACACTTACACTATTTAGATTTATTTCACTCTAAACCATTTTATTTTAGCATTTTTTCGTAAATTATAGAAATTGTATAATCTTATTAAGATCTTTGAGCGGCTCTGTTATGTAAATTGCGCACTAATTTTCGTTTAACGCTTTTAAGGGCAAAGTATTCTATTGTTAGGATGTTGAAAGGATTGAAAAACACCAGAATTTGTGAACAAACTTTCTGAAAATAACTAAAAGCTTTTCTTTACGTGCATTAGAAAAGCAAAATTTTATTCAAAAATTCTGGTGCCATAGTGGCATATGGGTATTTGATATATGGTAAGATGTTTATATAATATGCCACCGCCCTTTAAGGGAATTATGTGCAATAGACACATGTGCAGAAGCCACAAATTAAAATAACATTCAAATTTTTAGACCTTGACTCGTGGTTATTTGATCATTAAAGTTATTTTTTACAGCTTTTGAGTTTTGGGAATTAAAAAAATTATATGTCTTATTAATTTTTAAATATTCTTAAATAATATCTCTCCTTCTCCCTAAATCTAAAGATGCAGTGGAGGTAAAAAATAAAATTTAATGGGCAGTAAGATTCTACAATTAAATTTAGCTCATTTATACAGGATGTTGTCAGTGCAAACTTTCTTAAAATTGAAAACATCACATGATAATTTTCTCCGACTGCAGTGAGAAGCTGATTCAGTGAAAACTTTTAACTAAAAAAAGTGCTAAACACAGCACTGATGGGCAGAATAGCTGATTATTGGATTTTGTATGAAATACCATAATGTCGGCGCAAATTTCTGTCAATTAGCTTTATAGTGTTTGTTCAATAAGCTACATTACTTTGTTTTTGTTTCTAGTTTGCGGAGATAGTTTTATTGAGTATAAATTAAATTGCATTGAAAATCGCACAAAATATCAATGTCGCAGTTAACTATATCCCTTTAAAATTTTGTGATTTTATTTAAAATTTAGATTAAAACCAGCCAAGTTTCGATCTTTTTTTTTCTTCGTTTAAATCAGAAAATGGGAAAAGAAACAGAAATTAAAGTAACAAGCATTTAATTCTAGAAAAAAAAAACTATTGAAAATAATTTTAACCAAAATAGTTGTCGTTTCGTATCTGCCAAACCTTCTAATGTTTTTCCAGATATATAAACATGTTTTCAAACAGAAAATTTATAGAATAAGGCATCTTAATCTTTCTTCTATTTGGTGCTTATTTGATTATATCTATATAGGAAGGTTTGGCAGCTATGTCGTTTAATAATAAGCTTTAAAATTTTTTCCTATTGGATTGGGAATGCCAAATCAACGAGTGGCTCAACCTGTGCATTTTAGATTTTAATGAAAGTTACAGGAACTCCCTGATGATATAAATGAGAATATGCTTTTATAATTTTTCTTTATCTCAGTAAATTTTCATACAATTCATTTTTAAATTTCAGAAATTCATCATCTTTTGGTTTGTTTTCAATTTTGAATTTCTCAAGCTCTATCAGGCGTAGAGAGTTGTTTGACCCCCCATTTTACAGAGAATATCATAAGATTTAATTTGATATGAATGTTGACTATACTTGGCTAGAAAAATAATAAAATTTTATAATATTTTTTTTTTTTTTTTTTTTTTTTTTAACTTTGGAAAAATTATATGTTTTTGTAATATTATAAACTTTAAATCCTAAAAGTTTTAGAGTGGAAAAAATAATAAAATTTAATAATATATATATTTTTTTTTTAACTTTGGAAAAATTATATGTTTTTGTAATATTATAAACTTTAAATCCTAAAAGTTTTAGAGTGGGATCTCAATGAGATCAGCAGTTATGTAAAAAAAGAAAAAATGTTAAACACCAGTTAGGGCTGGTATTTAAAAAGTTAAGCACCTTGCCAACTTTAGGATTGTACTAAAGACAATATTGTCTTATTAACTTTAAACAGTAATTTTTTTTTCATAAATCTGATACCATTCATATTCCATTCTCAAACTTTCAGGATTTAAAATTTAAAATATTAAATTTAAAAAAAAATAATTTTAAAAAAACAACACTATTTTATTTTATTTTTTTTAATTTAATTTATTATTTTTTTAACCAAGCATAGTCAAACTTGTATATCAAATTTAATCTTATGAAATTCTCTTTAAAATGAGGGGTCAAGTACACGACCTGATGCAGGATTCTGCTCAACGATCTTGAGGTGTCCGCTATTTAGAGATTTCACTGTATTTGAATATGAAATAACATACATTTGTCCATTTTAAGGGGCGTTCGTAATTATGTAAATACGTAGCACCTATTGTCGTCGTTCAATCCGTCCGTCCGTCCGTCTGTCCGCATATGACAACGCAAAATCTACCCAACCGAATGATTTGAAGTGTAATATATATATTCTTTGAAGAATTTTGACGAGTCATTTCAAATTTTATGTCAATCGGATAAAAACTTAAAACGATATTCATAAAAATATTTATTAATAATTTGAATTTTTGTTTTAAATCGGCGGTACTTCTTTCTTATAGGAGCTTCCGAGGTTTAATCGTCAAGCAACCGAGATACTTATTTTATTACGGAAATTAATCCGCAGACGATATAATTAATTTCACAGAATTAAAGATCACCAAGATCTGAATATTTATATAACTAGTTATAGTACATTTGTCACGTTTGACGTACAATTTCAAACTTGTTCTGTATAAAATTGGTATTAGACAAATAATTGTACATATACTTTTCATAATAGCATTAAAACATGGTTTATTGTCCTTTCACTGCGGGTTCGGGTCGGGTGCGGGTTGAAGTATGTCGGGTTCGGGTCGGGTTGCGGGTAGTCGAAAATTATTTTTGCGGGTTCGGGTCGGGTTGCGGGTCGACGAAAATTATTTTTGCGGGTTCGGGTCGGGTTGCGGGTTGACTTCAAATTGAATTTGCGGGTTCGGGTCGGGTTCAACCCGACCCGTGCAGGACTCTAATTTGGATACATTCATGAAAATTATATCTGTTAATTTTTCTGGTACTAGTTGTATTTATAAATGTTTTACAATTTTTTCAACTTATATTTCACCGCCCTCCAAAATATTGGGCCTAGGCATAGAAACACAAATAACGGCTGCCGTTTTTGTGTCACCGCGTAGGCATATTATTAAAGGGGCGGTGAATACTTATTGAATGGAACCTGTTTTTTTCGCTTTATCGGGCACTATATCACCTGAACAAACTGTCACACATGAAATTAATTAAAGATGTATCTAAAACACATTTAACCTCACACATATTTGAAATATCTAATCAACATACTCCTAATTTATGAAATTAATAAATTTCCAAATGAGCATCACAGAAATAAATAGATGATTAGTAAATGCATTATAGCTTTGGTGCAGGCGTCATACACAGTTTCAAAATATGATATTACATACTTTATTACGTACACATTTTAAAATAAGAAATGAATTTATACAAAAAAAATAAGAAAAAGAAAAATTAGATTATACAAGATGATCAACAAGAAATAATGGGGAAGAGATAGCACGCTAAAAGAGAAGAGTATTGTATTGTGGAAGAAAAATGGCTACTTAAAACTGATAAAGGAGATAATCCAGAAATGTTTCCTATGATACTTGTTATTTATAGAGACTGCTAGGTGCCCAAAATCTCTCCACTTCTTTAAAATCAAGTTCTAAAATAGAATTGCAAACCGTACAATGATTTAAAATTTAATGTCAAATGTAAGAGTTTCTTCAACAATTTTTCAGAAGATAAAAATTGAGACCATATAACACGTTTTTTTAACACTTAGGAAAGTTGACAAAGAACAACAAAACCCTTACGGATATAAAGGCAAAGACTTCATTGCATTTATAGTCTTATGATAAAAATATATTTGAGACAAAATTTCACATTTTCGGTAGTCCAACAAATTCTGTAATCACTTGTCATTCTTAATGCTCGTATCGGCCTACACCATGGGAATACGAATGCACTTTCATAATAATAAGAACTATGTGATAGAGATGGAAGGGGGGGGGGGCATCGTGATTTCAGAGATGATTAGGTGGGGCAAGACCAGAAAAACTTTGAGAACTATTGAATCTAAACTGACGCACTTGATATGCACACGGATTTGGAGAAACTACTTTTATTTTTGTTATCTATGTCAATAGTTAATTTCTACTTCATGAAGTTAAGATGTTTCTAATATTCAATTATATTTTAATTTTTTACCCGTATTTGTTGGAGATTCATTGTTTGGCTATTTATTTACTATAAAATGTTAATCAAAATCCGGATTAATGAGGTTTCGTTGTAATAGCATATTTATCGTACAAAAATTGAAGTTTTGCAGGAATTTACAACGAATTTTGTTTTAAAATGTTATTTAATTTCTTTATTTATTGTTAACACATATATTATGAGCTCACTTTCCCCGTCTTAGTAGTTTATTTTGATTGCATTGATTGCAATGGCATCGATTTGTACAGTTTCAAACCTTACACTTCTAACAAAACAGAGTATGCCATATACTGAGGTAAAAGCAGAATCGCCATTCTTTCTCAGTGTTAAATTTAGCAACTAAAACACATAATACGCAGTTCATAATTGGTAAATATCTTTTGTGAAATAAAGCGAATTTTAATAAAAAATAAATAAAAAAATATCTTCTTTTTTCGAGCGTGAGCTATCTAGTCGCAAGGTGGTCACACCTGTCACACATCCCGAAGGAGGGCTGATTACTCACATTTTCTAACAAAAACAAAAATCTCCTGTAAAACAACTGACATTGATATACTTATTTCTCGAAAAGTATTGAAGTAATTTCAATATGTTTCATATAGTCGTCGTCTGGTTCCTCCGTCCACCTGTCTGCATATAACAGCGCAAAAACTACCCAACCGGATGGTTTTAAATTTAATATATACAATCGTTGTAGAATTGTGTGCATTTCAAATTTTATGAAAATCGAATCAAAACTTAAAAAGATATTAATAAAAGTTTTCTTCGTTCTATTAACTCATATCATACATAATCTATATAATATTAAAATTCATTTTTTTAAAATAAAATTGCATAAAGGTTACATTTTTAGAAAGATCGTTCAAAAAAATTGTTTGTTTGAGATATGAGTTGCATTAAAAAATGTATAGATTTTGAGATAACTTCAGCTAAAATTATTTTAACAGCCTACTGTTTATCCCAATATCCATTAAAGTGTATCATCCATTGTGAATCATACAAACATTAAACCATGGAGGTAATCATTTGCAAAGCAAGATCTCCATGGTGAATTTTGCAGCGCTATCTGGTGACGAAAAAAAGAATCGCATCTGTAAACGTGGCATACGTAATAAGAGAAAATAAAGGCATGCTCATTTCGCTGATAACAGACGATATAATTAATTTCACTGAAATAATATTGAAGATTTTTTTACATTGTAAAACTAGTTGTAGTAAGAACACCCCTCATTTGTCACGTTTAACGTACAATTTTCTACTTGTTAATTTTATTGTTGCCGAACGATCAATCGTTCCCTTAAACAATATGCATTTTACGAAAAACCTTAACAAAGATTTTAATTGCGTTCTCATATGAATAACTATTAAGAAATTAAGTGTTATACTGTCAAACTTTGTTCAGTTACTATCGCTAATCTGTCTTGCTTTAATGCTGAATATCGGCATTTTGTCATCAACTACTAAGTATATCATATAATAAATTACTTTTAAAGCCGTTACCTTAATAATGAATTAAAAAGCTATATCAGGAAAGATTAAATTTAATTCCTCTTTGGCGTATCTGCCACTCACGTCGTTAATGTATAGACAATGTTGAATTATTTCTAAAATACTATTAAATAGTTTTAAGGAAAAGAAAATAAAAGAAAATGTTTATATTCATTACGTCTACGTACTTTGCATTTAAGTCTTAGAAGACATATATCAAGATAAAATTTTATTTTTTCAATATTTTGTCAACAAATTCACGAAAAGTTTAGACCTTTTAATGGATGAATTAATTAGACAGCTATTGCATATTTATTTTTTATATGTATTTTGTAACTATTAAAAATAAATAAAATCTGAAAGAAGTAAATTTAACCCTTAACTGGCGTCGTGAAATGTTTGTGCGCAACTGGCGTCATGGTGTCATTTTGTCCCCAGTGAACGTATAAAACAAGAAAGAAATATCATTCCTCAAGTATTGGTTATGGAACACTTTCCTGCATATTCAGAATACTATTCCATATCTTCACCATTTAATAGTGTCAAAGGTGATGCGGAAGTAAATAATTTTGAAAAATCATAACACATTTGAAAACGCAATTTCAGCAATTACCATACATAGCCGTAAAAATATCCGAATTCATCTGTGCAGTCCTGTATATATGATCTGCAGATTTGTATATATACTACACAGTACTCCAAAATTTAGTTCAGTTAGGAAGCACATAACATGTTGATAAATTCCCTTTAGCAACTTCCGCCAATCAGCGGAAATATACTTAAATACTTTTGTGCAACTCCGTATATGATCCGTAGACTTTATACACACCAAGTAATATATAAAAAATTAGTTAAATTAGCCACATTTGAAAACGCACTTCAACAAATTACTGCTCCTAGACAATACTATAACCGAATTATTTTCTGTGTACCTGTAAATGAAAGATAAATGCTGTTTACACCATATTCTACAGTAAGGATATTGTAGTGCTCTTCAGAGGTATATATCAATTTAAATTTGTTTGAAAAAGTCTCGCATCATTAAAATACATTGCAAAGTATGGTATTAAAGCTGTTACATATTTCATTTTCAGTACCAAGCATGCCATAGTAAATTGTAATAACGTGTATCAATTACATAGTATTCTGAGTATATTTAAGCGAGTTAGAACACGGAGAGAGGGACAGGTAAGCCGAATTCCTGAACACTTTTCAACCATGTTGGAAAGTATTAAAAAATTAATAAAATTAATATTTATAAAACAATGATATTTTAGATGACAGAATTTGTCAGCAGAATAAATAAGTAAGTATGTCATGTACACATTGTTATTTTTATTGGAATCTTACTGATTAATGAAGAAATTTCAACAAATAAGGAAATACGCGGGGACTACATGCTACCTCAACACTAGTTTAGTGTTAAGTAAACTATTCAAGAATGAAATGCAGAGTTAAGACTTGAAGGTTGTTTATGGAAGGGAAATTATCGTCGATAGCGTGCCAGTAGAAGAGTGTGAATATTTACGCATAAAAAAGCACAATTAACAGAAGTTTAATTATAATTTTTTTTCTAAAAATAATGAAATTTACATAACACATACCCAATTCGCTTTGTCTGGGAGTACGCCTGGTTTTGCATACCGCTATGTTTTTGTAAATTTAAAGAGAGGAACCAAAATTAACGTAGAATTTTTGCAGATTTGTATGCGATTTGTTAAATTTTATACAAAGTTCATTGAGAACAAAGGTTTTTATAATTTTGATAGTCCCATCTCTGAGTATAAAGTCTTCAATAAATGAAAATTCGTGATGTTTTAAGAATGATATCTCACGACTTACACCAAAAGCAAGAAGAGAAAATATAAAAATGCTTCACCCAGAAAAAGGAATTGATTAAAACTACAAAACATGTTTTGTTGAGTACATTTTGGTTGTTTTAGCAAAATTCAAGTAAAATTGAACCATTTTACTTGAATTAACAAAACAAATATCCATTGACCTATATTTAAACAAAAAGTTTTGTTGGGTCAGCCAAATTTTTGTTGATTCAACACAACTTTTTCTGGGTGTTATCTGCAAACTATTACAAGCAATGTAATGTAATTCTTTTCTCAGATTTGGAGAACAAAATAGCGATTTTCTTTACTCTTATCTTGAGTACAGCTAAATATTCATTTAGTAAAGACGCACAACAAAAATCTTTTTTTCAAATAGATTAAAACACAAAACCAGGCTAAATAACATCATTATTAAAAAAAAAAGTCCTTACACATAGTATGCTATATAATTTCGTATTATGTGTCAATAGATTCGTGGTATAGTCGGTGAAATGAATATTGCACGCGTGTAATCATTTCTTTTTTCATATCCAAGTAAAACTTCCTGGTTGGATATAATCAATCATGTTCATTTAGAAAATATTATACCGGAAAGAAATATCCTCAAAAGCAAATACATAAAATTAAATATTGTCATCTGTAAGAAATAAATATTGTCATCTGTAAAAAATAAATATTTTCATCTGTAAAATATAAATATTGTTGTTTCCTCCGTAGAACATTTTGTTATCCAGGGGGCGCTGCTGAGCGCTCAAGACTGGAGGATGCGTGGAGCGGTTTCCCGCCAGTAGAGATGTTTTTCTTGAGACGTAAGCGCAGTGCACCAACCGCTGCCTGTCACTTTTGTTCTAAATGTAAATAAATACCATTTGTTAAGTTTTAATTCAAGTTTTTATCGAATACGAAGTGACTTAATTAGTTTTATTACCTAAATACAGTCCAACGAGAGTAACCGAGTTATCGCAGGATCATGTTTTGGTCCTCCGAGCCGCAGCGCTCATTTAGAACACTGTGAGGAATCATCGCCCTTGGATTTTTTGTACGTAGTTATAGATAGAATTGTAATGGCTACTATTTCAGGTACTGTGGTTTTCAATCGGAAACGCGGAAACATACGCGGCCAAGTTACACGAATATCTAATGCTATAAAATCAAAAGCAAATCCAGAAAGAATTAGAACTAAAGTTAAATGCTCTTCAGACGTTAAAAAAGAAGACAGATGAATTACGAAATGAGTCGTATTCTATAATGTCCGAAGATGATTTACCGGAATTTAAAAATTCCTTGACGGAGATAGAAGAACAGCTAGAAGCTCTCGAAGTAAGTCTTCTTGATTTAATAAAGCCTAGTGTTTTTAATGTTGAAAGTCAAAATAATAATGATAGAATTAATGCTAATGAGTCAAAAATTAAATTGCCGTCAATTACTTTACCCCAATTTTCGGGGCGCTACACAGAGTGGTTTAATTTTAAACTACAATTCACCACCTTAATTGATAGCAACGATGAATTAAATGATGCTCAAAAATTATATTATTTACAATCGGCTTTAACAGGCCCTGTGAAACAATTGTAAAACATTGATAATTCTTATGCTTCCTTATTCGAAGCTTTAAAAAAAACGATTTGAAAACAAACAGTTAATTGTAAATTCTCATATTTCAGAGTTATTGAGTAACAATAAAATAAAAATTGAAAATGCGAAAGAAATACGCAATCTGGTAGATAATTTATTGAGTCATTTGAGGGCTCTGAAACAATTAGGACTAGAAAATAATAACTTATCGGAATCAGTTTTAATTTATTTTGTGTTACAAAGAATCGATGATGAGGCATTTGAAATGAGTCTTAACTGTAAAGACTTGCCTGAATGGAATATTTTTATTGATTTTTTACTGAAAAAGGCTCAAGCTCTCGAAAACCTACAAAAAAGCAACACCGTTACGAAATCTAGGTATGAAATTACTCAGAAACAAAAAAGTTTAGTATTACAGAATGACAAATTTAATTGCGCATTATGTAAACAACCTCATATGATATTTCGATGTCAAAGGTATTTAGATTTATCGGTTCAAGAGAAATTGAACTAAGTAAGGAAGTTGAAGTTATGATATAACTGCTTATCGTTATCTCACGCTGTTAATCGATGCAATAAATTAAATAATAAGTGTAGGATTTGTTACTCCAACCATCATAGTTCTCTTAATGGAGCTAAGTTTTCGAAACCTGCTTATGAAAATAGGCAAGTTAATTGTATTGCAAATGAACCGCAGTTGAAAACGGAAGACAACGTAAATTCTAATTCAGTAGAACCTGCCATAAATGCGTTAACATTGAGCTGTCAAAACAATTATGATCAAAATTTGTCTGGCACCAGTTATAATGGTTTGATTTCGACAGCTGTGATTTATTTAAGGGGAAGTAATGATTCTTTTTTTCATTGTATTGCGATTCTAGATACTGCCAGTAATGTATCATTGGTCACGTTTTTTCTGTAGCAGATATGTTAGGGTTGCAAAAATATAAAGTTAAGTCATTAATTACTGGATTAAATGATTCTGTCTGTAAAATTAAAAACAGAATAAACGTAGAAATTTCCAACAAGGATAGAAGTTTTAAAAAATTATCTGACATGTTTTTGGTTCCTAAAATCACTGATTTAACCCCTTCAAGCGCCGTAGACATTTCTAATCTGCACTTACCACAGAATTTAACCTACGCGAACCCAAGATTTTTTTAACCTCAGCGAATTCAAGTGTTATTAGGAGCAGATGTATATTACGAATTGTTATTAGCTGGTCAAATAAAAATTCCTAAAGCTTCTATAATTTTACAAAACTCTCATTTAGGATGGATCGCGGGTGGAACAATACAAGATAGAAATGAAAGTAAATTTACGTGCCATTTAATAGAAAATCAAGATGAATTAGATTTGAAAACCTTTTGGGACTTAGAGACGTTGGGAATTAAAGATGACCCAAACAGTGTTAAAAACGAGAAAATTGTAGAAAAATTTCATGAAACTGTGCGCTTTGAAAATAACAGATATGAAATCAGTCTCCCTTGGACAAGGAATTGGAACCATTTAGAAAATAATTATAAAACCGCCGAGGCGTGACTCACAGGTCTTATAAAAAGAATGAAACGTGATACAAAGTTATACGAACAATATCGCAATATTTTGAATGAGTATTTAGAGATAAACATAATTGAAAGTGTACCTAATTTAGAAAACCCTTCAGATAAACCAGTTTTTTACTTACCGCACCATACAGTATTTAGAGAAGACAGTGTTTATACTAAATGTCGAATAGTTTTTGACGCAAGTTCCCATGAAGCAGGACAGTTGTCTTTGAATGACTGTCTTGACGCAGGAACTAATTTAAACCCTAATATTTTTCATTTATTGATTTTCTTCAGACTAAACAAAATTGCTTTTCTAGCAGATATAGAGAAGGCTTTTCTACAAATTGCCATAAACGAAAAGGACAGGGATGTTCTGAGATTCTTGTTTATTGATAAAAATCCTGTCGACAATGACGCATTTAATGTTATCGTCTACAGATTTTTATGCCTTACATTTGGCTTGAACTCAAGCTCCTTTTTGCTATCTGCTACAATTAAGCATCATCTAAATAAATTCGAAACGGAATATCCGGTAGAGACAGAAGTACTCCATAATTGTATTTATGTGGATGATTTAATAACCGACACAGAGACAGTCGAAGATGCGGGGAAAATTTCGGTAAAATCTCATAAAATAATGAAGGAAGCTAGCATGAATTTACGGAAGTGGATTTCGAATTACAAACTGTTAATGGAAATATGGGATAATCGTGGATTTAGTACTATACCACAACCTTTTGAGGATAGTACAATACATAAAGTTTTGGGGATATCGTGGCAACCCAAGAAAAATATACTTTTGATAGATATTGATAATTTGCTCGAATTTTTGCGTAACGCAAAAAATACAAAACGTTTTGTATTACAAGTTGCAGGTAGAATATTTGACCCTCTGGGTCTAATTTCTCCGTATACAATACGAATTAAATGTTTATTTAAAGAACTGTGGAGTAGGAATTTAACATGGGATGAAGAACTGCCCTCCGATATTACAAAGACGTGGGAACAATGGCGTTCCGAACTTCCTCAGTTGAGAAACCTAAAAATTCAAAGGAACATTTTTCAGTTTCCCGATGACTCCAATTACACCCTAACATTGCATACCTTTGCCGATGCTAGTCCAAAAGCATACGGTGCTTCCGTTTACTTAGAAATTAATTCACTAAGTGAATCTTCGATAAATTTGGTTACATCGAAATCCAGAGTGGCACCGTTGAAAAAAGTGTCACTTCCAAGACTGGAACTTGTAGCAGCATTAGTTGCTGCACGTTTAACCTGTGAAGTAAAAAAGGTATTAGATCTTCTATGTATTTGTGGACAGATTCGCAGATTGTCTTTCAAGTGGATCAAGGGCTCCGCAAACAGGTGGAAGTCATTTGTGTCGAACCGTGTAAAGGAAATCCAAGCTCTGACAGACCCATCCAGGTGGTTTCACTGTGCAGGGTCCGAGAATCCTGCAGATTTGCTGACACGAGGTATTAAATGTGAAAGCCTTATTCACAATCCTATACGGTGGACTGGTCCGAAGTTTCTGAAAGACTTAGATATGTGCGATAAGGAACAATCTCTAGTGATTCCAGATCAGGAGATCTATATAAAGGAACTAAAAAGAGACTCCATAAACATTATTAATGATGACTTTGTTACATTCACTATTTCTCACGAAAAACCGTTAATTGACCATATTTGTGCATATACTAATAATTTTGTAAAATTAATTCGTATAATGAGTTTTATTTTTAGATTCACCTTTAACTGTCGTAATAGACTGAAGAGAAGAAGTGGACCACTATCCCTCGACGAGGTGAGAGAGGCCGAATCGTTTCTAATTCGGTCAGCACAAAGGGGGGAATTTAGGGAAGAATTAAAATGTCTCGAAAAAGGTAAGCCTGTTCACAATAAAAGTAGATTATCTTTCTTAAACGTATTTGTGGGAGAGGATGGATTAATTAGAGTTGGCGGTCGGTTAGCACATGCAGATTTGCCGCTTAACTCAAAGTTTCCAATTGTTTTGCCTGCCAATCATAAGTTAACGGATATTATTTTAAATTACTTCCATCTCAAATACTTTCATTTAGGCCCACAAGCGTTGCTTTTCCATGTAAGACAAAAATTTTGGCCACTTACAGGAATAATTTCCGAAGCATTGTTCACAAATGTGTGACATGCTTCAAGAATAAACCTGTTGTCAGCTCCCAATTGATGGCTGATTTGCCGGGAGAAAGTGTGACACCAAATTTTGTATTTTCGGTGACAGGTCTGGATTACTGTGGCCCATTTTCTATTAAATTTAAAATTCAAAGGAAGGGTGTATTGAATAAAATTTATGTCGTTGTTTATGTATGTTTATGCACCAAGGCAATACACCTGGACTTTGTTTCAGATCTCACAACTCAGGCTTTTATAGCTAGTCTAAAACGTTTCTTTGGCAGAAGAGGGAAATGTGCAAAAATCCTATCGGATAATGCAAAAACGTTCATCGGAGATGACATCGAGTTGAAAAAATTGCATAAACTGATTAGTTTCCCAGATGAGGAATTGTGTAATTTTTTAACCCATGAAGGTATCAAATGGGAATTTATTCTCCCCAAATCCCCGAATTTTGGTGGCCTCTGGGAGGCGGCTGTAAAATCATTCAAGTTTCATTTAAAACGGGTAATAGGTGATCAAAAATTAACCTTAGAAGAGTTTCTTACTATACTAGCGTAAATTGAGGGAGTTTTGAACTCCCGTCCCCTTACCCCGCTGTCCCCAGATTTCGAAAATTTTGAAACATTGACACCTTCTCATTTTTTAATCGGTAGACCTATCACTTCGATCTCCGAACCCCCATTAGATAACATTAATGAAAATAGATTAGCAAAATGGCAGAGAATCACCAAATTTAGTCAGCAAATTTGGAAGGCTTGGAAGAGCGATTATTTAAATAATCTGCAGCAGAGGGGGAAATGGAAATTTAAAAAGGATGATGTACAGAAAGGAACTTTAGTACTAATAAAGCAGGAAAATTTACCTTCCACCAAATGGCAGGTTAGAAGGATAGTTGAAATTTTTAAGGGAAGGGACAATATAATACGAACGATAAATTTGCGGTTACCAGACGGGCGAATTTTTAAGAGAAATGTCAAAGATATCTGTATATTACCAGTTCAGTAACAGATTTCCTTTTTTTCTTTAAGCAATTTCTAAGGTATATTATTTCTGTATTTAATCTAGAATTATAGTGCATTTATGATTGTATTATTATTGTGTATGTAAGTTGTTATATCTTATAATTTTTTCTTATATGATAATTTTTGCAAATTTATAAGTGAATGTATATTGAAATTTGCATTTCAATCCTCGGGGGAGTGTTTCCTCCGTAGAACATTTTGTTATCCAGGGGGCGCTGCTGAGCGCTCAAGACTGGAGGATGCGCGGAGCGGATTCCCGCCAGTAGAGATGTTTTTCTTGAGACGTAAGCGCAGTGCACAAACCGCTGCCTGTCACTTTTGTTCTAAATGTAAATAAATACCATTTGTTAAGTTTTTATTCAAGTTTTTATTGAATACGAAGTGATTTAATTAGTTTTATTACCTAAATACAGTCCACCGAGAGTAACCGAGTTATCGCCGTATCAACTGTCATCTGTAAAAAAGTATAGGCTAATATTTTTTACACTAGATGGCAGCAGCATAAGTAACTTAAAACATTATAACTTTTGGCAATTTAGAATAGTAGTGATAATCTTTATGATTTAATTTTAAATTATCAAGTAATATATTTAAATCTATTAAATTAAAATTCAAGTAATTTAGTTAATAGTTTTTATTTATATATATTTTTATTTATTTTTTCTCCATTTTTAACTTAATATAATGTTGTAATCTCTGTAGTTAAAGAAAAATAACTGCAACTGTTGGTTACAATTTATGATCTGAAGGATATTCTTCTTAACTGTTAAATTAACCTTTTTCGTTAGATACATTTTTTACCATGTGCTGGAATTATACTAATGAATATGGGTAAAAAATTAATGTAAGTAATATATGACTTTTGTTTATCTTTCTTTTCTTTTTTTTTCACTCTTATTCAAATTGTTTGTATGATTTATAATATTCCATTTTAAAAGGTCTTGTTTATCAATCTTGTGTCAACGATTGTTCGGGCAGGTTATGACATGATTTTTGGCATTAAGATGGTGTCCTATACAGAAAACAATCGTTCTATGCTTATAAATGTAATTTCCTTGCCCTTGAAAAAGTGATTTACATTATAAGCTTTCATTTGTGTTTATACTCTTGTTGATTTTCTTTTCTTTTTCATTTGAATTAATAATGTTTCATTTATTAGGACTACATTTTTTAATTTGTAATTTGACACGGCTCTTTGGTATTGTGATTTAATTGTATATGGTCAGTTTCTTATGTTTCAATGGTTAAATTTTATGGTTCAGATGTTTAGAATAATAGAAACTAATGGTTTGGAATACCGCAGGGAATTTTACCACGCGTGGGTGAAGCAGAGTGAGAACTTCATTTAACACATTAAGTGCTACAATATTACAAATTTATTGCTTTTGGCCACTATTATTATTTTTATTAACTTTTCCTAAACGTGCTGTGCTGTCATAGAAAATATTTTCAGAACATAATAGTATATGTTTACCTGTTGTTGAGTCAATATTTTATTTGTATTCTTTTGAATGCACAAGCCGATATTTAAAAAAAATTATTGGGCTGATTGATTTCTGGTATTTCGTGAAAACGAAATTACGTATTCACACTGGAGTTCTAAATATTTGTTTTGTTTGAATAACCTTTTATAATGACAGTTAAATTTGTCATTACATCTATATAAATGTGGAATAAAAAAAAACTGCGTATAAATGATTGGCAAAATCATTCACCGTCGCCCGCGAGTAGGGCAAACAACAACAACGTACCAGTAAATATTGATAATTTATTTCGTTATTAATCTTAGAAAAGGAAATATTTACAAAGTTTTCTATGAAGTTGATCTAAGTATTTTCATTAAAAAAAACTGTTTATTTAAAGTTTTTAAAATAATTTTTCTGTTGTATTCCAGCTATCGTTTGTGAGAAACTGCATAAAGTTTTATTTAAAAAAACAAAAAAACTCTAAAGCAAAAATTGGATTCTAGTTAACAAACGAATTGACAGAAAAAGCTAAATTATTTTTCAATTTTATTGAAAAACGTTCAGAACATAGGTTCAGAAATTTCTTTTGTAGCTTTATTTTTAAATATCAAAGTATTTTCTATCAAGTATTAAATATTCAGCTCTCTTTTCGGAAGAAAGAATCTATTCTCAGCTAGTTACACACTTGATTGTGCTTCGATTTCCAAAAATAGCAAACGGGAAATCAATAAATATTTCAGTCGAAAGGAAGTGTTTAAAAGTTAATTATTCGAAAGTTAACTTTTCCTTTTTCTTTTTTCTCTTCGAATTTCGCTTAAAAAAAGAAATTTAATATTGGAAAAAAATAATAAAACAACTTATTATTTTATAACATAAACATTATTTAGAACGTTAAGATATACATTTTAATGTTTTAGAAAAATTCTCTTTGATTATGTTGCATTTTTAAAGATGTTCTACATTTTCTGCTTTTCTTTGTTAGAAGTTAAGTAAATATTTAGTTAATACATGTACAAGATATTCCTTTACACGATAACAAGTTAAATGACTATCATGAAATCATTTCTAAAGTTGCAAACTATAATTAGTTATTATTTTATATTTTTGATATTGCATGATTTCAACTTAACATGTTGTTATATCCAAAACATTATTCTTGAATGATGCATTAACCCTATACATATATATATATATATATATCTACATACGCATTTTTATTC
Source organism: Maratus michaelseni (assembly GCA_963931845.1). Lineage (NCBI taxonomy): Eukaryota > Metazoa > Arthropoda > Arachnida > Araneae > Salticidae > Maratus > Maratus michaelseni. Next base: position 154,485,617 of record OZ007595.1, on the reverse strand, counting down.
TATAAATAAATGCGTATTTTTATTTGGTGGAGTGAGGAGAGTTCTTGGAAAAGAAAGTATAATATATACAATTCAGTTGTACAGAGTATATTGTAATATGGAGCAGAGGGATGGAGAATTATAGAGACAGAAAGAAAGAAATTAGCAGCAGTGGAAATGGATGCCCTAAGAAGATCGCACAGGACATCAAGAACATAAAGAATAAGATATGAAAGAACAAAGAAATGATGAAAATAAAGGGAACCATATTAGATGATCTTCAAAAGAAGCAATTAGTCTGGTATTGTCATGTTAAAAGAATGAGGGATGAAAGACTACCCAAAATCGCATTTAATTATAGAACAAATCATAAAATCCCTGACGTCTCAGCCTACAGGCACAGGTAGGTTTCGAAGACGCAAACCGTGGGACGCCTGTTTACTGGGAATTGCAGAAGAAAGACCTTTTCACCATGATGCGGCAGTTGGGACCGCCCACTTTGAGATCTTAAGACAATTTAATCAATATGTGATTAATTATAATTGTAGAAAGTCTTATATGTACATTTCATAGAAACTCTGATACATCAATTTGAATATAACGAATATTAAATATATATATATACTAGCGGCCTGTCCCGGCTTTGCACGGGTAGACAATGTGTTGACTACAATGTAGGGTAGAGAAGTGTAGGTACTTTAAAAATGTTGTTCTAAATTGGATAAAAGTGGGATTGAGACAAAATGTCAGTACTTAGAAATTTTGAAAATTAAAAGCTTGTAAAAATGTGATAAATAAATTTTTCTGTTTATGTACATATTGAAACTAATAAATAAGACACGGCCCATGGGAAGCACATAGCAACTATATGCGTTCATGTAGAACGTGTTTTCCTGAATTTCACGCTCCTACCTAAATCTGCTGCTGAGATATGGCGAAATGACCCAAAACTTTTGAATACAACTTTAACCACCTTCTGGGGGAAGTATCCAAAATCGCCGAAATACGTGTTTAACCAATTTTTTAGTAGATTTGTTTTAATTAATTTCACCCTCCTACATAAAAGCTGAGATATGGCGAAATTACCTAAAAAAATTCCCCCCCCCTACCTTCTGGGGGGGGGGGGGGGGAAATTCCCAAAATCGTTGAAATACGTGTTTAATCATTTTTTAGTATATTTGTTTTCCTGATTTTTGCGCTCCTACCTATAACTGCTGCTGAGATATGGCGAAATAACCTAAAACATTCGAAACCCCCCCCTTTAACAACCTTCTGGGGTTGGAATTTCTAAAATCGCTGAAATAGGTGTTTAATCATTTTTTAGTAGATTTGTTTTCCTGATTTTCGAGCATCTACTTATAACTGCTGCTGAGATATGGCGAAATGACCTAAAGGATTCGACCACCCCCCTTTAACCCCTGTCGGGGTGGTAATTTCCAAAATCACTGAAATACATGTTTAATAATTTTTTTAGTAGATTTGTTTACCTGACTTTTGCGCTCCTATCTATAACTGCTGCTGAGATATGGCGAAATGACCTAAAACATTCGACCACCCCCTTTAACCCCCTTCTGGGGGGATTTCTGAAATCACTGAAATACGTGTTTAATCATTTTTTAGTAGCTTTGTTTTCCTGATTTCCGTGCTCCTACCTATAACTGCTGCTGAGACATGGCCAAACGACCTAAAGCATTCGACCACCCCCTTCTGGGGGGAATTTCTAAAACCGCTGAAATAGGTGTTTAATCATTGTTATAGCAGATTTGTCTTCCTGAGTTTCGTGCTCCTACCTGTAACTGCTGCTGAGATATGGCGAAATGACCTAAAATATTCGACCACCCCCCTGTAACCCACTGCGGGGGGAATTTCTAAAATCGTTGAAATAGGTGTTTAATCATTTTTTAGCAGATTTGTTTTCCTGATTTTCGCGCTCCTACCTATAACTGCTGCTGAGATATGGCGAAATGACCTAAAACATTCGACCACCCCTTCTTTAACCCCTTCGGGGGGGGGGGGATTTCTAAAATCGCTGAAATACATGTTTAATCTTTTTTTAGTAGATTTGTTTTCCTTAATTTCACGCTTCTACCTATAACTGCTGCTGAGATATGGCGAAATGACCTAAAACATTCGACCACCCTCCTTTAACCCACCTCGGGGGAATTTCTAAAATCGTTGAAATAGGTGTTTAATAATTTTTTATAGTAGATTTGTTTTCCTGAGTTTCGCGCTCCTACCCGTAACTGCTGCTGAGATATGGCAAAATGACCTAAAACATTCGAACCCTCCTTTAACCACTTTCGGGGGGGGGGGGGGAATTTTCAAAAATCCCTTCTTATTGCTTGCCTAGGCCATAACAGCAATCTACAGTCCAAATTTCGTGACCCTGACTTTAGTAGTTTCGGCTGGGCGTTGATGAGTCAGTCAGTCTGTCAGTCAGTCAGTCACCGTTTCATCTTTATATAATAGTATAGATAATATGAGACAAACGGATTTAAAGTTTTGGATGCTCTAAGAAACCCTAGATAGTACGATATAAAATGGACCAGATACTGTTTGATCTCATTGTTGTATTTACATGCGGTTTGCGTCATGGTATTCTAAAAGCTCTAGTTTGTGTTTTAAGCTAAAAGTAAAAGTGTGACATTTTTTAAAGTTTCGTGACGTGGATCACCTTAAGAGACTACGCTAGTCACGCGAAGAAACGCTCAAGCTAATGTTAAGTCTATGAGAAGGTTCTTGCGCGATTTCTCGCTCGCATTTTAATATTTTTAAAAGCATTTTTTGCATAGGATAGCTGAGGTCAATCTCCAACGTTGTTAGTTTTTACTTTTTCGATTTTGGTTGCAGTTATTTTATATAAGGGTACTTTCACTTTCAGAACCGGTTCCAACCGGTTCCAAAATTAAAAATGCCCGCTTATAAAAAACTGCAGCAAAAATCGAAAAAGTAAAAACTAATAACGTTAGAGATTGACCTCAGCTATCCTATGCAAAAAAAGCATTTAAAAATATTAAAATGCGAGCGAGAAATCGCGCTAGAACCTTCCCATAGACTTAACATTAGCTTGAGCGTTTCTTCCCGTGACTAGTGTAGGCTCTTAAGGACACAGAATTTATAAAATAAATTTGAAAATAAACTTAAAGTTAAACAAAAAGTTAAACTTTTTAGAAGTGTTGAAATGTCAAGTGTTGCTAATAAGATTCGCTGTCTGTAAATTTCTTCATGTGATAAAACATGAGAATGATTAAACTAAAAGAAATTATTATAAAATACATAAATCTAAAAAATGATGTTAATAGTAGGTATCAGCAACACATGTAGCCATTTGAAATAATTGAGAGTTTGTAAAGCAAAACATATTGATTTGAAAGAGTCCTAACAAGTTTTAATTCTGAGATTGAATTAATTCCTAATTAGAGAGGGAAAGTTTTTAATACATTAAAAAAACTAGGAAAAATAGTTATGATAAGTAAGTCACAACAGTCTTAAAAAATTTAATTTGAACTCTGTTACAAAAAAGCTGCTACGAGAACGGATATGTGTTATATGTTATTCTATACTTTTATGGTCTCTCTCAAAATTACATTTTGATGTTACTTAACATTAATATTTCAACCATGTCTATTTATAAACTTTCATTTTTAAATGTATGAAAAATAAATACATTTTATTTATGTTCATATATAAATATTTCACAGGCGGTGCACTCTATGTCCCTGCAGGTTTTTAAAACCTAAATAACAACTTTTAAGGGTATCTTTGTTTAATGCATTGTCCAGCAGTAGTGTAAAAGTAATAAACATGAATTTATTTTTTTTAAACATATTTAATTAGAATTAATAAAACACGGACGGTTTGTAGTAATATAAGGACACGGACGGCGTATTCCATGCGCCAACGCCCTTTAAAGCTTAACTATTAACTTTTGATGGTAAAGAAGAATTAGTGTCGAATATTTAATATTAGTATAAAATGTTTAGCCTGTAATAAACATCATAATTTAAAAAAAAAGTTTAATTGGGAAATAAAATAGAATACATGACACTAATAAACGGGCGGTGCGGTGTATTTTGTACAGCATTGGTGGATTATTGTCCCGCAGTGGCGCGGACGGTAAAGCTCGGTTCTCGTAAGATCACCGAAAGCCAAGCAGCATCGACCAAGGTCATTGGTTGGGAGGGTGACAACATCTCTCGTCTGCCTCTGCTGTGGGGCCGTGTACGTTAATGGCAGCTGGTGCACGTTAAATCTGTTCGTGGCTCTAAAGTCCTCCAAGTTCTATATAAGCGTTACCTCTGGGGGTGCCAATACAGATGCAGGTCTCTCATCTGGAATTGGTTCAAAATTAGGAGAATAGTTTCTTCGTTATATGGATCATGCCAGCTGTATAGAAATAAAGAGCTGCTCACCAGGCCTTTGGGCCAAACCAACAACAACTTTGTGGATTATTATCAATTAAAACAATGAAAAGGAGCAGAAAAAATGCGAACTTACACTTTAACCCTTTTTATCCTGACAGTACTTTTAAGTACCACTTTAACCCCTTCGCGACGAGCGTCTTTTACTGAATTTTTAATCTGTTACCGCCGGTTTTTCAAATGAGAAATTTTCACCTAATTGAATCGCAAAAATGCTATGATTAGATAAGAAAAACTTTATAAAAAAAATAACTGGTGGGAATAATCCAGGATTCTGAGCATCTAAAAAGTAGCTGGAAAATTAATTCAGGATATAAAGGGTTAAACACAGTTTAAACATAGAAGGGTCTTTGAGATGAGGGTAAATGAAGCGAAAGTGGTAATCATGTAATTATTTTAGAATTCACAACTGTTGTTTCACAATTGTTTTTTCAATGAGTGGTGCACTTACTCCACCGTTCGTGTCTTTAAAGTTTAAAAGATACAAAGGACTTTACCCATGTCACGTCATCTGTGGGTATATCACCGCCCTCTGAATTCTAGGCCTGTGCTCTGGCAAAAATGGTGGCTGTTGCAGGCGGATTTTTTTTCAGCGTTTGTACGGTCCCTAGAACTTTAACACCAATAATATCTAAAAGTTTTCTTTGACTTAGTTGATCTCATAAAAACTAGGCGAAGAAAACTTAAAAAAATTATTGGTGTTGAACTTCGAGGGATCGTTCAAACGCTGAAAAAAAAATCAGCCTGCGGCAGCCGCCATTGTTATCAGCGGGCAGGCCTAGTATTCAGGGGGCGGTGGGTATATAGAAGAAAAACACCAATAGGCGTGAAGAACATTTTAACGCAGCTTCCCCTTCGTCTAATAAACAGTCTTTTTCGATGGGCATATACCTACAGAGCCGTGGGTGTTGACATTCGTGGGTAAAGTCAAATTAATCTTAAAATCTAGTAAGTGCTTCTTTTCATCACAGTCATTGTTAATCACACCACCCCGAAGCATATGTTAACATTAACTGTGGAGAAAAAAAGCGCTTGGTAGATTTTAAGATAATTACCATCTTTTAAGAAGGGATGGCCTGCTGGCTGATATTTAAACTATTCTTCCAAATCTTTTTAATTTTGTAATTTAAAAGATTAAAAAAAATAGAAATTGCTCCGGTAGATTCTATAAGAAAAATGAGGTGATAATAAATATTATTTTTATGTTCCATTTCTTATAGTCCAAATTTCTTTTATTTCTCGCCTTTATACTTTTTTGACTCTGCTTTTTTATTCAATTTGCTTCATTCTTCTCCTGTTGTTTTGTCTTCTTCTGATAGGCTAATGCTCTCTGTGTGATTTTCTGATGTATCCTGATTTCCTAGAAGTTTTTTTTATTTAGCCTGTCCGTTTCTCCTCCATTTCCTCCATGTAACGTACGTCTTGCTCATGCTTTCAAAGTGGTAGCAATTCTTCTTTAATCCTGATGGAGAAAGACAGAGTTCTTTCAAAATGTTTGCGCATTTCTTATTTTTATGGTGTTATTGCGAAGATTTTTGCCTTTATATGCATATCATGCCAGTTTTTCGATATGTTACTTTTTTAAATTATTTCGATTTTAAATAAGTTTAATGATTCATTGTTTTTCCATCATTGTTATAGTATAGTAGACTGTAGTGCGCTTTGAACACAGAAATAACAGCTCCTTGAAGTACTTCATACTCAAAACTACTAAAACTGTTATATATGCATTTTCGGCCTATAATCCGCGGTTCAAAAAATTCATTTTAGACCCAGAAATTGTCTTTTACAAAATGCTACTTTCTTTGACTTCGAATACACTTGACTTCAATTACAAAATAAAATTTCTGTGTCTAACCTGAATTATTTGAGCCGCAGATTATACGCCGAAAAATGCAGTGCTCAGGCTAAGACAAGATAACTCACCAAATACACGTTTCGAAATATTCAAAATTCAATTTCTTAAGGGGTTAAGTACCTTTGAATCTCAAATTACATCTAAATGTCACCCTAATATGAAATGCAACTCCAAATCTGATTACATTTTGGATATGAAAATTTAAACACATATTAAAAAAGAGATATATACTAACAGTTAATGTTCTGAAACAGAGTCTGGATTGATATAAACTGCTTTAATTTCATTTGAAAGTTAATTCTTTTTTAATAAATTAATTCACCTTATATGTCTTACGAGCAGGATTTTTCATAATCAAATTGGGACATAATATCTTATCTAGAGCGAATTTTTGCATGGGAGTTCTTTTAAAATGTTCCTAAGGAATCAAATTTTAAAGTAAGCTACTAAATAAAAAATTGTTTTTTTTTTACACTTTCAAAGGTACCCTTAATGAAACGGTTTATGTATCAGAACGAAATTTTTCCGCATTCACTCTCTATTCTTCTGAATGATTCGAAAAGTTAATGCCGAAAACCGTATCTTAAGAATTTTCCCCTATTTTCCACATTTATATCTCCCTCATAGTCGCGTTACCAATGAAACTATAAACGAAAACATTCCTCCTCAGTAACAGGCATGTTCAACGCGGCAACCACGGGCGCGATGGCGTCCTTTGCAGATTCTATTGACGCCAATTCGAACGCTTATTTTTCGCTTTGTTTCTATATAATTAATGTTTGTTTGATTTTTTATAAAAGGCGGTATTAAGGTTTTCGGTTCCTTTCCAAACATTTTTAGATAGTCCTCATTCGTTAAAATGTAATGGTAAATATGCTATGATTTATGATTTTTCTTCAATTTATCTTTAGATGGAATACATCATAGGGACCTTACGCTATAAAAAAAAAGAAAGAAGAAAGATGTTTCTTAATTTACGAAAAATAATATAACCACGATCAAAAATATACAATAACCTCATCGGAGTTACCCATACAAAAAGCAATCTTTTTCTTTAAAAACAGCAGCAACCAATATATTTCAGAGATTTAAAGAAGCATTTAAATAAACAATGTTTATTTGGCCTGACATTAATTTTCGGAAGCGTTTTATAGTGTATTAATGAGTTATATAAAACCTGAATATCTATTTATAAGGCGCTATCAATTTTCAACTACACATTTTCAGCTGCGTAGTTGAATTTTTATAGGAAAAAGTAACTAAAAAGTTTTGATTTTAATGTTAATGATGTTAATTTATCATGTTCGTAAAACATGTTTGTTGACCATGAAAATGTTTACTAGAGACACTCTAATCACAACACTTGTGTATCCGTTTAAAAGTTATTTATGTGTTTTTTCTCTGCCATCAAAAGTTACAAGTACTGACTGGTAAAAAGCAAAATGAATGCCAGGAACAAGCAAATAGAAAAAACAAATAATGTGAAAATATTTTTGTGGGGGCATTGCATTAGTTCCGATTTTCTTTTATCTTTAATTAATGTCCTATGCAGTGGTAATTTATATAGTTTAAAAAAAAAATATATTTTTTTTTATCTAATAATTTAAAACATTTAATATTTTCCAACCACAAAAATTAAAAGAATAATGTTTATATTAAATTTAATTTCGCACCTTTTATTCCATCGTCAGTTTGGATTTTTCCTTGTCATGTATGTCAAGTAATCAAGCTCTAGGGAAATGCAGCTTGGAAAATAGCGAAAGGAAATGTAAAGGCAAAGTAAATCAAACCGTGTATACTGTTTGATTAATTTGTTACTGACACTAGTGCCAGCTGTAAATTAATTGGTAATTCGACACATAAGAGATGATGAGATACAGAAAACGATGATTATAACGATGAGATGGTGTATTTCGGATTACTACTCATTTCTAAGTAAGAAGATATTTTTAAATGAGAAAATTAATCACGAAGTCCTTTTTGAATGTTGTTGAGTTTTTTCTATTGCGATCTTTTGATATCGGGCAAGGGCAGGCTCGGGCTCAGATAACATAAAAGTGTTCGAGATCGGGTGGACTCTTATTTCAAATCGACTGTCTCAGGCGCTGAAAAGAAAGCCCGAACTCGTATCTTATATGTATGTAGTAAACGTAAAAGAAATTTGTTGTAACTAAAAGAAAAGCGTTGTAATAAAATGTAAAAGAAAATCGGATATTTTTGCTAATACTATTTACCCAGAGCCTTTCAATTTCCTGAAATATCAAATCACTTTTGTTACTTGAAACTCATTTCTAAAAAAGTGTAAATATTTCGAATTAGTCTTGAATTTTTATTGGAGGAAAATTTGTATACTCCAGATTTTCCTCTTCTTAAAGGAGGACAAAAAGGTTGGAAATTACGAAAATGGACTACTATTAGATCAGGGATTAGGAAGTCTGTAATTAAATTAGATTGTTAGTTCTTCTTGTATTTATTTATCTATGTTTCACAGAAATAAAACAAAATATTTGTTAAAATGCAAAATCAATTTATAATATTGTACCTACTACAAATTTAATCTAGCAAAAGTAGTTTTACGCCGATTTTGAACTTAAGGTTCCACTTTTTTAAATCGTCATTTCTTCATTATAATGATCTAATTAATGATTTATAATGTATATATTTTCTCTCTTTATAATTAAAACAAAAAAAATATTCAAAGATATGTAAAAAATATTCCAAATTCGCAAATATATATATATATATATATATATATATATATATATATATATTGTTATAGGATGATAAAAAGGGTTTTTGCTTTTTGGTCGATATAGTTTGTCGGAAATGTTACATCTTTTATTAAAAAAAGGAGAAAAAAAAAACATGCAAATAAGTTAATCTTTTCAAAAGTTACCGTAACCGCTAAGTAAGTAAGAAACCGCTGAAAAATATTTTTTCGTTAGAATTAATTTTTTATGTTTTGTCTTCGCAAGTAACTCCAGTCTATGCGGCTCAGCGTCTCAACGATTTACGGCTCGTAAGACCGTAATTTTAGCAATTTTCTATTGGACAAATATTTTTTAAGGTTCAATGGTTACAATTCATAAAAATAATAAAAAATACTTTTTTTCGACATTTCAAACTTTCCTAATTCCCTTAAATGATGTTAAAAAAATACTTGTTAAGAATAAAGAATGAATTGAAAAATATATAATTTTTTAAATGTTAAATCTGCGACCCATAAAAATAATAAGCGATGAGGTTATTATAATAGTATTATTATTAATATAAATCCACTTGCATTTGTTTATTTAGCTTTATTCTAGCAAGAAAAAATAATGTTGAATTTCACTATTTTTTGGAATTCAAATTACACCAATGTACTAAAATGTTTTATGCTTTCAATACTATCTTAAAAATTAAGTAAATATTCATAAAAAGTAATTTTAAGAAATGTGGAATTTCCAAGTACAAATGTTTAGAAAGAAAAAATCTTCTAAACTAATATAAAACGTTAAAGTATTTTGAAAATGCGTATTTTTACGTAATACTATTTACTCGAAGGTTTTCTGATACCAGAAATATCGAAAAAATAACGTTTAATCTTACTACTTTTTGAAATTCAAATTATATCAACTTACTAAAATGTTTTATGCTTTCAATTCTACATTAAAAATTAAGTAAATATTCTTAAAAAGTAATTTTCAGAAATATGGAATTAGCAAGTAGAAATATTTAGGAAGAAAGAAATCTTCTAAACTAATATAAAAAGTTAAAGTATTCTGAAAATGCGATATTTTTTTATAATACCATTTACTCGAAGGCTTTCTGTTTCCAGAAATATCAATCTTCTATTCTACTTTAAATTTATTTCTAACAAAGTATAAATACTTCGAATTCAAATTGCATTTCTCCTAGAGGAAAATTTGACTACTCGCCACTGTCGTTTTAAATATGTTGAAAACAACGTACTAATGAAGAATAATTTGAAAAAAAAAATTAAGTTTATTTTTTTAATATAAAATCATACTTAGATTTATTTATACAATTTGCAGACCAAACCCATTTGGATTATTCGTTTATAAAAGTGTAATTTATACATTACTATTTTTTTTTAATTAAAATGATTTATAGAAAATAATGTGAAACGATTTTTCTTTTAAATTCTAATATGGGTTATAATGTTTAATATATAAAATTTAATTTTTAAAAATAGAAATTTTATGTGTAAGGGTGCTGCTAGTAGTGGGGAGGGTGTACACAGTTATACAAAAAATACAGTTGAACAAAGAATGTTTCATGAAGTATTTTGTGCCGTACAGTGATGTTTTGTTTGTCACCAACACATTTTTTCACCAGCCATATGTTTTAAGGGGGCTGTTTAGACGCTTGGAAAGTGCGAAGTGAAAATATATTTTCGAAGATGGAGGTTCCAAAATCCCTTCACAATCATGTTACATGCCAGATTGCTGATTGAGTAGGTGAAACACATAAATAATTCGCACTGTCTCACTGTGTATAACTTATTTTTTAGATTTCTTATTGCTCTCATTTTTCTTGCGTTTTATTTGATAGGTTATAAGGAGCATAAATTTTTAGGCTTAATGCTGACAATTGAAGAAATAAGATACAGGGTTTCCATTAAATGTTATTGAATGTTAAATCATTAAACCCATTTTGAACGTACATAATAATAAAAAAACAGTTTGAGAAAATAATGCGCCATTTTCTGCATTGTTATTAGAAAAGCAATAAATTTGTAAAAATACATTGTGCTCAAATAGTTTAAAATTTCGGTACTAGTTGGTCCTGGTGGCTAAAAAAGTAAATAACAATACTTTCAATATAGCCGCCCTTTGCAGCAATAATATAGCATAGCCTCAAAACAAAATTTGCACATACACGTGACAATGTCTCAGTCGAAATGGACTGACATGCTTTACAGATGTAATGTTCAATGTCGGCAAGAGTTTGTAACTTTTGCTGGTACACCTCCTCTTTCAAGTGTCCCCACAGAAAGAAATAAAATGATATAAATCAGGCGAATACGGTAGCCCGTCCATGCCTTTTTCTGTATGGTTCAAGAAGTGTGGAGCGATGACACGATTGTCAAAATGTTCCTGCAGGAGATCAATTTTTTCGATCGTCCGATGGGATCTGACACCATCTTGCACAAACAATGATGAACAATGTAAATCCTGCAAGGCATTGTGTATGGCCTCAAGATCATGCAGATCGTTAAGATATCGTGCAGCAGTTATTGTATGGTATAGAAAAAATGCCAAATGATTTGTTTCCAGGATATGGCGGCCCATACCCTGACTTATGGTGAATGCAGTGATGATTTTGCAGAATTATGGGGGATTTCCGTTCCCCAAAATCGCCAATTTTGTTTATTCACAAAGCCGTCGCGGTAAAAATGGGTTTCGTCAGAAAACCAAATGGATCCCACTTCAATCTCGCGACCATCAATCGTTTGAAGCAAGTGGTAATCTTTAGCGATGATCTCTTTTTGTTTGGCGGCGCAAACAATGAAAGATTGATGAACCTGAATCTTGTATGGAAACAGGTTTAAACTCTATTTCATGATTTTATGCGTCAAGGATTTTTGTAGTCCACATTTCCTTGCAATTTTCCTGACAGACGACTGAGGCCGTTTTTGGGTACTATCGTCAGTGATTGATGCATGCAGTGGCCTAACGCTTCCTGCACGATCGTCGTTAATGTTTCCAGTCCGTTAAATTTTCGCTAATAAACATTTAAATGTGTTCTTTATCGGTCCTTTAGTCACATTGAATTTCCGTTGGAAATTTCCTCTGTTTTTCACAACACTATGATTCAGCCGCTGAAATTCTAACACTAAAAATATTCATTGTTCCACAGAATACACCATTTTTGCAGAAAGACTTCAGCAAGAACTCACTCAACAACTATTGACTTCAAACTAGACGTTCTGTCTATATTTTTACAGCAGGTTGCCTCCAGCGCCATCTTTTGCCCAAATTTGGAACTATTTGAACACAATTTTGGCCTAACGCTTGGTGGCCTAATTTAGAATATTAAGCAATATTTAAAATATATATATATTGCTTTTCTAATAACAATGTAGCAAATGGCGCACTTTTTTCTCAAACCGTTTTCTTATTATTTACCTTCAAAATGAGTCAGTCATTTAGTGGACACCCTGTAGTTTTATTATGAATTATACTTATGATGCTCTTTTGATGAATCCGTAAGTTATTTATAGTTTTTCATAGTTGCATTTTTTTTATCTTATTGAGTTTGACTTAATTTCTTATAGTGTCCTTTCACTGGATTTTTATAATGTCTCTTCCTTTAATTTTCACACATGTGATTTCATTAATATATATATATATATATATTATTATACATATATATATTATTATATATATATATATATATATACATAAATTCTATCTAGTATCCTACATATATTATAAAAATTGGAGTAATTTTAAGTTATGGGAATTAAACCTCGTGTTATAGTTTTATATTAGAACAACAGAAATTTGTTATATTGTGTCATATTATAGCTCTTTTAAATGGTATGTTTTCCTCAGTCGCACTATTGCATTTAAAAACCGCCTTTAAATTAATTCTCATAAGCGCACATAAAGAAACTTAAATAAAATAATTCCCCAACATTGTACGTTATAATTCTACATTAAAACAGAAAGCTTTTCTTTTGTATCTTACATTATGCCTCTTTTAAATCGTGTGTCTATTAAATATAATTGTGCGTTGTGTTTAAAAGATTGTAGTTCAGGTTCTCAGTCTCTTTGTTTTATTTTAAAATTGTGAAAGATTTAAGTATTATGATGTTTCTATCTCGCACCGTTTTTTCCAAACAAAAATATTTCACATGCAGTCTGACAATGTGTACAACAGAAATATGCTTTAAAATGTATTTTTTAAAAATAGTGGTGCAAATAGAATATAAAAATACTTCCCAGTGGTAGCCTTGTAATGTTATTATCTGAAATTTGAATAATTTGGAGAGCGCCAACTTTTCTCATCTTCAATTTTTTTTTTTTTTTTTGAAAAATTAGATTTTTATATATGATACATTTTTATTAGCGTATTTATTCTTAGACATCAGTTTTTTTTTATTTAAACAATCATGCTTGTCTGTTTATCTGTAATGTACGCATATTTAATCTAACCCATGAGGAGGATGAAACTTAACGAAGTTCATATGTGTCTAAAAGATTAGATTTCTAACAAATTTGTTTTTGTTTAAAATCTAATCTAATCTAATGTAATATAATGTTATGTATGTGCACCAACTTTTCTCCTTATTATATATGTTTTTTGAAACAATAGTTTTCTATATATGATACATTTTATACGCGTAGTTATTCTAAAGCATCAGTTTTTTTTTTTTCAATTTAAACAATCATGCTCGTTTGCTTACTTGTAATGTACGCTTTTGTAATCTGACAGTAATACCCATGAGGAGGATGAAACTTTACGAAGTTCATATGTGCCTAAACGATTAGATTAAAAAAAAATTGTTTTTGTAAAAATCTATTTTTAATAAAATCTGTCTAATACTATAGTAAATATTTTTCATTATCGTACTTTAAATAAAAAAATGAAATTTCGCCGGTAAGATCTGTAAAAAGAAAAAATAAATAGAAAGCATGAATATATTAAATTATGTAGTTATATTTTTAGACAATTTATATTGTTATGTGGGTTTCTTGTTTTCTTTTACTTCTGCAAAAGTTTCCCTGCATTTAAACATTAAATATGCTGATGTTGCCAAGTTTAAAATCTGGAAAAGATCTCCACTTAAAGACAAAACAGAAAGAGAAGAAATTTCAGTTAAATTTTAACACATAAACAAGATTGAGGAGGCAACATCTAAACAAAACATAGAAACAATACAAGACACTCACTATGCTTCGGCCAAATTGTGACACATTATAAAACAGTGTCACAAGCGAATTTTGAGCTAAAGGATCAAGAATGAGTACACAATAGAACAATCTGCTATAATCCAGTGAAGCAACCATGTGTGTATAGTGAATTTAAAAATCTATTAAATATAATGGTGCGATGTGTTTAAAATATTATAACTTAAATTTTGCTTTAACCTCACCAAATGATAATTAAATTTAATAGCTTCCTCTATCTATAAAAACAATCAGAATAATGTTCTCACCTGAAACTTCTTAATATCTAGTTTTAAAATACTAAAATTATTACAGCATAGATGTCAATAATCTTAGGTAATTATTTTTTTTCCTAAAATATTTTTAAAAATAGAGATGAAATTATATTCCTGTATTTTTGAGAACGAACTGCAAAGTGTTTAAATTTAGCCTGTACAGCATAAACCTGTAAACTCAATTATTGAAAGAAATGCAAGTATAAACTAAACAATTAACGTTTATTGAAAAATATATTAGTAAAACAGATTAATATTGTAGAATTTACACAAATGAAAGTTTCCTGGCATAAACTAAAATAGTCTAGACACGAATTTCAAATGTTGTAAAACACATCTTATATGAATATTGACATCTACTTCTAACGTTGTATGTAATTTTGTAAATAACTCCAACATAAATTTTAACTGCTACTTATTACGTTATGTTTTCTTTAACCATCAATACAGGATATATAAGAAATTTCGCATGACTCATTGTAATAATTAAAAGAAGCCCTATATTTAGGCATACATTTTAACAAGCAAATAGACCAAATGGGCTTGCACTCCCCACTCAATCTATTGCTTTTAACAACTCGTATTATCCAAATGAAATTATCCAAAACATTCACTGGAGAGGGTTTTCTGACCGCATAAATTATTTAAGTTCAAATATGTGGCTTTGAATCCAGGTAATTTTAATGTTCACAAGCCTTTTCCTTCATTGAAAGCTTCTGACGCTCTGCACAACCGTTGAGTTATACGGGACCCCAGCTCATTCTCATCGGCACTTATTTTGCATTTCAGGCATATAGAAGGCTCTCATCGAAACACTAGCCTTCAATCCCGCGGTCAACGGGCATCCACGGCAGAAATCAGATTCTACGGCTAAAGGACGCGCATCACCCTGCTTCGGCGACATCAGATTCTGCGGGTAACGGGCGTTCACAAACTTGCCTTCTATCCTGTGGTCAACGGGCATCCACGACAAAAATCTGATTCTACGACTAATGGACGTGCACCACTCTGCTTCGTCGACATCAGATTCTGCGGATAACGGGCGTTCACAAACTTTCCTTCTATCCTCCGGTCAACGGGCATCCACGACAAAAATCAGATTCTACGACTAATGGACGTGCACCACTCTGCTTCGTCGACATCAGATTCTGCGGATAACGCGGGCGTTCACAAACTCGCCTTCTATCCCGCGGTCAACGGGCATCCACGATAAAAATCAGATTCTACGACTAATGGACGTGCACCACTCTGCTTCGTCGAAATCAGATTCTGTGGATAACGGGCGTTCACAAACTCGCCTTCGGTCCCGCGGCTAATACCCGCGGCATCCACGAACGGCCGTTGTACCTAACTAAGAAATTCTATTTATTTATATATTTAATTTTGTTTAAAGAAAGTAGGGGGAGTAATGCATACAAAAATATGAAATAATAATTACTTGTATAAAACAGATATAATTTATATTACTTTTCTTTTTTTTATAAAATAGGGGGGGGGGGGGAGGATCAGTCACACACTGCCATCACAATATATATGTATGTGTCTGTATTTATAACTTTTAAAAACAATGGCTATAAAGTAAATAATTCTCATCGCATCTGAAATCACAATTAATATCAAATTTAATCATAGTCATAATTAAATTAATTAAATGATTTTTTTCACTTTATTCACTCAGCCTTGAGTTTTCGTAAAAATACCACCAGATTTAATTAATTCTTCTTGTTACATTTTTGATAGCTTCGGGTTATAATTACTTATAATCAATATTTAACGAAAGAATGAAAACATTTCTTAAAAAAATAATAAAAAAGTTTTGAAAACAAAGACGTATTTTAATTGAATACCTTGGACGATGGAAGGAATAACGTTGACTTCAATAATTACACTAATAATGTGTTTGTTTATAATTGAAAAAAAAAAACAGTTAAAATAATTAAAGAAGTTTTCAAAGTTATAAAATTAAACGCAATTTTAAAATATAATTTGTACCATATGGGGTAAATTTGATTTCCTGTATAGTTAACTAGTAATGAATTATTTATCAGAATGCGAAGGCAGAAGATAAATTTATGTTCATAAATTTGTTTCAATCTAATAATTAAAAATATTGAACTCATAGATAGGACCAAATGTATTTTTTTAATATGTATTAGAAACATGCATTTTTTATACTAATTATATCATAAACTCAAAATGAATAAATTCACATCAGTTGATTTATATGTAGACTTATTCATATTATTCATATTATTCTATCTATCTGTGTTAATTATGTAACATTTAATAGTAACTTGCTTAGACTTTTTTATTGCTTAATCAAAATTATGGAACATATTTTCATGTCCAAAACTATGGGTAATAAATTTAAAAAATCGTGTACCTTTAGTAGCAATGCCAGCATTTTATCGACATATAGAAATGTTATATATCGTATCAAAAATACCGACATTTTATCGTCGATGTCACACATTCAAATATGAATTGAATATTGGTATGGTACACAAAATGTATCGATATCTCTAAAAAATTCATATTTTGCATTTGAAATAATCCTTAAAAAATCCTTCACGTATACTTTAAAACAAATTTAACTAAATAAATAATTACTTATAACTAAATTGATTGTGTTCTTTAAAAAAATAGTTTTCAAAACCTCCTTTAATGCCAATTTTTAGCATAATGTGAAAATATATCATTCATGTAAGGGTAGATTAGGCAACAATGAAAGTATTCCGATATATGGGATATATGAAGATTTTCTGAACGAAGCCTTTATGATAACATATTGAAAAATGATATACCGCTATTTTAGATAATATTTCCATCTCTAACCTTTAGTAGCGATGCCAGCATTTTATCGACACATAGAAATGTTATATATCGTATCAAAAATACCGACATTTAATCGTCGATGTCACACATTCAAATACGAATTGAATATCGGTATTGTACACACGATGTATCGATATCTCTAAAAAATTAATATTTATCAACGGGCGTTTACAAACTCGTCTTCCATCCCGCGGTCAACGGGTATCCACGACAAAAATCAGATTCTACGGCTAACGGACGTGCACCACCCTGCTTCGGCGACATCAGATTCTGCGGTTAACGAGCGTTCACAAACTCGCCTTCGGTCCCGCAGCTATCGGGCATCCACGGACGACCATTGTACCTAACTAAGGAATTCTATTTATTTATATATTTAATTTTTTAAAAAGAAAGGAGGAGGGAGTAATGCATACAAAAATATTAAATAATAATTACTTGTACAAAACAGGTGTTATTCATATTACTTTTCTTTTTTATAAAATAGGGATGGGGGAAGGGAAATCAGTCACACACTGCCATAACAATATATATTTATGTGTCTGTATTTATAACTTTTAAAAACAATGGCTTTAAAGTAAATAATTCTCATCGCATCTAAAATCACAATTAATATCAAATTAAATCATAGTCATAATTAAATTAATGAAAGGATTTTTTTCCTTTTATTCACTCAGGAATGCACTTTTTGTGCATCTTACTTATTCATATAGAATGTATGCTTGAATTGAATAATATGTTCATCATTATCAATATGCTGTTGAAACTATTGTCCTTGCCTTTTTATCTTTGTAAATTTCTGTTTATCTAATTGTGATAAATGATAGATTGCAGAAAGTAGAAATATGTAACATGAATCATTCTCAAAATTCATAATAAAATAATGTAATATACTCAGCGACTTGATTAAATCGGAATATTGTATATATATTTCCAAGTTAAATATATTGACTGAAAAGAATTTGGATATGAAAATTTTAAAGTGATGCAGGAAAAATAAATAAATAAATACACGATTTTATTTTATTTTTGTTGTTAACCCCTTAGCGGGTTTTTTTTAAACAGAAATTTTATTCTAATTGAATCGCAAAAATGCTAACATTTAATGAGGCAAAACTTACAATAAAAAATAACTGGTGGGAATAATTGAGGATTCTTAGCATCTTATGCGTCACGTATACGTGTCGCTCGTCCCCAAAAGGTTAAATTAAGTTGTAGACGCCCTTAATGTAACGGAATCGATACCCTGTTATAATTTTATGCCTAGCCAACTGTCTCGAAGGCACACTTACGCAACTTCATTGAAAAACTGATTTTATGCCTAGCCAACTGTCTCGAAGGCACACTTACGCAACTTCATTGAAAAACTGATTTTATGCCTAGCCAACTGTCTCGAAGGCACACTTACGCAACTTCATTGAAAAACTGATTTTATGCCTAGCCAACTGTCTCGAAGGCACACTTACGCAACTTCATTGAAAGACTGAGACGAATATAAACTGCGCATTATTATTTACGATTTTAATATTTCTTGACATATCTTTTCCGGTACATATTGCCATTGTCTGTTTCAAAATAAAAAGAGAACAACCTTAAATTTCTCGCGTAGATCTTTTAGTTTCTTGTGTAAATAACAGACTTACTGTTAAGAAAACATAAATTTCTGTTAAAATATTTTCACCATTAACCGTCTGCCCTGAATTTTTTTAAAGCTTATCATTTACGTTAAAAACATAACTGTGTAATGTATGTCTTACCATTACACGCAAATTTATAATGGTAATTTTTGTCCGATTGACATTTTTTTATTTTAAAATCCTTTCGAGAAATATTATTTTTTCATTACATATTTCAAGTCACAATGGATTTTAAATATATTTTATATTATCATTGCGCATTTTAATATTTTAATTTAATTTTTTTAATTTTGGAATTTTTGAATCAAAATTGCTTTAAAAATTATGTATTTTTTAAATATTGCTACACATTTTTTGCTCTTGGAAATCGCTGGATAAGCAGTTAATATCGCTGAAAATATTTTACAGTATATGATTTACTTTAAACTATACTACGAATGTTTTGAAATCGTAAACATTACTGTGTACCTAGACAGATGATAAAATATTATGCCAAATTAGCCTATTATTGAGAAAATTTTACTCGAGAGACGCAGATAGACAAGTAACAATGACATTTTTTGAATATTATAAAATTTACACCGAGTCATTGTAAAATAAACAAACTCTAAGGAAAAAAAACAGTTCTAAGAAAAGGACCTCAAAAAACATAATCACTTTAAGACCTTCCAACATACTTAAAAATTACTTATGAATTCAATTCGTCGTTTGTCTATCGGAACTTTAATTTCGTTAATCTGCTAAAATATTTACTTAATTGATATGTTTGAGGTTTACTATAGAACATTCTCTAATTTATAGTTCGTTTACAGGGACACACAAGAAAATTTCATTACATTATGGTATACTGCTAAAATTTGTTTGCAGTTTATTGCAATCCTGCTACATTACTTCCAAAATAATGAAACTGATATGCGTTACTGAGATGCACTAGAATATGTTAGATATAGAATACGGCATTTATCGTTCCTTCAAATAGGGACACACAGAATATTTCGTATGAGTTTTAAGTTTACCAAATTTTAGCATATTACGTGGCATAAGAAAATTCTATCGAATATATACAGGACTGATAAAAAAAAATTGTAATCATTACAGCCTACGGGTGTGAATTGCTTAAAGTGACTCTGTATTGCTTAAAGTGACTCTGTTATTCTGTTTGACTCTCGATTAATATTTTTCCGTACAGATGACGCTAGGGGTTCTATTTGTTTCCCTTTTCTGATATTCTTTACTGTTTTGAAAATGATTACCTTCGAATTTAGTTGGAAGTTGAAATGTAAAATTGTTATATGATGCAGACCTTGAGCTGTTAGTAAAAATTAATTGAAAATGCTCTAAATATGTAAAATAACGAGATTAAATAGTTTGAATTTAGAAGTCAAGCATTATTCAAATCAAAATAAAACATGAACTTCGATTCTTTTGATAAAAGAACATTAAAATGTGAAATTATAAGGACAATGCTTACTGCGTAATAAATCAGAAGATCATATTCTGAACTGTGTTAAACAATTTTCTAGCTGGACTTCATTTTTGTATATCATAGGATGTTTGTAGGATAAAATAATTCTATTACAGGGCTGCGTAAGATAATTTGCAAGCTTTGCTATCACTCAAAGGTGATTGACATAAGTACGATTTCTGTTATGCCATTCATAGATGAATTACATTTTAGCACATTGTGTATTATTTATAAAAATATTGACACTTTTAACCATTTAAGCCTAAGCCATCATAATAGTGATGGTCAATGGCATAAAAAATCACTCAACTGCAAGAGAAGTAACACAACTTAAAATTACTACATTCCGTTGGAAAGGCAAAAAGAGATTTGCTTTTATTTTTGTTATAACATAAGACTATGGCACTTAGCTCTGCATATAGCAGTAAAAGCGTACATAAAAGCGACAAAACTCTTAAGAATCATCACTCGATCCACATCTCTAATTTGTCCGTTTATATAAGTGTTTCCTGTATATCAGCAAAAGTTTTTTAAGTGCTATCTTCCTGTATGACTGGTAAAAAGCAAAATGAATGCTAGAATACAAAAAGCAACCAAATAGCAAAAAGAATATATATATATTGCAAAATTATATTTGTTGAGGACATTGAATTGCTTTTGATTTTCTTTCATCTTTAATTAATGACTTAATACTCGTATAGTTTAAAAAATATAAATCTGTTTTAAACCTAGCACTTCAAAACATTTAATATTTCTCTCACCACAAAAATTTTAAAAGTAATGGTTATATTAAAATTTAATTACAAGAATTTTATCGTGTTCCTGTCGCACTTCCTGTCATGTATTTCAAGTAATCAGGCTGTCGTGAAATGCGGCTTGAAGAATGTTAAAGGACATATAATGGCGAAAAATAGTCGTGATTAATTGGATAAAACCACAATGACAGCATTAAATTATTCAATAATGCGACACATAAAAGAAGTAAAATGTAGAAGCGATGAAGTACGGAAACCCGTCCTTTTTGACTAAAATCTAGTGTGCACTGCATATTTGGCAGATTTTAAATTTATTATGGGTACTTCAAATTGTAAATGAATGTAGTTGAATGTAAATGAAATAGTATTTGAATGTCTTTTTTAGGGTTCCATTCATCTCACGAAACCGTATTCGTCCCACTACGTGGTCTGTCCCTCACAGAGCCGAAACTATATAACTTACAGACTTGAATTTTTGTGTACTTATAGCTGAATAACTACTATGAAGCTCAAAATCATAAAATCTAAAATAATCGTATCATTTTAATATAGAGAGATAAAAAAACAAAAATCTAACAGCCTTTTCCTATTAAATTTAAACATTTTTCGTTATAGCAGTGGCCAACAATTAAAAATCCACAATAAAATTCTTTTTACAATAATTAATTTTCTACTGAAAGATTTCCACGTGAAAAATGAAAATGAAATAAAAAGTTTCACCAATTGAAAAAAAGATTAATATGACGTCATATTGGTAATAAAACGGAAATTTTCAAGTATGTGCAAGTACAGAAAGCAAGTTAATATGACGTCATTAGAGAATTAAAAAGAAAATTAATCTGACGTCTTATTGGAAGTTTAACAGACTTTTTCAAATGTTTGAGAATAATTCAAAGAGAGTATCACTATGAGTAATACAGAAAGCAAGCAGATATGACTTCAGCAAGTGATTATAAACGTCATATGAGTTTGAGGAACGTATTGAATCATGATAAAATCTCGATTATATAAATTTTGGCATATTTTGACATTTTGAAGGTCTGAATACAACACGTTTAATTTTGAAATTGATTTTTTTTAAATATCGCATTTAGCTCACATGACAGATATTAGTATGACAGAGTATAATAGCGGGCATCGCCCGCTTTCGGGCCGGTTCAGATTTTCGAAAAAACGAGAAAAATAGACCGGAAAATTTTTACTTTATAAAAAACATGATTTTTTTTCCCCCTGGATATATTAAGGAATGGATAAAGTGTTTTGAAAGGAATATTAAACGAAACCCTTTGTGTGATCTTCATTCCCACTTACCCCCTTGTTTTAATTTTATAATAATAATACTGATCATTGGCATTTTAAAAATAACGCTGTTGAGCTCTTTCAAGCACTCTATTCTATTACGACGACATAGTGCACTTTATGCGCGTTACGTTTTAGGTCTGTAAATAATATTTTATTTTAGAACATTGCATTGTGTTTGATTTCTTGAATTGTCATCTTTAATTCCTGACTTATGAAGATATAATTTATATGATTTCAGAAATATATTTTTAGTCACCGGAAATTTCGGAACATTTAATACATCTTACACAGTAAAAATTTAACGGTAATTTTATAATTTATTCATAATTATAATTTATCATCTATATAAGGCATACTTACCAATCTCCCAGTATATTCCGTAAAATGTGGATTAATTTAACCCAGGTTAATCAAATTTAAAACCAGATTATTTTTTTAACTAACTAGATTATTTAAAAAAATAAATTCCACGAAGAAACATGAAATTAAGTAAATAGAGATATAATTAGATTTCCTGGATTGATACATGTTTAACCTGAGTCAAATTACAGCATATTTTATGGAAGAATAAGATCGACGTTGACCGGTATGTCTAACGTACTCGAGCTGTCGTGATACACAACTTGAAAAATAACGAAATACTGTCTAGAAATTGTCCTATTTACTTAAACCAAATTATGAGATCTATAATTAAACCGATATTCCGACAGGAATCAAACAGCAAGAATTGTCCCGGTTCTTACTCATTGACTATTTTTAAATAAAACTGCATATTTTGGTTTGCATTAAGTAATGGTAGAGCACTGGTGCGTAATACCAAAGGTTCAGTGTTCGATACCCGATTTGGACATTTTTTCACTCTGTTGGCTGTACGCTGTGTAGTAAAGTGATAATTCTCATCTTTTGTATATTTATTTTTGTTAAAACTACGTAACTTTTATGTTGATAGTTAGAAACAACTATTATTTAAATTATTTTACCCGTACCATACTCGTAACCATATGTAGTAACCCAACCAAAAACTTTTGTAAGTTAAATAACGCTGCATCGTTACATATTGAATTTTCACATATTACAATGTCAATGGTTTCTCTTCTGGTACCCATGGGGAATTGGTTGGAAGTAGAGCTACAAGTACCGAATCTACAATATTTACAAGTTTTTCTAGTAGTTTATTGTGTAACGCGCAACTTTTTAAAAAGTGCAATGCAGTGAGTAGTGCGATACAAAAAATTAGTGCGTGCATTGACACTAATTTTAAATCTTAGGTGTGGGGAAAATGTGCCATTCTACAAACCACATGAAACTAACTTAATTATTTTGTGCAAAATATGTTCTGCGCTACAATTTGCGAATGCCAGTGACAAATTTCACCTGCAGTGCTTATCAACGCATCGTATGACGTCATAGATTTTTCTATTTGTCACTTGCTGGTAAAACCAAGTGCCTTCCCACCAAATAAATTAATTGTTTTACTGGAAATGCGTGTCTATTTACTCATTATCATATCTTCATTCCGGGTTTCTTCTTTAGGAATTGCTCTATTTACAGATTTATTATTTATGATAAGACAAAGCAAATTACTATTGAACTGCCATGGTAGGCATACAACAAGTAGGGAAAATTAGGTTAACACTGCATACCTAATTACTCATTCCTTCTTACTGCAGAGAAGAAGTTCCTCTTGATAAACTTTATAAAATTATAATTACTCTTGTCCATGTACTTTAGAATACCCTTTTTCACATATTGTTTATGGGCGCTTCAATATTATTTTCCAATATCTTTCTTTATTCTAACTAGGAAACCACGCCATTAGTGTAATAATGGAAAAAATCTAAATAAGCAGCAATCGAAAGAGCACAGTGAAAGGTGTTTTTTCACGCATAAATCATTTGCCCTCGTCTTCCCGTTATCGAGATATAAAGTCTTAAAATTTGCTAAATTATTGATTTAGTAGGATGGAAGGAGGAGTCGTTACGTTTTCACGTAACATCATCATCAAACTCCAGTCACTTGTCAATTTCCAGTATAGTGCGCCGCAATAGACCGACATGAATCGGTATGCTTGGTACAAGTCTGGGTTAGTGCAAACTCGGCCACATACATTTGAAACGAGCAAATTTTTTTTCGCAGGAGGTTTACCATTGTAACCATTGCACTAGATTTAAGTTCATGACATGTCCTTGGTGCCAGCATTTTCTATGCTTCAATCATTTTTTGGTTCAGTACCATATTTGCCAATAGCATTTTTTTGCGGGCTCCTTTTATTTTTATTTTTATTTTACTATATCTAAATATGTTTTGTATTTTATATTAATCTGATTATTAAAATTTCTGAATCAGAACCACGCCTTTTCTCCCTAAATTAAGTAAATAAATTAGCAAACTTTAAGACTTAATATCTCGATAAACCAAAAACACATTTCACTATTCACTTTCGATTGCTGCTTACTTGTTGTTTTCTTATTATTACACTAAGGCGTGGTTTCTTGGTAATTATATCCGATTCAGTAACTTCAAATGTGTTCATATTGAAGAACGTTGTAAATTAAAAAAATATATAATATAAAATAAACTTTTAAACACAGAAATTACATAAATTCCAATAAGGAGATATCGTGATAGTATCCACACACAATTTGGCGAAAACTATGTATTTCAACCGTTGCCCGCTACAGGGCTGCTCGAATTAAGTGTCAAAACTGAGATATCCAGTTTTACCTGACTGTACGGTTTTACCTAGCATGTGTATAAACTAACATTTTCGAGACTACCACAAAACATTTTCTGCTTTGTTATCTTTCTTAATTTTTATAAAGCTCACGGTTACATCGCATTTATGTGATTGCATCTCTGCAGGTGTGATGTAACGGGACTAACTGTATAACTCTGTATCCTCAATATTATATATTTAATAATTTGTAAAAATATTAAAGTGGCGAAATAGTGACTACTTTTGAAAAGTAGTTTGTAGTCGCTACTTTTTAAAACACCTACATTTTCGTTAAAGTAATTGTAGATGTAGCTAACTAGATTTTCGGTAAAGTCAGGGTTTATTTTGCTCCGGAGCCCATCGGAGCTCAGCTCCGGTACGTCTCTGTTTTTAGTAAATATTTAAATATTAGCCAGAATTCAGCGGAGCTCATAAACACTGCGCTCCGGAGCCTAGTGCAATAACGCTGCCGAAAAACGAATGCTAAATTCCCTTTTACCTTTCCCCATCTCCAATCTTTTGCCTTCTTTTGTATCAAAACACTTATAAGTGACGTAATGTGTCACTCACGTAAGAGATGGAGATGAAACAGGCTCTGTTTTTATATTAGTCTTCGGGTTAGGGCAAGCTCGAGCTGAATCTGTCTTAAATTCAAATATTTATTCATTTTCATTTCAAGTCATTTTAATGCTATTTTGATCAGAATAAAGAGTAAATAGAAATAGTCTCTTTCTATTCTGCATAGCTGTGAACTATTAAATTTTGTGTTAACACTATTTCCGAATCATAATCCTGCGCTTATTAAATCGCAGAATTCTGCGATTAATTAACATTAAGATTAGGCAAGGGTTTATATTTGGAAGTAAACTATAAAGTGGAATAGTTGATAGCTAAGTATACGCTAGATAGATAGAAGTATTTAAATTTTTTATTTTGCTAACTAAAAATACTGCGTTAAATTTTCAAAATAATGTATGAAATATAAATATGCAGATTGGAGTGACGGCGGTGAGGGGGGGGGGGACGCTACGGGTGTTAGTACTGAAGAATATTAGGGCTCCGGTACTTTTTCTTCTTAGAAATTAAGCCCTGGGTAAAGTAGTTGTAGTTCTCTAGAACCGTGTTGCCAGTTCGCAACTTTTTTTAACTGCTTCATTGTCACCACTTCGTTGAAATAGAAATATTTGCCTTATTTAATGACAGATTAAATAATGCAAAAATAAGGGAAATTATACTAGTTTAAAAAAGTGGCGGCAATCTAGAACTATGAATTTAAAAACAGTAGCGAACTAGCAACAATGCCTAACAAATGAAAATTACTTTTTCTGACCACTGCCTTTTAGTAACTCAACCCATAATTTTGGTAAGTTAAATGTAAAAAAGATAAAAGAACGTGAGTAATCTGAGTATGAATGTGAAAAACGTGAATAATGGCATTTTAAATAATTGCATTAATCGATCGTGCATCTGTAGAATATTCTGATCTTTGAAGCCGAATATATAAAACATTGGATATAAAATATTGCATTTAAAGCATTTTTTACTGTTTTATTTTGAGTATGAATGTGAAAAACGTGAATAATGAAGTTTTAAGTAATTGCATTAATCGATCGTGCATCTATAGAATATTCAGATTTTTGAAGCCGAATACATAAAACATTGGATATAAAATATTGCATTTAAAGCATTTTTTACTGTATTAATCTGAGTATGAATGTGAAAAACGTGAATAATGACGTTTTAAGTAATTGCATTAATCGATCGTGTATAATATTCTGATCTTTGAAGCCGAATGTATGAAACATTGGATATAAAATATTGCAATTAAAACATTTTTTACTGTTTTATTTAACAACTTTTAGAAATGAATGAAGTATAATACATCTGGGTGTTCGGACTTGTTATATACGGAATATCGTACTTTAAAATAAACTGAAATAATTTTTGAAAAAGTTATCATCATTATTGTTTTACATAAGTAACTTTTATCTAACGAAACATTTAATTATATTTACATTAAAGTATACTGATGGGTCACTCTAATATTAAGATATTTTGCTTGCACATGTGTTTGTCAGAATATGTTTTTAAAAATGTTTTAAAGTCATTATCTAATAGAAATAAAACGGTAAAGTGCGAGTATAACTCGCGCTAGAAGGGTTTACTAATTACTATTTATTAATTACTATTTATTATTTAACTAATAAACTCCTACTACCTTTCTTTCATAATTTAGGTTTTAGTAGATTCGGAAATACAATGGGAGGGGCATATTTTTGCAGTACACTTTCGACGATATCTCTTAAAATATAATACCAACATTAAAACAAACATATTTTTGACTACGGTGTTACGAGATCTTTCGAACGATATATAAAACGAGCACGACATATAAAAAAGAAATATTTTTTCAAGTAACTTAATTAATATCTCGGCTAATTACCGACAATTTTTTCGGAAATCATCATAAAATATTCTTGGATGATTCTGCGTCGATAGATACCTCTCAGGGCTCATCAACTCCCCCGATGAGAGCCCGAAAAGTAAAGGTTGTGTGTAACGGAAAAATGCAGTTTTCTCAAAAACTATGTGACTTAGGAAAATCGCTATAGTTTTCCTGCAATGTTTAAATAAACTCCTACTACCCCCAATATTTTCATAATTTTAGTTTCAGAAGATTTGGAAACTGATGGGGGGGGGGGGGGGGAGCATATTTTTGCATTGTATTTTCGACGATATCTCTGAAAATGTTATACCTAAAATTAAAACAAATGTAATTTTGAGTTCGGTATTACGAGATCTTACCCCACACGATATACAAAAAGAAAATTTGTTTTTTTTTTCAAGTAACTTAATTAGCCTCTTAATTGTCTCCTAAACATATTCGTGAATGGCTAATGATCTGAAAATATGTGGGTCAATAGGCTTTATAACTTTCCCAAAGTTATAAAGCTATAAAGTTATAAAGTTATAAAGTTATAAACCCAAGTTTGAACTTTCCACGTCCCATAGTTTGCGAGAAAAGGGTTCTGACAGACATACAGACAAACACAGGAGTGATCTTGTAATGGTTCATTTTTACTTTTTAAGTACGGAACCCTAAAAATTAAAATTATATATTTGATGCAAATTGATTATTTTACTGCTTATTACTGTTAATTTTACGGTATAATACTGGCAGATGGGGTGCCAGTATTATACTGTAAAATCAACGCTTTTTTTGCAGTATAGATGTGAATGTGCACATTGCCTTTTATCATTAATATTGAAATATTATCACTGATCTAGAAATGGTCTTTAACTTTACGCATCCCCCGTTCTTCATTTAAAATGTAAGTATAATTTATTTGATAAAAATACGTTTTAAATTCATATACATGGAGCTTTTCTTTCAGACATTTACTTCATGCTTCATATCCTTAGCTAAATAAGCATGGGATTATAAAACAAAACATTGTGTATTTATATCCTCCGTATATTTATAATCCGTTGTAATGTAAATCCGTTATAATGTAAATCCGTTATAAAGAAGACGGATCAAAGAATTACTATACTGGCATGACAAGCAGGAAATGTAGTTACAGAAAAAAAGGGCATATAGTTTATATTAAGCATAATAGAAAAACCACAATCCTAGCAATATTATATCAAGAAGAAACCATCCAAATAAATTTCAATGAAAGTAAGATGTCCCCCCCCCCCGCAATCTATACTATCCATCCATTATAAGAGAAACAATAGAGATTGCAACATGTAAAAATACATAACAATGCAGCAGCATTTAATTTACCAAAATTGTGGCTCGAATTACTCCATGGTTATAAATATGGAAATACACATCCAAGTAAAAAATAAAAAAAACGTGCGTAATTTTTAAAAAAGTACCTTAAGGGGACAGTGGACGTTCAAAACCATTTTTTTCATTTTTCACTCAATTGTACTGAAATTTTGCACACATAGTAATTCATACATTTTATAAGTAAATTAAGCAATTTTATTAAAAAATGTGTATAATTAATTTATTTATTAATTAAAATATATTGATTAATCACTCTAATTAAAAATGCTCCATGCGCATTAAATTTGGCTTCAGGAACATGGTGCTTTGTTAAATGGTAGCTTTATATTATTGCAACAAAAGTTGGTATGCGTTTTAAAATTGTACCAATATATTAAGAAAAAATAATAAAAACTACCAATATTTACAGTTTTATTTTTTTAATTTTCATGGAAAAAAGTTATATAACTACGAAATTTTCCTTTTATGTACAGTAATGCATGCATATTAATACCAAGTTTTGAAATATACTACACTGCTAACAATAATACTTAATATTATGAAAATTGGATATAATATAAGACCCCTGGAACCTTTTCTATATTTTAACTCGACGAAAATTCTCATTTATAGAAAAAGCGATTTAATGTTTCATTTTTTAGTGTAACTCAATTACGGTGTCAAATTTTAATTGCTCGTAACTTTGATAGGAATCTTTGCAATTGCATGCGGTTTTTTGCAAATGTTGCAGTTAAAATTGAAGTATAGTAATAAGCCAAAATAAGAAAAACGATTTTTTAGTCGTTTTTAACCTAACTGAAGGTCCACGGTCCCCTTAAAAATTAAATTATTGCGTTTAAAATAACTTCATAGACCGTGCATATATAGAATATTTTTCTTTGTTTTGATAATGGCTCAGATTTAGCTGAAACATATGCCAACAGTCTAATAAAACCTATTTTACTGTTTATAATATTTTTGTTTTACACCTTTTAGCAATTAAAAAGAAGTATACCGTTATAATGTTATTAAGGAAATTATCCCCCAAATCTTTATAAAAGAAATCCAGCACAAATTGATGAGAAGACTATACGGTCACCTATATTGATCTTAGAAGAGGTTAAAGATGTTCAATGAATTTTAACATAAACTTTTTAGAATTAGATTTTTGTTATTGAAATTTGTACACTTAGAAAGTAATTCCATGGAATGACCCTGGGAAAAAGTAGTCGGATATGCCAATCCCAAAACTTTCTTCTGCCTCATACAGGTTTCGCATACACTAAAAAGAATCAGCACCAATTTATATCAAGGCTAACTGAATTTAAAGATTTATTAAATTCCGTGCATTAGTTCTTGAGATATGACTATTGCTAAAATCTTGTAAATCCTGCAAAATGCAGTATATCAGCGCCACCTGTTGGGAGATTTATACCAAAACCTAATCAATAACAACTTATGTCAACGCCTAACTGAATCTGAAGTTTGATGAAAATCCATGCATTAGTTCTTGAGATATAGTTATCGTGATAATAATGCAAGAAGTAGCATAGAAACGCCAGCTGCTGAGTAATTTACACTAAAACGTAATCAGCACCAATTTATATCAGGGACTAACTGAATATAAAGTTTTATTAAAGTTCGTGCATTAGTTCTTGAGATAGAGTGCCCACAAACTTTTTGTCACATACAGACAGACAGCGTCACAGACTCACAGACAGACATTTTCTAAAAACAGTCAAATCATTTTCAGTACCTTCTAAAACGTATAAATCTGTCGAAAACCGGAAGTAGAAAATTTGAATCCAATACTTTCTTCTTGTAAAGATAGAAGAAAGTAAAAACGTTTTTACGCAAATTTAATGAAATCGATATTTTATTCTCCGTTTTATAAAGAAAGATCAATAGAAATGAAAAATGTGTTTTTTGAAATAAATTATTATAAAAATATATATAAATCTCTAATGTTCAAAAGTTTATTTATTGGATGGCGCATTCAGAATAGATTAAATTCCCACTTCAAAAGGACATTCGTTGAAATACGCCATACGAATTTTAATGCGATATCTTGATTTACATAGCAATATCAGATTATGCGTACTTATTTTATGCACGTTCTTTGTAAAGCTGTATAGCATTTAGAAAAAAAGTATTATATATGCATCAAAATTAGTTTCTCTCGTTTCGGATGCGTTAACTGTTATGCATAAATTTCAGCACATCCAGTACAACAGTGACAAGTTGTAGGTGCTGTTTAAAATTGAAAAACAATATAAATTAATACCCAGTAATCTGATTGGAAATTTCCTTTGCAGTGTTTAATGAAATTGTGAACAAAAGTTGTTTCAAAATTTAAAATTTGAAATAGTTGTTAAAATAATGTAACCGGGATTTTGTTTAACACGTAAATTTTACTAACACAGAATTATTTTTATTAGTTCTACATTATATACACTACAACAAAAATTACTTTATGCAAATTTAATGAATTTGATATATTATTTTACATGTTACAACAACTTGTAAATCAAAATGGAAAGCATGTTTTAGAATTAATAATAATCAAAATGAATACAATTCTTGCTTATTTGCAAATTTAATAATTAATTCCATTCCCAGGGAGGATTAAAATGAATAGTTTAACAGCAAATCAGATTTGCACACGCAGTTTCTTTTTAAAAGCGATGCTATTGTTATTTGTAACAACATGATAACATGCGTTTTAACATAATTTTCTGATAAACCAATGATAACACACGTTTCGTAACAAATTTTGTAAAAGATGCATCAAAATTAATTTTCTGTTCTTTTGAAAGCATGAAATGCTTGAAATACAGTTAATCACATAAAATGGAATAATTACTAATATTTCAGTTCATGTACTTACGGGCAATGTATCGATTTAAAACACTACCAAATCAAAGATGAAATTACCATTTTAAATTTGTGTTTTCTGATAAAAATTTAAATATTTATACTAGACATCATCATGCATGGTAAAGTTTAGTGACATATATATCATATCACTATATATATGTTATATCTAATATGAGGGTAAGTCATTGAGTAAGTCACAAAAGATAATTAAATAATAACGTACAATGGTATTCCCTTCAAAACTATTTTTATTTCCCAACATATTCTCACCAATATTTATGCACTTATATCTCCGTTTTATCAGTGCCTCAACACCAGCTGCATAACATTCTTTGGGTTGCTGCCTCAGCCACATTAGGACTTCAAGTTGAACCTTTTCATCATCTGTGAACATTATAATGCTTCCAAGATGGTTTTAGTGAACTAGGACTTCCCTCAAAGGGATTAGTCTGAGTGATATTGCTGAGAACATAGGGTTAACAATTACAATATAAAGAAAAAGAGCAAATTAAATGATAGAATTACAAAATATCATACATAAATTCATATACACTGTTAAAAAAAATAGAAAAGAAGTATCGTTCATCAGATGTGTTGTCATAATTTTTTTTAACATGTGGCAAAGGATCTTATTTTCTTAAGCGCGTATTGCGCAAAACTTGAAAAAAAAAAACGCCGGATCTTTTAAAACGCCAAGCTTTTTAAAGTTACGTAATTGGATTTGCAGCCAATAGATTATTCTATCAAGCGTGGCTTAACGCAAATTTAATTTCATTGTTGCACCTTTTTTTGTGTGTGAATTTAAAATTTTTCTTCCTTGATTATATATCTATTATTTGTATAACTGTTTATAAAAACTCTTACACTTCAAACCACATTGATAGCATGTTTTGCTACAAACCAGATTGCAAAACTATAGTCTAAATTACTATTAAAGTATAGAAAAAATCTTTCGATGACTTCTGTAAAATAACTTTTACATTAAATCTCCATATCGGCAAAATTGAAAATTATATATATTACAAAGTTAAGCTTAACAGATACTTCTTGATTATTCTATAGGAGGCTCTGCCCCCTGCGCCTTTAATGCGCCTTTACAGCGCCCATCCGCAGACTTTTCTTTTGCCTGTCTGTCTGTCTCTCCACAATCTGTCTGTTTCCCTATCTGTTTTTCTGCCCGTCTCTTTAACTGATTGTCTATCTCTCTACACGTCTCACTACCTGTCTCTATATTTCTCTACCGGTCTCGCTACCCGTCTCTATATTCCTCTACCAGTCTCGCTACCCGCCAATCTATTTCTCTAACCGTCTGTCTATCCGTCTAACTACTTGTATGTCTAGCCGTGTCTCTATCCACTTCGCTACCCATTTGTCTATCTGTCTCTCTACCCGTCTGGCTAGACGCCTCTCTACCCATCTTCTTACCCATCTTCTTACCCATCTCCGTACCCATCTACTGTCTCTCTACTCGTCTGTATACCCGTCTCACTATCCGTCTGTTTTTGTACCCGACTCTTCACCCGTCTCGCTATCAATCTCATTACCCGTCAGTCAACTCGTCTCTGTACTCATCTCTCTACGCGTCTCTTTATCTACCACGCTACGCGTCTCACAACCTTTCTCGCTACATTCCAGTCTACCGGTGTCGCTACCCGTCTCGAGACCCATCTCGCTACCCCTCTGTCAACCGTCTTTTTACCTTTCTCTCTATTCGTCTGTCTATTCGTTTTGCTACCCGTCAGTCTACCTATGTCGCTACTCGTCTCTCTACCCATCTCACTACCCGTCTATCTACCCGTTTGTTTACTCGTCTTTCTACCTCTCGCCACCTCTTCCCAATATTTAAACAGTTCATTTATTATACAGAAGCCGTTTATCAGTTATTAAATGCAAACAGAAGTAATTTATCTAATAAGTGTAATCAGATGCATTTTTTTAAAATACATACATAAATCTGGATAATAATTCATCAGTTTTGTGTTCATAGTTGTTTATATCATTTGACAGTAAATCTCAACTTCTTAAACCTGAATTGTCTCAAGCTTTTTAAAAAAACCACAAGGTCTGTATAACTGCAAAGTACCCTGAGGGCTATATTAGCTACATGTTATTAAGTTTCGTTATCGCGTTTGCAGCCAATTGCTTATGTCAGAAAGCGTGGCTTAACGCCATTTTAAATTCATTACTGTAACTTTCTTTTCTTTTCTTTTTTTTCTTTATTTTTTGGGGGGGGGAGGGTAGGGGGGAAGGGTTTCAAATATATACATTTAAATTAAAACTTTTGCCTCCATGCCATTAGTGTTGTTTGTATTATTAACTAATACCTTGTAGACCGAGCTTCATTTGAAACAAATGTAAAAGACTTCTTCTACAGTTTTTTTGTAGGAGAAACTTTCGTAATTGGGCCCAAAGCCAATCGGAGTATTTAATATCATTATTGTAACTCTTATAGAGTTAAAACAATATTGTTGCTAGCTTTACTCTTGTTTGAGACCAACCTTGCATGTGTATCTGAATGGGAAAAAGTTTCGTATCCTATGTCGGTTGGCGAAAAAAATTTTAAATGGTGCTAAAAGGTAGTTTTAGCAACTTACAAAATTTTTCAAGAGAGCGGTAAAACATGTTTTTCAAATATTTACAAACATACGTTTATTAAAGCATGTTTTTGCGCCGTCTTAAAAATTTAAGCACGATGCTAAAATGAAATTTTATCGCCATATTCGATATTTTAATAAGTAATGAAAACACAAACAAACTTATATAACAAACCTAAGAGGCATTTTTGTGATAAATAATTGTTATTGTCAGGGGGTTAAATTGTAAACAATTAATAAACGGCTAGTAAATAATAAATAGCATTAAAAATCTAAGGTACTTTTCGGTTAGCCGAGCGCCAGTGAAATGTATATATCTATATATACATATATATATATATGTATACATACACACATATATGTATGTGTGTATATATATATATATATATACATACATGCATATATAAATGTGTGTATGTATAGATATATGTATATATATGTATACATAGATATATAAATTTCACTGGCGCCCGGCTAACCGAAAAGTACCAAATCTAAAAATGGAGAAGTGGTCCGTATAAAAATTAAGCGCTTGATATATGTAAATCTTTTTTTATTTTTTAATATTTCCGAATGCACAGATAAAAAGGTAAAAATCTCTTTTCCAAATGCCAAATAGAAAATATACAAAATAGAAAAATATCTGCTAAAAAATATATTTACATAATACTACATCTGCAAAAAAATAAGATTTAGAAAAAGTAAGCCAAATCCTTCAGATCCCAACAATCACATCGAAAAACTTATCACCAAAAAAGAACTCGCCAAATCTTACGGCACAGGAGATGGATTTTTCCCTCTGAATGCAGAATATTAGTTTTTTTCTTGTACGATGGGTGATTATAACTGTTTCATTTCACATACTACATACCGTTTGATATATTGGTACTTTTATGTTATCCTGGCGCAGTTGATAAATCGCCAAATATTGTTCCTATAACATTTTCATATTGAATTCATTTCATTTAAATATAAACCTTTCACTCATTTAATTTAAAATACATGCCTTTCATTAATCCCATTTAAAATGCTAAAAAGAGAAAAAAAAAAGAAATAATGCCATAAATCGAAACCTTTTATTTAAACACCA
This sequence comes from Maratus michaelseni, assembly GCA_963931845.1. Classification (NCBI taxonomy): domain Eukaryota; kingdom Metazoa; phylum Arthropoda; class Arachnida; order Araneae; family Salticidae; genus Maratus; species Maratus michaelseni. The sequence goes on along the minus strand of OZ007595.1, from coordinate 154,450,137 downwards.
AAGAATTTTTTTTTTATTATTTACACATGAGAAATAAAAAAAGCTGCTATTGCTGAGATTTGCGCCAAATCTCTAATACCAAGTCTACTAAGTTATTGCGGGGTTTTTCTTTCAAAGAGAAAAATATCCAGATTAATTTTCGATTTCTACTCAAAAGAAATATATTTTATTGTGCTGAATATTAGTGCGTGCATATTTGTTTTTGCTCCTTGTACTCCATGAACTTTTCAATTCCGATTGTCTACGAAAATCTCGCGCCGGTGAAAATGACGTACCACAAAATTTCGTGACGTATGTACTTTAATTGTGCTTTTTTATCTATTTTTTTAATATAATTTCCAAACGGTTTAGCATTTATTCTTGGTAATAAATAGACGTCGTTGTCACCTTTATAGGTACCTGCTGTAAAAATTTGAACGAAATCTGTTAAATATTTTTTGAGTTATGCTTGACGAAAGGTTTTAATATCCATCGTAGCTATATATGGGGCAAAGTAATACTGCGCTGTGTATGAGTCTTCGTTGCACTCAGACAACTAAACAGATGAAAATCGAAGTGCTAAATCGAAGCTGTATGGTGGATGTTGAAGAAGTTGCCAATCAAACTTTTGAATTATGGTTCCTGTGTTCAACTTGAAGTCCTAATGTGGCTGAGACAGCAACCCAAAGAATGTTATGCAGATGGTGTTGGGGCACTGATAAAACGATGATATATATGCATAAATATTGGTGCAGAATATGTGAGAAATAAAAATAGTTTTGGAAGTGAATATCATTGTAAGTTATTATTTAATTATCTTTTGTGACTTACTTATGACTTTCCCTCGTATATATACTGCGCAATGATTTTCAGCTTTATAAGTATATTTCATAAATAAAATCAATAAATAAATAAATAAAATCAATTGTCTGTTTCAATCAGTATCATAATGGCGCGGGACCCGTTGCATGGTCTGCATGTTCCCCGGATCTCAATCCCTGTGACCTTTTCCTATGGGGTCACCTTAAATCACTCGTTTATGCGTGTGGACGCAACGAATTATCTCATAGCGCAGATTGTCGTCGTTGCGGGAGGCATAAAAAACATATCTGGCATCTTCGAGCGCGTCCGAGAATCATTCTTACGCCGTTGTAGACTGTGCAATGAGGTCAGCGGGCGTCACCTCGAACAACTCTTGAACTAATTAATCAAATAAATTTTTGTAGTTAGTATTGTACATTTGTCGTTCCAGCGTTATGTTGTAACTTGCAAGCGTTTTTCGCGATTTTTACCCACTCAACGTAGTTTGCGACCCCATGTTCTATAATAAACTTTCGTCTTCTTGACGTCTTCTATCACCTCTCTTAATTTGTCAGTCGAATTTTGGAATACCTACATAAAGACATTGCATTTTTGGATTAATGTTCTGTTATAAAAATAATATGGTTCCATATTGAAAAGGCAAATAAATAATACGTACATACGCTTTAAAAAAAGACAGATATTTTTCTTCATATTATGCATGCCAGCGCCAACTGTCGTAATTTTTGGAACAGCTTTTTTTGTTATTAAAAAAATCTGACCTCCCTCTAATCCCATTCGTGCAAACCGCAGTTTTTTATCATCGTTTGTTCCTTTTTAATAAATTTTTAAAGGGTTAACGAACTTATGGCGCACACGGTACTATTTTCGGAACAAATTGTGTAAAAGATACATCACAATTCATATTCTGCTATTGGAAATGTATACCGTATTTTAAATATATTTTATTACATATAGAGGAAAAACTTTAACGTGTACTAAAGCAGGGGTGTTGCTTGATTTTGAAATGTAATGAATCACCTAATTAAATTCTTGTAGTTTCGACCGAAATATTTATCAAATTTTAGCGAAAAACATTACTTTAATACATGTCATTTGAAATAGTATTTTAAATATTTATCATCAGCATTGTTACAAATACGTTAATGTTATCATTTGATTATACTTACATCATATGCTCTTGAAAAAATGTTTTTATGGAAAATTAGTGAATTGCCCTTTTTTTAAAAATATATATATATGTTAGGTTCTGCTATTTTTTTAGCTCCGTCCAGTAGTCGATGAAAAATTAGAGCAAGCATTTTCAAAATTAATGCAGTCGTAGTATGACGTTTAAGACGCAGCAGCCGTGCAAAAATGTAGATAGAATAAAAGAAGAACACGATTGCACTCGAATTATATTTATTTAAATCCAATCATCTTAATTATCGGGGGAGTGCGCTCTCCTATAATTATAATCTTAGTAAATCTCTATGTTGAAACATAGTAGAGCGATAGCAACATTTTATTTTAACACAAACTTTGACGACAAAATCCCTTCTCTCTCTCTCTCTCTCCCTCTCTCTCTGTCAGCTCATTTTAAGCGAGCATCACGCAAGAAGAATTTCGTAGCACGTGAGCTACTTTAACCACTTCGGCCTACTTTTTTATGTTCAACTTTCGCCACTATCTTTTTTCTGTGAATTAATATTGAAGAAATATGTCACTTCAATGCTTTTGACGGGAAAATAATTTTCTAGAACATTATAGAAATTAAAAAGCACGGCAAACTAATAGAATGATTTTCGGCTTTTGCGTATTGTGAATATAAGTTTCCCGATAACAAAAAAATTAAAAAGATTGATTTTCTAGACTATTAGGAAAGGAAAAATGGCGAATTTACACAGATTAAAAGAAATAAAAGAGATTTAAATACGGGAATAAATAGGAAATATTTAATATAATAAATTATTTAAGAAAATAGATTTTTTAAGAAGAAATGTTCTTATGAAATGTGATTTTTACATCTTATTTGTCAGGAAATAAAAAGTGAATTTAAGTAGATTAGGATTAAATATGGACAGTAATGGAATATTTTTAAGGAAGGGAATATTTTAATAAACTATGCTTTTAATTGGAATATTAATAAAAAGAATTTTTTATACAATAAATTTAATAGGGTATGTAATTCTAATTTTTGTAATATTGAATATTTGGTATTGTAAACATATTATGAAATGAAAAATTATAATAATGTATATAAATTTTCCTGTTTAAAAATGTAGTATTTAGATTACATTTTCTAAGACAGTAATTATCAAGTTCATTAGAATATCAGTTTTACACATGTGATTTTTTTTAATGGATGTTGTTCTTCTCATCAGAAGTAACATGAAAGTAAACATATTTAAATTAAATTCGTCAAATAAAAATGTATGTCGCTTTTAGAATAATATACTTAAGAGATACATCAAAAATAATTTGTTGTTATTTCGAAAATATAGAATGTTTGAAATCGATTTAATCCCGTAAAGTGTAACATTCGTTAGAACAGAATTCATTTAGGTATTTATTAACATAGAATCGCAGAAATATTTTATCAAATTCGTGTAGAAAACGTAATTTTTTTTACACAAAAATTATATTTCGAATACTTATCATACGCATAAGTTAAGAACGCATACATTTTACTAAATAAAAACATTCACGACATTTACATGATACACTGGTATATATATATATTTTTTTTTTGAAAAATCAGTGAACTTGCTATTTTTAACCATGTATTTAAAAATAAATACAATTTGAAATAGTAAGCATGTTTGGAAATATAAAAATTACAGTACACATAAAATGTGTAGGGTGTAAAATTTATAAACAGATTATATTTTCGTAGATATTGAGTACCTTGTTAAACAGCGCATAAGTTTTTAACATCCGAGAATTTTTAAAACGAAATTTTATTCCTTTAATTCGTACAAACATAAAATATGCGTAATCAAATTACATTTCCTTTTTACAACGTTGTGCAACTCTATGAAAAAATTACATCTGAGATAAATCAAATTTAATTTTCTGTTCATTGGAAAGTATAAAATGTTTTAAATTGATTAAATCAGTTGCAGTGATATATAAGTATGAGTATTATACAGGGTAAGTCAAAATGAATATAGCGATTACAAATGGCTATAACTATTTAATGGAAAAGAATTTATCGATAAGATTAACACAGAATATAGACGGAACTTCAAAATTTTTGTATGCATTCGTCCTGGATGTTCTATGTGACTTCCCTTGGTCACACGGACAACATCTAGACGGTAGTCCATTTCACGCCATACATTCTGAAGCATTTGTTCAGTCACTGACGCAAGCGCATTACGAATACGTACTTTGAGTACTTCAATTGTTTTGGGCATGGGAAGCACGAATGTCTTTCACATAACGCCATAGATAGGTCGAAGTGTAGCCGAAGATGTGTTCTGCTCTTGGCCACCGAGATCCCCGGACTTGGCACCCTGCGATTTTTTTCTATAAGGTTATGTGAAAGACAAGATGTATGTGTCTCCCATGCCCAAAACAATTGAAGAACTCAAATTACAGTTCTGTAATGTGCTTGCGTCGGTGATTGAACAAATGCTTCGGAATGTATGGCGTGAAAGGGACTACCGTCTAGATGTTGTCCGTGTGACCACGGAAAGTCACATAGAACATCTATGACGTATGTATACAAAATTTTGAAGTTTCGTCTACATTCTGTGTTAATCTTATCGATAAACACTTTTCCATTAAATAGTTATAGTCATTTGTAATCGCTATATCCATTTTGACTTACCCTGTATATAAGGCGTGCCTTCATATTGAAAACTAATGCTAGATTAAGAGTTTATAAAAAAAAGAATGCTTTTCGATTATAAGTTGTAGAGAATCACTGAAAAATGTTGTCAAATTAGAGAGGAAAATGTCATTCTAAAATGTTTAATCGGGAATATTATTTCGAATAATTATCTCCAGCACTGTTGTAAACACATATGTTTCAATTTTAGAGAAACATTTCATTCCAGTTACATCATATACAAATTTATAAAAATGAATTTTTTAGGTATTAAATTACATGCCATCACCGGAAAATCTTATCTTCTTAGAGATGATATTGTCGTTCTAAAATTTGTTCACTGAAATATTCCGAATAATTATCTCGAGTATTGTTGTAAACACGTAAATTTTACTATAATAAAAATACTGATATCATATACTATCATGCACTAATTAATAAAAAAATGCGTTTAGTATTAAGTTGCAGTATTACCGGAAAATGTTGTCAAGTTAGAAAGGAAATCGTGTGTGTAAAATTTTTAAATTGAAATAATACTTCCAATAGCTACATCCAACGCGATTAGACATACGTAAATTATACATCTTAGAAACATACTGTAACACTTTCCTCATATATTATTACAGAATGTTTTTAAATCAAATTCAGTGAATTTGATATTGTAATTTCCACATTTTATAGAATGATAAATTGAACTAGACATCAGATTTTGCAATGAAAACTAAAGGTAATATAAGGTAAAGCCAGGAGAGATGGCGCGGTCGGAGAGATTGCGCACATAGAGGTTCGGGGGGAAGGAGTAGAGTGAGAACGCAGCGACTCCAGGTAGTTGTACTACAGCAGTAGTGGAGTGTCTAAATTGAAAGTGCACGTTGATTGCTTTGAGCGTCTAAAATAAAGTATTGCTATTTTGTGTTGTTTTCCCAAAGTAAGTGCTTGAATTTTCATAGCTATTCATCAGAATTTCTATACAATGTCAACAGTACAAAATATATTTAACTTAAATGATTTCTCATAAGCTACTAATCTAGACTAACAATGTGAACATCAACGGTTCGTTTTAGTAGTGGCCTTGTTTAAATAAAATGCCGCGCAATCTCTCCTAGCGAAATTGGAGAGTTTGCGCATCTGCTACTTAGGAGAGATGGCGCATTGTTCCCATTAGTTTAAATGCTAGGAGAGATTACGCAGCTTATGGGTAAATTTGCATTAAAAAAATGAAAAATGAAAATGGACTAATTTTAAGTTAAACGTGTTATTAAGTTACATAATTTTATTTTGTTATCTTATCTGGACTTGTTTTTTCTGATTCTTTAATTTTTTTCCTTTAATTAAAATTTTTTAATCGTTTTTAAAATTATTTCCTTTTTCTGATTCTTTAAGCATTAGGTTGAAATATTCACTCCCAATACAATAAACTTTGTTCACAAAAACCTTACAGCAATATCATTTAAGTGTAATTATTATTGTTAACAATTTAATTGTAGTTATTATTAGTAACAATCTCTCCCATGTGCGCAATCACACCAACCCTGTAAGGACAGATTGCGCAAAATAACTTTCTTGGTTTTATTACAACTGTTCTATTAAATTGCAACATAACAACAAAATAGCAATGGAAATGCATAAAAAACAAATGAAGTAAAAATTATTCATGGATAGTTTAGCAAAAAATTAATATTTAGATTTTTATTGCTATTCTTTTGAATTGTGCGCAGACTCTCCTAGCTTTACCTTACATAAATTTTGCATGTTTAAAATCAGTTAAATTATTATATTTCCAGAGATATTAAATGCTAAGCTACAGAGTACATTAGTTTGAAACATGCAATACAATTTTGAAAGAGAATTGCTTCGTTTTATTCTACAACCGAATTAATGTTCTGTTATTTGGAAAGTATAAAATGATTTAAATAGATTTAATCACGTACAGGTGAAATAATTTTGAATTATTTCTAATAGCTACCTCCAGCATGATTATACATATGTAAATTGTGCTACGATGGTAACAAATTGTTACACTTTCCTCATATACTATTACAGAAAATTTTTTAATAAAATTCAGTGAATTTCATATTTTAATTTCCATGCTTTAAACAATGAGAAATTGAACTGGAACTCATATTTTCTAATAAATACTAATGGTAATATACATAAATTTTGCATGTTTAAAATCATTACAAATTTTCAATTTCCGGTGATATTAAATGTCTAGTTAAAGAGCACGTCAGTTTGAAAGATGCGATAACGTTTTAAAACAGAATTTCTTCGTTTTATTCTGCAACCGAATTAATGTTTTGTTATTTGAAAAGTATAAAATGATTTAAATTAATTTAATCACGTACGGGTGAAATATTTTCGAGTATTGCAATACAGTGGTGAAGTGTAATGACACGTTCTCATCTGTTCCAACTTTATAAAGATTTACAACTTTTGAAACAGACTGAGTCTCGAATCCATCAAAATTAATTTTAAGTTATTCAGAAAAAATAAAATGTTTAAATCATGTACTGTGCAATAATATCGTGCATTACAGTTCAAATGTTCTTTTAAATTAAGAGGCAATAGGAGGCACCAAAGAATGCAGTTACGTTTTATTAGCAAAATACACATAATTTTGTTTTTAATTGTTATAATTTAATAGATTATTTTATTAGGGTTTCGTTCATCTCACAGAACCCTATTCATCCCGCTACGTTGTCTGTCCGTTCTCAGAAACTATATAACTTTACAGATATGAAATTTTGTCTACTTATAGCTCAGTAGCTACTATGAAGCTCAAAATCATTAAATTTAAAAAAATCGTATTATTTTAATATAGAGAGATAACCAAAAAATCTAACAGCTTTTTCTTATAAAATGTAAACATTTTTTGTTGTAGCAGTTGCCAACAATTAAAAATCCACAATAAAATTCTTTCTACAATAATTAATTTTCTATTAAAAGATTTCCACGTGAAAAATGAAAATGAAAGAAAAATGTTCACCAATTGAAAAAAGATTAATAGGACGTCATATTGGTAATAAAACGGAAATTTTCAAACATTTCTTAATAGTAATACAAGGTATATGAGTATGTTTAAATACAGAATATAGCTTAATATGACGTCATTAGAGAATTAAAAAGAAAATTAATCTGACGTCATAGTCGAAGTTTAATGGATTTTTTCAATGTTTGAGAATAATACAAATAGAGTATCAACATGAGTAATAGAGACTAATAAATATATGAATTTTAAGAACATATTGAATCGTGATAAAAACCCGATTAGGGGAATATTGGCATATTTTAACATTTTGAAGGTGTCTATACAACATGTTTAGTTATGAAATTGATTTTTTTTTTAAATGTCGCATTTAGTCTACATGACAGATATTATTATGACAGAGCATAATTGTGGGCTTCGCCCGCAATCTGACCGGTTCAGATACTCGATAAAACGAGAAAAATAGACCAGTAAATTTTTACTTTATATAAAACATGACTTTTATTTTTTTTTTTTTTGAAAATGAAATTTATTTTGATTTATTAAAGAAAGGATAAAGTGTTTTCAAAGGAATATTAAACGCAACCCTTTGTGCTATCTTCGATCACACCTACCCACTTGTTTGATTTTGGTTTAATTTTAATCACGTAAGGTGAAATAATAAAAAAGTGTTACAGTTCGGGTGTTTCTCTAAACTGAGAAACAGTGGAGCAGATTAAGAACCCACACTAGTCACAGGAAGACACTCACAAGCTAATGTTAAACCAGTGGGAGCGATCTTTTGAAATTGCTCGTTTCCATTTCCATATTTGTCAGTGACTTTTTGTTTTTTAATTTTTATTAGGATATTTGAGACCGATCACTAAACAATGTAAATGTAAAAGACTTCTTCTACAGTTTTGTTTTCTAGGAAAAACATCCGTAATCGGGCTCAAAGCTAATTTGATAATTTAATGTCATAATTGCTTGCAATTCTTATAGAGTTAAAACAATATTGTTGTTAGCATTACTCTTGTTTGAGACCAACCATGTCTGTGTATCTGAATGGGGAAAAGTTCTGTATCATGTGCTGGTTGGCGCGGCGAATAGGGGCGCCCTTGTTTACTTTTTGTGATTTTGGTTTAAATTTAATCACGTAAGGTGAAATAATATAAAGTGTTACAGTTCTGGTTTTGCTCTAAACTGAGAAACAGTGTAGCAAATTAAGAGCCTACATCAGTCATGCGATAAAACGCGTAAAGCTAATGTTAAGTCAATGGGAAGGTTTTCGGCAGATTTCTCGCTCGCATTTTAATATTTTTAAATGATTTTTTTTTTGCATAGGATAGCTGAGGGCAATACCTAACGTTGTTAATTTTTATTTTTTCGATTTTGGTTCCAGTTTTTTTTATATAAGGGTACTTTCACTTTCAGAACCGGTTGGAACCAGTTCTGAAATTGAAAATGTCTAGTAACTTCTGCTTATTTCTTCTGCTACTAACCACTGACATGAAGCTAGTTCCGAATTTATCGCTTTTAATAAATTTCAAAACTTTATTTGAATAATTGCTATTTTCCATAAAAAAATGCTTTTTCGTGCTGTTAAGGGGCAACTAAAAACAAGTGTATATCTGATAGTGGAATATCTGAACCGGCCCGATAGCGGGCGAAACCCGCTTTTATACTATGTCATAATAATATCTGTCATGTGAACTAAATGCGATATAAAAAAAATAATAAATTTCAAAATTAAACATGTTGTATAGAGACCATCAAAATGTTAAAATATGCCAATATTTCCATAATCGGGTTTTATCATGATTCAATACTTTCCTCAAACTTATATATTTACTATTCTGTATTACTAATATTGATACTCTCTTTGTATTATTCTCAAACATTTAAAAAATCCGTTATGACGTCAGATTAATTTTCTTTTTAATTCTCTAATGACGTGATATTAATCTGCTTTCTGTACATCCACATACTCATACTTCTTGTATTATTGAGAAATGTTTGAAAATTTCCGTTTTATTACCAATATGACATCATATTAATTTTTTTTTCACTTTCATTTTTCACGTGGAAATCTTTCAGTAGAAAATTAATTATTCTAGAAATAATTTTATTGTGGATTTCTAATAGTTGGCAACTGCTATAACGAAAAATGTTCAAATTTAATAGGAAAAGGCTGTTAGATTTTTGGTTTTTATCTCGGTATATTAAAATAGTACGATTTTTTTTCAAATTTTGATAGTTTGAGCTTCATAGAGAATATTCAGCTATAACTACACAAATTTTCATGCCTGTAAGTTATATAGTTTCTGAGAAGGGCTCTGTGACAGACAGACAACGGAGTGGGAGTAATAGGGTTTCGTGAGATGAACGAAACCCTAAAAAAACATTAAATGCAAAAACTTTATTAGAGTTTTCAATAAAAATGGTTTTCACTTATATTCTATACACCGGGCAGTATGTTTTGTATCTCGGAAATTTCAGATTGAATTTTCTGGATAATTTAAAAGGGATAATTTAAACTGACGCTATTCAGAGCCGCCTGTAGCTCGTTCTAATAACTGGATTGATACAAAATTTTGTGAATGGACTAAGAAAACCATGGGAAAAAAGATTTCAGCAAAAAAAAAAAAATAGTTCCAATCACCACCGATAGGGGGAAATGTGGCGCTGTACATTGAAAAAAACCATCAGAAACAGACAAAATTAATAATTTGGATAAAATTCCATGTTTTATTCATCATTTACACTTTCACTTTCGTTGATTGCAGTTGAAACATCCATTATCACTTTTTCTGCCACCGGTTTACGTCCTCTGCCTGACCGAACGGCTAGCGAGCCTGTTTCTTCGAATTTCAGAATCATTGCTTTCAATACATTAACGGATAAAGGTCCTTAGCGCAGTTTATGGCGTGTTCTAATTATACGAAGAGCGGCTGGTGCATTGCACTGGTTAAAATAATAGAACTTCACAAGTAACGCGTGCTGCGGTAACGTGAGATTCATTTTCAACCTGAGCTGAAATTGTTTCTCGGTGTTTTTCGCATGCATTTATAACTTAAACTATTGGCGCTACTGTTGCTTGCGTAAGTAAAAATTTGCATTTTCATTTATTGCCCGTATTTTATGCTAATTCTCAGTTGCATAAATTACCACAGCGCCACATTTCCCCCTATCGGTGGTGATTGGAACTAATTTTTTTTTTGTTGGAATCTTTTTTCCCATGGTTTTCTTAGTCCATTCACAAAATTTTGTATGAATCCAGTTATTAGAACGAGCTACAGGCGGCTCTGAATAGCGTCAGTTAAAAAAAAAACACCCTGTATTTTATTCTTGTGATTTTCAATCATCCTAATCGGTGTTTTTTAAGAAGTATGAAAATAGAAACAAGCGCACCGTGAGATACAAAACGCTGAGAAACACCCTAATAATATTATTAAAAATAGTATTTTGTGAAAATTCAATGAAATTGATGTTTTATCCTCTGTGTTTTAAAGGATGTTGAATTGAAATGGAAAGCGGATTTTGAAATAACAAATAACGAAAATAAAGATAAATATTTTGGCATTTTCAAAAATTCATTAAACAGATTAAAATTTCGGAAATAATAAAAGACTATCTATGAAACACATCAATTTTAAACATGCGATGGTATATTCAAAGAGTTCCTATTATTATTATTCTTTATCAGAATTAATTTTCTGTTATTTTAAAAGCGTAAAATTATTTAAATGGATTTATTCTTGTACAGATGCAATAATTTTGTGTATCATCGTTCAGCTGTCACATAAAAGCGTGCGTTCTCGTTTTATTTTCCAATTTTACAAATTTATTGCGCTTTCAAAATAGATTCCGTCAGAAACCCATCAAAATTAAACTTACTTTGTTTCAGAAACAGAAAATGTTTTAAATTGATTTAATAAATATTCCGTTTTCCCGACTGTTTAAATTGTTTAAAATGGTTTAATTCACGTGCAGTGTGCAATAATAACGAGCATTACAATTCAGTTTTGTATTATTTTGAAAAGTATTATGATGCATTAAGTGAGAAATGCTTTAGAAGAAAAACAAAAGCAAAAGAAGAATAGATGAATCTTCTCTCTTTCATTAAATGAAATGAAGAACAGCGAATAAAATAGAACTTGCTTATGAATTTATTTGCAGAATATAGCCTGAAAGTTTTATAAAATTATAGAGGAATTTCTACTTTAAAATTTATGAACTAAGGTACTTTTAGTATTTATCACCTGCATTAGTTAAAAACTCATATATGTCTGAAAACAGTAACATTTCATAGCATTTATCATATGATGTTACAAAAAATAATTCTATAAATTGATTCGAATTGTTTTATTTTTCGTGTTTTATATAATTAATATTTAATAATTAACAGTTGAAAAGTGTTAATGAATTTTGTTTCTCTGTCTACCGTCTGTCTATGCTCTAACTCACGTAAATATTCTCGGATTACCATGCAATTGATATATCTTATTGAGGTTCACAATGGCTTGTTCAGTGATGAAAATTAAGTGTGTAGAGTTTATAGGGTTCATTTACAGGGAAACTCAAAAGTGTTCCAGGAACTATCATTTACGGTGAAATTTACTAATGTGACACCATTTCAAATGCATTGAAATTGATATATATCACTGATGTGCACTACAAGAGGCTTACTATAGAACAAGGTGTACATAGCGTCGCTCATTTACAGGGGCACACAAAAGAATTCGGTTACAGATTCGGTCTGTCAATAATAATTTAACAATAATTGCTGGAAGTAAGTTTATAGTTGTGATATGCGTTTTTAAATTTAACTCATTTTTTGCAAATTAATTCATGTATGTAAATTCTATAGATTCTATACAGGGCAGCACAAAAGATCTTGAGCACATTACCGTTTATTACCGGAATTTGCTGTCGGAGAATTTTCAACTGTGATATGCTTTTCCTAACTGAAGTAAATTTTAGAATAATATGTAGCATATATACAGATCTATAGAACACATACAGGGCTGTACAAAATAATTCTGATATTTTTCCGACTATTGGCAGTAACTGCTGGCATTAAGTTTTCAAATGTGTTATGCATTTTTCGAAACCATATTATACTGTAGACATGTAGACAGTTTTGTTACAGTATTGTGAATGTGTTGGAAAGTGTTTCATAATCTATGCTTGACGCATGATTTTTCTTTCTTGTTGTTAAGTGAAAAGCTTATTTTAAAATAGAAATTAACAACATCGAGCTTCTAAATGTTCCTCCTTCAGATATTTATTAATTTGGTTACACTTTTTTCGGATAAATGTCTTCTATAACAGCGCATCATGTTTTTAACTGGGTATTTATTTACCGGCATGAATTTTAAAAGGGTCTTATTGTTATTATGTCTTATTGTCTTAAGGGTCTTATTGTAATATGTGAACTCAACTAAAATTCTTTGCTAAAAACATATCTTAGATTCAATTGTGTAAAGACATACATCAAAATCAAGTTTCTGTTCTTTCGAAACCATAATTCTTTGTTAAAATTCTTTCTTAAAAAACAGTTCTTAGTTTCAATTGTATAAAGAGATGTATCAAAATCAAGTTTCTGTTCTTCCGGAACAATAATACTTTGTTAAAATTCTTTGTTGAAAAACAGCTTTTAGATTCAATCGTATAAAGAATTGTATCAAAATCAAGTTTCTGTTCGTTCGAAACCATAATTCGTTGTTAAAATTCTTTGTTAAAAAAAGAGTTCTTAGATTCAATTGTATAAAGAGATGTATCAAAATCAAGTTTCTGTTCTTAAGAAACCATAATACTTTCTTAAAATTCTTTGTTAAAAACTAACTCTCAGATTAAATTGTATAAAGAGACGTATCAAAATCAAGTTTCTATTCTTTCGAAACGATAATATTTTTTTATTGATTTCACCGCGTTTAGGGAAGTAATCGCGACTATCGCTTGGGTGAGATAAAGTGACAAAGACAACAAAAATGAGTGTGCTACATCCAGAAATGTGACAACCACCAGTAACAAAAGTTACAATGTGACAACCACCAGTAACAAAAGTTACAACGTGACAAAACCCACGATAGTGACATAATAACCAGTGAAACTCTCAAAAGAAAACCAAGTTTCAAAATGTGACATCCAGCCCTAGCACAAGCTAGAGGTAACAATATATCAAGAAAGAGACAGAATCCAATGAATGATAACAGACAGAAACAACCCACAACAGGGGTGTGCCTATAAAAACGGCAAAAAACCCTGTCAGAGACAAATAAAAACGAAATGTGAAATCAGCCTCCTAAAATAGGCGATAAACACTACAGCGACAATCCACCATGAGCGTGACAAGTCAACAGAGACGACAAATATGAAAATCTATGTACGCTAATGGCGCCTGGTGCATGTAAAATCCGTCGTGTGTGCAAAGCCCTCCAAGTTACCTGTGAATTATACCTCTGGGGTGCCTAGTCAGGTGAGGGTCTCGTCACCTGATCAAGGGTCTAAATTACGAGACCTATTAAATTTGTCAATTCAACAAAGTTAAACAGAAACCTTGAACCGACAAACAAAGTTAACTATAGCAAACCACAAGAGAGCAAGCACAGCAGCGATGTCAACAAATCTGTAATCAGGTGGATCACAGTCATGCTGTGATCAGGCGATTTCCACCCCGCACACAGGTACTAACCCGTCAAGCTAGGCATTCATGCCGGGCAGGTAGGGACCTGGTTAGCAGTATATATATATAAAAAATCGCGACTATCGCTCAGGTATAGCAGTTAATGTAATTAATTTTGTATCATCTAAAAATGTAAAACTATTTCAAACGAAAAGGGTTATGCAGTCCGTTTGTATGTATTTTTAAATGTATGTGCATGCGTACATTTTCAGCAAATGTTTCGATTTTGATAATTCTTGTTTTGTTGGAAATGTATCGGTTTGATGAATGTTTTGTATAAATTTCTTCACTTTTCAAAAAATGGTTTGATCGTCTTGCTGTCTGATTTTGTTTTCTCTTTTTTTTTTGCATTCTTGACTCTATGCTTTGTAAAAATTGGGTTATTGCCACAAGATTTGAATATTTTATTAAACCTTTGATAACGGTGTTGGCACATATGTCGTCCAGGCGAAAAATTTTTTGAAAAAAAAATTCTACTCTACACTTATATTAGGTTATTTTCAAGAGAAATCTACCAGAAAAACTTTTCTTTGTAAATTGTGGCATGAATGAATAAAAAATTGTCGCCAATCCTCGCTCATAATCAAAAGGTTAAACTTCGCCATACTAATTGCTTTTTAAATATAGTTACTGTATTTTGTATATATTATTTTTATTCAAAAGTTTTAATATATGATGTTTTACTTGTGTTGAATATTAGAAATACTGGAAACAATGTGGTTTAACAATTATATGAATAAACATAAAGAGATGTCATAAAAAACGTCATTTTCCCAAGCTTTTCTCACTAAAATATGTCAAATGTCTTACAGTAAATTAACAAAAGAAAAGAACAACCAGTGGAAGTCAGTTTTATTGCTTATTTAATGGTCAAATTAAAGAGGATAATATTATTTAAAAAATTATAATGTTTAGAAATTCTATCACCATTTTCATAAATTGTTAAGTATTACTATCACAGACGCATTTCGTCACAGTTATGCTATATAATGTCACAAAAAATACAAAAATAACATTTCTGGACTATTAAATAGCAGATAATAATTATAGAGCAAAGAAGTATTCTAAACCTCTAACAATAAAATATTTGAACTTCATGAGTATTGTTATTTAATAAAGATGAAATATGGTTGACGATAAAAAGTAATTATTAAACAATTAAACAACTTGTAAGAACTTCATTTTTGGGGGACTCATTTATCTTTATTTCTAGTGCCGAAACGAAGTTCTTTCAAAATTTTCGTGAATGGCTCTCAGTTTTCGTACTATTTGCCTCTCAGGATTCGGGGTTCCTGTTTAACGCCGCATTTTACTAGAGAACTAAAACTACATTTCTCTACATTTTACACGATTACAGCGCCATGTACACTGTAAAAAAATTGCTGTAAAATTACGGGCAGAGGCCGGCAGTAGAGATTCCAGTAATACCCCGAAAAAAAAAAATCCATGCCCATCATTCTGTGCAGCTCGTAATTTTACGGGGCAAAGTAATATAGCATTATAATGCACAGGATATAATGCACTTTAAAACACAATAACACTTTGCTTACTGTTCCGTAGCACGTATCACGTTAGATAATCATCACAGAATCGCTGTTTTGGCGGGTTAAAATGATCGAAACACGAGTAAAATGAAGGGTTACACCCTAGCGGAGGACAATGTATGGGGTCGTACTATATTTTTGCTAACATATGGGCTAGAACTGTAAGAATATGTAGATTTCTCTTAATTTTTTAAGTATCTAACAGATAAAGCCGCTTATTTTGTGGATCAGTCCGTTTTTCATCAAATAAGGCTGTTGTCCGTGAAAATTGAAGGGCAACGCTCATAAATTTATAGTTTTTTCGCAGAGTGTACGATAATCCCGAAAAAATGTTGAACACAAAATGTATGTATTTTTTCCCGTATAATCCGAATCTGCTATAAAAAATAGGGGTTATCGTTTCAAATTTCAAAGTTTCCCCGTCTGCCGCCCAATGGGGTGGGGGTCGAAGGGCAACTTGGATATAACTGAATAGATTTTTCTTCTTCCATTTTTCAATTTGATGTGTATTTCTCGAGTTAGTCGACCGTTTCTAAACTTTTTCGGACACACTGTATATATATATATATATATATATATATATATATATATATATATATATATATATATATATATATATATATATATATTTATCCTTATTATATAATTCAAATATAAAGCTTATGTACAAAATTTACACTATATATACTATATATTCATATGTATATACAAGTCTTACAATACAGAAAATATCCATAAAAATAAATTTATAGATACCTATATATTTTTAAAAAATTAAAGTCATTCGTTATTTATATTTGTAAATTAGATATTGGAAAAATATTTAAATTTTTAAAAACAGTACGAGAATTTTAAAAGAAAAAAATTGATAATTATTAATTTCTTTAACAAATTAATTGCTGATTTAATGAAAAAAATCAATCACAATAAAGTAAATAATTTTCGTCGCATATGAAATCTTCATTCAATTATAATTAAATTAATGAAATAACATTGAATTTCTTTTCGCAGATTTTCATCTTCATTAAAACATCAGAAAAAAAATTTCTTATTAGATTTCTGATAACTTTAGCATATAATTAGTTTTAATCAATATTTATGAAAAGAAATGAAAACATTGTTTAAAAAAAATAGGATTAAAAAACTAATAAGCCTTTAAATTGATTACCACTGATGTTGATCAAATAACTAATAATAATAATACTTTTATCAACAACAGACAAAAAATGAAACTAATTAAAATATTTTTTGCAGCTGGTATAAAAAAAGTAATTTGCAGATTTAACGTCTGTATAAAAATATTTCTGTTATTTAACTATTAACAAATTATAACATATCGGGATGTTTTAAAACTTTTTTTCATAATAGTGATTTAATTAAAAAAATATCAATTAATAAATTTATTGGAGCAAGATCTTGAATTGTTTTTATGTAAAAAATATATTTAATAACATTTAAGTTTGGGTATTTCAAAGAATATGCATATCTAAATCTTTTCACCTATTTTTACTATTACCCACCTTTCTAAATATCTATTTTGAACTATGTGTAATGTATGGAATACTTAATTAATCGATTATTCAATAATATTGTATTATTATTTTAATAAATAATTACTATGTTACTTCATTACTATGGTAAATAATCATTACTTTAATAAAATGCAAGTAATTAAATGTCTTTGCTAAAAAACACCAGAACCATAAAAAAACAAATAAATAAATAAACGAGGCACGCTCTACGGTGTTATATAAAGCGGGAATAAATAACACAAAAAATCAAATAATATTGTCCACTCTCATTGTAATTCTCATATTGATTCAACTATACTATTGATGTAAATCAGCAAGCGTGGTTTGGCACAAAATTTTATTGTTATAACATATGTTATGGCTTTATCGTTGTAACTATATTGTTCTTGTAGTAACTCTTACTATATTAATCCATTACTAGGATAAATAATACATTACTTTAATAAAATACAAATAATCCAATGTCTTTGTTAAAAAACACCAGAACAATAAAAAATATAATAAAAAAAGAGGCACGCTCTCTACAGTGTTATATAAAGAAGGAATAAATAACATAGAAAATTAAATAATATGGTCCACACTCATGGTAATTCTCATATTGATTCAACCATGCTATTGCTGTAATTCAAAAAGTGTGGTTTGGCGCAAAATTTCATTGTTGTAACGAATATTATGGCTTTATCGTTGTAACTCTTTTGTTCTTACAGTTACTCTTGTTTGACTTATTTCTGTAATATTTTCCACCTGCTCGAAGATAACATATTTTCTCTTTAATGTTCTATTGATGAGACACAGCCCTGAAAAAACTTGAATATTGCATTGTTATCAATAATGAGCTTTTGCGGAAAATTTCAGAAAAATAGGTACGACGTAAGTGGATCAAAAATCGTTTGTAAGGTATAATCCAGGCAGACTACCGGAGAACAAACGAAGTTGGAATTTGGAACATATCGATCAAAAATATTTCTTTGCTCACAAATCTGAATTATATCAGAATATCTGTTGTCATGCTCGAGCTTAATAAGTTGTCTTCCTTCATCTAAAAAGATGAACTGGAAAAGGCTTATAGGTTCTATTGAAACAGCATGTAGTACTGAAATTCAAATTGCTTTTTATCTTGGCGCACAAGTCAGAGACTTGTCTATGAGGGTACAAGTATTATCATTACTAGAGAGAGAATGTTAGACATTATATATTTTTTATATCAAATGCACAAGAAATGGTCTTGTGCTGCAGGGTTCGTACGGATTAGGGAATTTTCCAGGAGTCTTACCAGAATTTTTTTATAGAAAAAAAATCTGAGTTAAGCTCTCGAAACTTTGCCTTCTTCTAAGGAGAGATTTTCTGTAAGAAAATACTGGTACCGAAGAATTTCCAGGTCGCAAAATTCCAGGAGCCGTACGAACCCTGTACTGCATGGACGGGTTTACACAAACCTTAAAGTTATTGGCTGAACACTAAGCCAATAGCAACACAGAAACAAACCATTTATTGACTGCAAAAGAGTCACAATGTGTATTTAAAATAATCACTTATTTTCGGGACAACAGAGTCAGTTCCCATGAAGTACTGAGACTTTTTTATACCTTTACGCAGACCTATTTTATTGGTGTACCACAAATCGTCTTCTGTTCCCTTTGGGATTTAACGTCATAGGCGGAAACAAATTGTCTCTCTCTTAGGTGGTCTAATCGTATTAACTTTATTTTCAATGACGAAAAATGTCCAATTTGTTATACAAATTATTAATTTTTATAATGATACTATTTAATTATAATAAAAACAACATTTGTCATTTATAGTCTGACAATGACAGATTATAAATATATTAATTTCATATTTATATTATTTATAGAATATTTTATATAAAATTATAAATATTATTATTATTTTAATTTACGCAAAAACATCTGCTGTTTTGCGTACGAGATGATGATGTGCACTGCTGCCCATCAAAAATCAATTCACAACCAAATTGCCTGTAAGTGATATCCTTACCCAACATCAAAACTTTTCATTATAAACGATTTTTTTGTTTATTTTATGTACAGTCGTTATGTACAGTCGGCAACGAAAAGAAAAAAAAAGCGAGAATGCCCCATGCATTTTAGTCACTAAATTGTCACAAAAAAATGTATATAGCCATTTGACTGGAAATTATGTCTTTTTTCAATTTATGTTACAAAAATAAGTTTAGGGGGTCATTTTCATACTGAAATTGTACCCAAGTCTAGTATGTTTAATACAAACATCTAATTTTGACATAAAATTTTAATTAATACAAAGGATGTGAATTATCACTTACTACACAGCGTCCAGCCAAGGGAGTGAAATAAATGTCCAGACCAGGAACTCTTCGGACCGAAACAGGAAATCTTGGTATTACGTACCAATGCTCTACCATTTTGAGCTATCCCCGAGTCCGATCTCTGATCTGGACAATTTTTCACTCTGTTGTTTGTACGCTGTGTAGTAAGTGATAATTCACATCCTTTGTATTCATTAATTTCCAGCGTAATTTCAGCGCTGCTGAGAAATTTAATTAGATATATAAAATTTTACCTTTGAATATCAGACGTGAAATCATTCGTCTTAGTTTGGGAATTTGGAATATTTAAAGTTCGGTACTTCTAATATCAAACTCATTTGTGAATTGTAATCTAAGAGAGTTTTAAGAATGTTCCGTGGACAGCACACGTTTTAACTACATTCTTTAGCGTCCCCTAGCAGTGTGCCATCGGCTTTTGAAGTGAGTTAGTCTCTGTGTCCGCGCAGTGCTATTGGAAGGAAATTCAACTCAAATGTTTTAATTTTTCTCCGTCTTTTCTGCTCTTGAAATAAATCCAACCTGTCGGATTGATTTAGGTAAGTACACCGCTGTTTTCTATAGCTTTCACACGATATTTTGATACCAAGTAGAAGTGTTTACGTCCATCTATCTAGGAGAACAACCATGTTGATATTTGGTCGTATGTAGGGGCAAAACCGGATACCCATGGTTTTGCTCTGAATTCTACAATGAATTGTTTCTTATCTGAACAAGTTGTGAAGGAGGAATACTATGTTCAGCCCGCAAAGCGTAGGCACACGAGGAGTGCAGTGCCTGAGAAAAGTAAAGCTGAGAAAGACATTGCATGACAACATTAGAAATTGTTTTAAAACCTGTAAAAATGTTAGCTACCTTAAAATATGTATGTATGTTTTAAAGTTTGATTCAAAATTTATTACAATAAAGATTTTTGCTACTGGAAGTTCAAAAACTTAAGATGTGATTAGTACCCGATTTTACCGTATTACAAAAATTCGGAGCTGTTACAGATGGTCTAGAAAACGTCTTTTCCCGAGTAGAGAAGAATTTTCCTGGGGCAACAGGTGTGTTTTTTCAATAGGCCGGATATTTTCAAACAATTTTGTTGGGTGTTCCGAATTTTCCGTCTTTCTAGACTTTTGTCAACAATATAGGTACCTGGTTTTACTCTACTTTCCCCTACTTCACATATGTAAATTCAAAATTACTGTCCAAATTGTTATTTCAGTTATGCTTAAAAAACTATCTTCCGTATAATCTGCTATGTAACAATTACAAAAGACTTTAATAATTTGGAGTTCCAAACTTTAAACCTTCATATACCCTAAACTTGACCGAAAGGTTTAGTATCTTAAAATAAAGTACATCCAAAAAGCAAAATATCTCATATTTGCTAAATATTGTCAATCATGTCAAAATAAAATGTTAATATTTAAAATTTAAAAGTTTGGTACAGCTTCAGCACACTGTTAAAAATTTGCAGCAAACTGTCCAGTCATTTGACCGTTTTTGTAGAAAACGGTTACATAACTATAATTTAACTATATTATGACCGTATTATTGCTCATTTTATGGTCAGAATATAGTTAAATTACGATTATGTAACAATTTTCTACAAAAACGGTCAAATGACTGGACAGTTTGCTGCAAATTTTTAACAGTGCATGAAGACGACCCTTAAGCTTATTTTTGTAATATAAATTGAAAGAAGATATAATTTCCAGTTGAATGACTTTTTCCTGTTTATTTCTGTGACAGTTTGGAGATTAAAATGTATGGATGTTCTCTCTCTCTTTTCTTTTTCTTTTTTTTTTTTGCTTATTCTACGATTGGATTGAATACTCTTTCTTTTAATTTTTATTTAAAAATTTAATTTGGCAAAGTTAACTTATATTTTGTTAATTAATCATAAAATAGATAATGTTATTTCAAAATACACAAACCAGTTTAATGACTTTTGTCAGTTTACAACCATTTTGCGAATGTAATCATTTCCTCCCGCCTCATGAAAAGTAACAAACTGAATTTTCTATTTCATGAACTGTTATATATTAGATGTTAAATCAGTTTTTCATACATTAATTAAAATTCTTAAATTGATAAAGTTAAGATATTTATTTTAATTAGTTTTAAAACATATTTCATGTGTTATTTTAAAATCCAAATATATAATTATTGGATTATTTAATAGCAAGCGACAATTTTCATTTCAGTTATTTCATTCAATATTTTTAATTAATTTAAGGAACAAATCTAGTGTTTAAATGGTGCATTCAAGGTTTCCACTAAGAAATTTATAAATTATTTTAGAACTACAAATCAATAAAACATAATTAAATTCTTCATTTTCGAGCTTAGGAATTCATACGAATAGGAATTTGAAATTCAGGTTAGTGAAGAAGCAAAATTTAAATTAATATTTTAAAATAATATAGCACACTAGGACTGGCTGAATTAAATATATGTTATGAAAATTTATTCACAACTATTTGAAGTGTATCAGATATTTGCCTCTATATCGTATAAACTAATAAAATGATTTGATATATTTAAGGAATTATGTACGATTATATTGAATATTATACTATTTTCATACATATTAATTAAAACCGTTAATATAATAAAGTTAACTTATATCTATTAATTAGTTGGTAAAATTGATATTTTATGCTATAGCAAAATGCTTTTAATAATTTATTTAATAGAAAACGACTATTTATCCCATAAATATGACGTGTGTGTAATTATTTGTTTCCATCTCATGAAAATTAGACAAACGAGATTTTTTTAAACACTTTCCAAGATAGTTGAAAAGTGTTTAGGAATTCAGTTTGTCTGTCTGTATGTCTGTATATCCGTCTGTCCATGTTCTAACTCTCGTAAATATATTCAGATTGTCATGGAATTTTTATACATTATTAAATTGTACTATACAATGTTCGGTATTGAAAACGAAGTGTGTAGCATTAATAGTTTGTTTACAGGGGTATACAAAAGAATTCCATTACATTATGGTCTATAAGGAAAAATTATTTACGGCGCATTTTATGGATGTGACGATATTTCAAACATAATGAAATTAATATGCATTATTGAGGTGGATTACAGAATGATTTTAACAGAGTATACAATTAGTAACATTTATAGTTCAATTACAGGGGCGTACAAAATAATTCCTTTATATTATGATGTATGGGGAAAAATTGTTTGCAGTGCATTTAGAACATGTTATGATACTTGAAACATAATGCAATCTAAAAGGATCACTAAGGTTCAACACAACTTATTTTCTATAGGTTATGGAGTGTGTAGGATTTATCGTTCATGTACAGAGTATAACAGAATTTGGTTAAAG
Organism: Maratus michaelseni; assembly: GCA_963931845.1. NCBI lineage: Eukaryota > Metazoa > Arthropoda > Arachnida > Araneae > Salticidae > Maratus > Maratus michaelseni. The sequence goes on along the minus strand of OZ007595.1, from coordinate 154,427,130 downwards.
GACTGACTATGATCGGAAATTGCTAGAAGTACTCTTTCCGCTGTGATATGCAATTGTATGTAATTTTTAGTATATTATGTGTTGTTTTGAAATTTTCTAGATCATATACAGGGCTGTACGAAAGACTTCGAATATGGGCAGCAATTGCTGAAACTGGACTTTTACTGTGTATCTTTAAATTTGCTTATTTAGATATTTCATTTCATAGTATCTAAAAGTTAAATTTCTTAATAATATTCTGTTAGCGTTGGAAAGTGTTTCATAATCCATATCGGATGCATGATTTTTCGCTCTTGTTTAATTTAAAAAGCTGATTAAGAATAGATGTAAAACATCATTTTCACATTTATTATTACGTGTTGTTTATTACATGTTGTTTTACGTGTTATATATTACGTGCTGTTTACAAATTCTGTAGATTATATACAGGGGTGTGCAAAAGATTTCGAATGTGGGCATCAATTTCTGAAAATGGATTTTTATTGTGTTATATATCTTTAAAATGGCTTATTTAGACATTTCATTTTATAGTAGCTAAAAGTTAGATTTCTTAATAATATTCTGTTAGAGTTGGAAAGTGTTTCACAATCTATGTCGGATGCCAGATTTTTCGTTCTTGTTCAATTTAAAAAAAACATTAAGAATAGATGTAAAACACCATTTTCACATTTAAATTAGAAGTTCCAAATAAGTAAAGTTAGAAAATCCATTTTAATTAGTTTTAATATATGTATCTTATGTTGTTTTAAAATGCGAAAATGTTTAATGAATTATTTAATAGGGATCGATGTTTTTCATTTCAGTTATTTTAATAACTATGTTTAATTATTTTTTTAACTTCGTGTTGGAAATTACGGTGTGCTGAGTTCTGCATTAATTTTAATTTTCCATTGCAAAATTATTAACTTATTTTCGAACTCCAAATCAATAACACATAATTAAATTTCTTCATAATAGACCTTATGAATTTTTACGAAAAGTAATTTGAAATTCCTGTTACTAATGAAACTGAAATGAAATATATATGTTAAATTAAAATGGTCTAACTAAGCCATGCGTAATTATATACAATTTATGAAATTTTAATTTAGAATCATTTTGCTTGTTTAATTTTTGCTTTCAGATCATAAGATAAATATTTTTTACTTTATTTAGCGAGATATATAAGGTTACATTAAATACTTTTAATAACTTATAATAAAAATTACTTATAATAAAAATTTTAATTAAAACTTTTATTTTGACAAAACTTACGAATATTTCTGAAATAATTATAAAATAATTCATTTCTATAATTTTACAGTACTCAAAATGTTTAATGGATTCCTTAATAGGAAACAAAGATTAAAATTCACAAACTTTTTGCCCATGTAAGGATTTTTTTCACCTAATGACAACTTATAAAATGAGTTCTCTGTTTTTCACATTATTCGCGGAGTTAATTTTAAAAGGGGGGCAAGTTCATTTGTTTAACAGATTTAAAAAAAAAAAAGACGAGGTTTTTAATTTGACGCTTAAGTATTTTTTTCTTCATGTAAATTCATCGATTACTCCAAAACTACGCAACCGATTTATGTGATTTTTTAAAATTGAAACAGGATACGAGGATACTATCGAATTAGACCCATTGATACTTTATCAAAATTGGTTCAGTACTTTTTCAGAAAGTCAGCAAAAACTAATAAATAAATAAACATCCTTAAAATATTTCATTTTTAACGTTTTGCTTTGTAGTTTTTTTTAAATTTGGTTAAATGTTTATGTATATTAAATATTGTTAGATATTGAATGTTTTGAATTTGAAAGAGTTTTAAAATATTCATAAAAATATTTTAGGAATATTTTCAAACCTCTCAGCCTCATTTTATATTTTTTCCGGTAGTACTTTATGTGAATTTAATATGCAATAATTGTTAGCCGTGTTAGCTTAAAAAAAACATCGTGTTGGTATTCTCCATTGGACTTGTCCCACTTTTAAATGCAAGAATTTGTTGAAAAAATTGATTTTCTTTGAATGGAATATAATTATAATAGCAAATAATAATAATAAAATATTTTATTTATTTATTTACTGTTGTAATTTTCCCTTCTTTGTTAGAAAATTTAAAATATATATTTTATGTTGTTTTAAATGTGAAAATGTTTAATGAATTATTTAATAGGGATCGAAATTTTTCATTTCGGTTGTTTAATTATTTATTTTAGCTACGTGTTTAAAATTAGGGTGTGATGAGTTCAGCATTAATTGTATTTTTCCATTGTGAAATTATTAAATTATTTTCGAACTCCAAAACAGAAACACATAATTGAATTTCTTCATAATAAACCTTATAAATTCTTAAGAAAAGTAATTTGAAATTCCTGTTATTAATGAAACTGAAATGGAATAAATATGTTAAATTTAACTGGTATAATTAGACCATGCCTAAGTATATACAAGTTATGAAAATTTAATTCACAGTCATTTTGCTTGTGTAATTTTTGCTTTCAGAACATGGAAATAAATATATTGTATTTTATTTACCGAGTTATATAAGGTTACATTAACTACTCCATAATTTAAAATTTTAATTAAAACTTTTATTTTGACAAAGTTAACAAATATATCTGAAATAATTAATTAATTTGTGTAATTTTAGAGTATTCAAAAAGCTTAATGAATTACTTAATAGGAAACAAAGATTAAAATTAACAAACTTTTTGTTTCACCTAATAGCAACTTATAAAATTACTTCGTGTTTTTCACATTATCTGAGCTGTTAATTTTAAAATTGGGGCAAATCCATTTTTTAACCACAAAAAAAAGGAGCAGGTTTTTAATTTGACGCGCATGTATATTTTTCTTTATGTTCACCGATTACTCCAAAACTACACGACTGATTCATGTGATTTTTTTTTTATTGAAAGAGGATCCTGTCAAATTAGTCCCATTTAAATTTCATCAAAATTGATTTAGTACTGTTTTAGAAATTCAACAAAAACCAATAAATAAATAAATTAAATAAACAAAATCTTTAAAATATTTCATTTTTAACGATTTACTGTATAGTAGTTTTTGAAGTCTTTTTTTTCGGTTAATTAATACAAATTGAGTGTTTTGTATTTGAATAAATTTGAAAATATTCATAAAAATATTTTACAAATATTTTCAAAATCTGTCAGACTTATTTTATACTTTTTGTGGTTTTACTTTTATAATAATACACAAAAATGGTTATCCGTGTTAGCTGAAAAAAATCATGGTTTTGATATTCACCAATGGACTTGCCTCAAATTTAAATGCAATGATTTGTTAAAAATGTTGATTTTCTTTGAATGGAATATGATTATAATAACAAATAATTTTTTATTTAGTTATTAATTTATTTTATTGCAATATTTCATTCTTCTTTAGAAAATTTACAATAAAACAAAAAATAAATTTTATTTTATAGGAAAAAGAGGAAAAATATTTAGTAATAAGTTGCATGCATATAATTATAAATTATGATAACACAATATCTTAACAATGTTGCCCATTTTTCATAGTTTTAGTAGAACTGCTAAATCCGGTACTACTGAACAGGAAATAAATCTCTCGTGTAATATTTAAAATTGAAACTGCTTGGCTATATTATTATTTGTGCTTTTAAATATGACGTAACTTTTCCCATTTAATACTTTTAATACGTAATAATTGAATTATTATTTTAAAGTTTTCTTTCTCTTTTTAGTATTTACGTGTAAATGCATTTTTTAATTCAAAGAAAACATTATTATGTTCACTGTTTAAAAAACTGACTACAATAGGCATAAAAAAAATACCTTTTTGAAATATGAAATAAATCTCTATTCAGATAATGATAATTTAAATAAAAGAATAAAAAAAAATCCCTTACAAATGAGACAAATTTAAAAAAAATGATTGTACACCACACTGGTAAGCTCGTCCAGTATGTGCCCGCTAAAAATTATTAAATTACTATGCATAGTTTTTGATCATATAAATTTTTTTGAAAGGTACTTTTTTGACAGATTACAACATTAAATGCCGCTTAAAATAATTCTTCGATTAAAAAAATGTCTGCTTCGGCGTACATTTTTTTTAATATAACTACCAATTTTCATATTTTTATATGTACTAGTTAATACAAACCAAGAAAGACCTCCGGTCACAAAAAATCCATTTACTGAAGCAACAGCGCGGTGATTACTTTTTAGGTAGATTTCGTAAGAAATACTACCTATTACATAGTCCCCTAAGTTGGAATTTTTGAAAATTTTTTGCAGATATACGCCGATCATAACTCCCAGAACCCAAAATCACCCCTAGTTCAAAACTTTATCTGTCTATCTACCTACCTACCTATCTATCTATGTCACTTTTTTATGGACACGATAACTGCAATAATTCTGCACAAATCTCTTCCAAACTGATACATAGAATCAAGAGGCATAAAATCTCGGTCAAGTTCGTTAATGGGCAAAATCGAACCAGGGGGAGGGGAGAGAATGGGGGGTTTTTTGTGAAAACAGAAAAAAACAATAATTTCTTAATTATGATACGTATCGAATCCGTTTAAAGTTATTATTACTTCTAGGAAAAGGGCCGAAAATTTATGTATGACAGATTTTTTATATCATTAAAAATGGCCCCAAGGGGGGGGGGGGGGAAAGGAGGGTTTTTGAAGAAAAAAAACTCATAGCTTCGTCAATTCACAAGATATCAAATCCGTTTAAATTTATTATAAATCCTCTTAATATTATCTAAAACTTTTATATTGACAAAGTTTTTTATAGGACCAATCCATATAGCAAAAAAAAAAAAAAAAAAGTTAGATTTTGAAGTTTGCGGTTCCATTTACCGCATCATGGCTAAAAGGTAATTTCTTTGGCAATTCCCAACAAACAGGTGCCCCACAGTCTGCGTCTTCGAAATCTACCTGTGCCTGTAGGCCGAGCCGTCTTGGTTTTTTTTATAAAACAGAGTGGTATGTTTCTTTCTTTAAATGTTAAACAGGGATACTTTTACTAAAGGACAATTTTTGATAAAATATGAAAAGTACAAGAAATTTGGTAAGTCCCTTTAATCCTGTTTGTAATACGAAATCTTCCGAACGTCTTCAAAAAATTATTCCTTAGCATATTGTCCTATGAATAGTACACAAAATAACTATATTCGTTAGATTTCAGTAAATGACTTATTCGATAAATTTCAGTAAAACGTAACATTTGTGATTTGGATCGATCTGTATAATTATGTATGTGCAGTAATCTCTCACTTATACGTCGCCTCTTTTGTCGATTTTCGGTCGTCCCAGATAAAGATATAGCAATGCAATGTTTTTTTTTCGCTTATGCGTCGTAACGTGAGTGTGTCTCTCACTTATGCGTCGGAGAAATTTCAAGTTTCCCTTGCCATTTCTTCTCATTCTACACATATCCTTTTCAAGAAATTTCAGATCAGCTTGTAAATGGGAAGTCAATTGGTTGTCTTTTTACATTTGTTTTCTGGACATTATTATAAGCTGGATTCTCGGATCCCACCCCTTCAAACCTGTTACCTCTAGGGGGTCTCTTTTTTAAAAAAACAGGCTTTATTCTGAAATTTAAAAATGATGCATCTTGTGGCAAAGATCAACCAGTATTAGATGAAGAATAGAATTCCATTTCTTAGGGAATGATTAATTTGAATGATTTTGTAGATATTGATAAAAATGTAATAACAGCTGAAAAGAAGGACATACAAGAAATAGTTTCAGAAATTAAAGACGATGCCAATGAAAATGAATCAGATAGTGAATAAAACAAAGAAACACCATCCGCCGACTTTTGCAAAAAGCAATAGATGCTCTGGGAACCCTCTGTCACTACAATTCAATCAAATGAATCATCTGGTGCAACAAATTCATGTTTCAATGAACTCCAAAAAGCTATTTTTAGGGACAGAAAGCAAGCTTAAAAACAAACTTCAATTTTAGACTATTACTTAAAAAAAATAAGGTACGTAATTAAAATATTGAGATGGATGTATTTTAGATTTGAATTAGTAAAACTTTAACAATCTAAATAATTTTTATTTTTCATTATTCTGCATGTTATTTAACCATTTAATGATGAATTTTGTCTTAACATTTATTTTAAATGTAATTTTTACTTGGATTTAATTTATGCGTTTCTCTTGTTTATGCGTCATTTTTGGTTAGTTCCTTGCATCGTCGTATAAGTGAGAGATTGATGTATGTTGTATAAATTTTATTCGCAAATATTTTGAGTTACTTTTACATCCTGGAAAATAAAATAACCATTTTTTAATGTAATGAGCTGTATATCATTACTTAAAATATTCCATTTTTTACATTTAGATTTAAACATTTAATTTGATAAAGTTAACTTATCTATTTTAATTATTAATTACAAAGTATATATAATCTGCTACTTCAAAATGCTCAAAAAGTCTGATGAATAATTATGTAATAGAAAACGAAGATTTCAATGTACACCCATCTTGTATATATTGTATTTTGTATCCATCACATTTATTTAAATAAAGCAAAATTTATATTAAAAGAAAATAAATTTAAAAAGTTAAATTATACATATCCAAGATATAGGAATCTAGACATAAACAAATTTAAAATTCTTAATTCAAACGAATTTTGCGTAAAAAATGATTTGCTTCAACAGCATGAGATTTAATAAACCGTTTTTGTTTGTTTAATGTGTAATGTATGATTACACCGAGTATTCTATATTTGTAAATGTATACTATATTTATATATTTTAACTTTAAAAAATTGAAAATTTACATTAGCTTTTAAAATTTAAGACAATATTTTGGAATATTTCTCTATTCCTTTTATTTCATTTTAATAAAATTTCTCCAATTGCTAAATCTAAGACATCTTTTTTAGTGAGTTTCAAAACACATACGTTTGTTAATTTAAAATGCGAAAGTAACTTAATGAAGTACTTTCATCGGAGTGGACAATTTCAATTTCAGTTTTTTCATTAAATCTTTTAAATTTAATTGTATTCAAAAACTTCAATTTCGAAATAGGCAGTGTGTCGATATCTTCATGTTTACATCGAAAAATTAGTCAATTGTTTGGAACTCCCGATTATTGCAGAGTGACCAATTTCTTCATATTCGAGATGAGGCATTCACACGAAAAGCAATTCGAAATTCGTGTTATTTTCTAAATATAAATGAAATTAGTATTTTAAATTAAAACGGTATAATTAGAGCATGCATAATTATATATATGTTAAAAGAATTTAATTTCAAACAGATTTTGATAGAATAATTTCTCTCCACGTGATAAAAAAAATCTTTAAAATTAATGTCTTATGTCTAATTAGATTAACTACTTTATTTTTCACATTTAATCGAAACTTAGGAAAAATAACTTTTTTTTTTATTATTATTATTTCTCACGAAGTTAATTATTTAAAATTAAACTATGATTTCAATCCACAGTAATTTTGCCTGTTAACTAATTTGTTGCCAAATTACGAATAGAAATGAAACTTTTTTTTTTAATTTAAAGAGCTATTTAAGATTACATGTAAATCCGGATTTTCACAGTTTAATTGAATTTCTCAAAATGGTAAACTGAAAAAAAAATATTTTAATTAATTTTTAAATAGTTAACTTCTGTTTTTTCTTAATTATTTAATTGATTGTTTGAAATGAAACGACAATTTTGAGTTAGGTTTTCTAAATAAATATTTATATTTAAAAAAAAAAGAAAATTCGTTATACGAAATTTGTGGTGTGTAGAATATAGCGTTAATTTTATGTTTCCACTGATAAATTGCTAAACTATTTTCAAACCTCAAAAGAATAGCACCAAATAAAACTCTTTATATTCAAATTTAGGAATACACAAAACGAAATTTGGTATTTGTATTGATGACAAAACTATTATGTTTCAGCAACAAATATAATAATTGAGTCATATTTAATTACGTAAATGTTTTGAGATTGATATTTGCAAATATATTGTGTGTGTATATATAAAATTATGCATCTAACTCTTGATAAAATAGTATAACTATCTTGTTTCTAAATTATCAATTTATGAATTGATAAATTAGATGATTAATTGATAAATAAATGATTGATTGAATATATATGTGGGGTCTAATTTCTCTGACACCAACTTAATAAATAATTCACTCGATTTACTTCAAATAAACTAGGAAACATCACGTTTAAATCAAACTCTATATTAACAAAACTAATTACAAAGAAATCTAAAAATACATGTAACAATATGAATAATTAATGAGACATCTTAATTATATGCATTACATCTCTCTTAATCTAAAAACTCTCAGTGTCGACATTCTCAGTATATTTCAAAACGCCCGTCTTTACTCACCAATCTCATAGACTGCTGCAAAAGCTTCCCTTCAATCCAAAACACCTCTTTTGACTTGATCTTTTGAAGTGTTGTCTGGAGCTTGCATGCTTCAACATACACTATGACGCAATACTAAGATGAAGTTGCGGATTGGCTTTGCATCTGTCGTTTTAGTTCAAGCAGGAAAACAGATTCAATTCCCACACACACGCATATATATACAGGGCGATTTTTTTTAAAGTTGTGAAAGTAAAACCCTATAACAAAAGAACCACTGATCCAAATGACCTAAACTTTCGCCAGTATGCTCCCAAAGCAATGGGTATTTTTTTGGCGTGGTTAAAAAAACTTAAAATCACACCGACAGATGGCGCTGTGCACGCAGTAAAGTCTGGAGACGAACTTGCGCCCGGCACACGCACATTGGCGATAAAAACGTGAAGTACACACATCTCGTGTTCATTATTCTACGGAAATCCTCGCAAATGACTGCGTCATTGACGGGCCGTGCGTTGTTAGTGGAACTGTATTATCAGAATAATGACAGCGCAGCAACTGCTCTTAAGAAATTTAGGACACTTAAGAATTTAAGAAAAGGTCTAATGACGACAGAGGGTCTACGGAAGATGGTTTCTCAAAGTACCGTCCATTGTTTTCCTCCCACAGACGATATTCTTTGTTTCTGCTACCTTGCAGCGCCATCTGTCGGTGTGATTTAAAGTTTTTTTTAACCATGCCTAAAAAATTCCCTTTGATTTAGGAGCATACTGGTGAAATTTTAGGTCACTTGGATCAGTGGTTCTTTTGTTAGAGTGTTTTACTTTCACAACTTAAAAAAAATCACCCTGTATATATGTTTTTACATTATAATTAAAATATTTAATTGGACAAATTTAGCTTATGTATTTTAATTAGTTTTCAAACAGATATGATCGCTTATGTTATAATGCGTAAAATGTTTAATGAAATGTTTAGCAGGATACGACAGATTCCAGTTCTTTTATTAGAAATACAAAGTCTTACCTAGTTTCCTATATAATTTAAAAATAATTTGTAAATAATCTGAAAAAATTACTTTTTGCATTTATAAAATGCGTAATAATAAAATATTTAAACATATTTTCTAATATTTTCATTCTAGAATGAAAGGAATAGAACATTTTTATTTTACACATTTTACAAATATAATTAGAATACATTTTCATTAATATCACAATTTGATATTTAACCTCAGGATATAATTTTGTACATTTATTGCTTTTGGTTGATTTTCTTTATTGATAGTATAAATAATTTCCGAAATTCTTTAATTAAGAAAATGGGTTGTAAAAAGCAATTGGCCTATTTCCTTCAGTTAAATAAAGAAATTGTTCTCAAAATATATTTCTCTAATAAAATGGATTTGACGACTTTGTATTGCTGATAAAAATGGAAGTATCACATTGCGAGAAAGGGAATAGGTTAATTGTAACTAAAATATTATATTCAGCAACGGTATTTGGTACGATTGGTGAATGATCTATTTTCGTCATTAGTTTCGTATAAGTTTTGCGCATGCTTGTAATTTTACGTATTACATAATAAATTAGATGTGCACGGATTTTCCTGATTTTACTATATCAAATTTAACTTTTAAAAGTTTTTTTAATAACTAAAAACAGATTGAAATAATGTGTCTGTTATTTTAAATGGCATTGAAAAGGTTAATGTATTTTAATATATTTTTATATTTACAAAATTCAAAATAACAAAGAATTTAAGCCAAATTTCACATTTCTAAATATTATATTCTTGTAGATAATGAAAGAGATAGAGATAGAACATTTAATGCATTACAAAATTTCTAAAAGCTTGAAAAGTATTGTTAAATCGAGGTTATCCTTAAATCAAAGAACGCGTTATATAGATCAAAATTTTCATAATTTCATACCAATAGTATTCAATTGGGTATTTCTTCTAGTGTATTAAAGTTATTTATATTTTATTTAAAAACTTTTAGTGAAAAAAATCTTTACTTTTCCCCAAAACCCGCATGGCGTGACTTTTTCATTTGCTTCAAACGTTTTACATATATACAGTGACGGTCAAAAATTTCCTGCCAGCATAGAATTTTTGGTTAATTTGTAAGTATACCCATATGAAGAGGAATCTCAAAGTGATACTTATATATTTTATTGACATAATAGTTAGGAACTTATTTATGGAATAACAAACAAATATCAATAAATTTAATTGACAAAATTAATTGCAAAGAAAAACGCATGTTCTCAAAAATTTCCGGCCATTTTGGCAAGTGTGATAAAAAATGGTGTTATAGAAAATAAGTGATCAACAAGATTTACAATTAGCATTTTGTTGTCATGCCTTTAGCATGTACTGCGGCGCAGCGACGTGGCATCGATTCAATGAACGGTAGAAGATCGTCTATGGTAAGTTTTTGCCACTCTTCTTGTAATTTTGGGGGAAATTCTGCTGAATTGGAATATTTATAACTCCGCAAACGTTTGTCAAGTTTGTTCCAAAGATTTTCTATTGGATTAAGATCAGGTAATTGCGCAGGGCATTTCAAAAGCGGAATTTTTCGTGTGGAATCCGATGTTTGACAAGCTTGCATGTATGCTTTGGGTCGTTATCATGCTGAAACAAATAGTTGTGACCACAATGTTTCCTTCAATAAGACAGCAAATGATCTTACAAGATTTCCTTATACATTTCGGCATTCATCTTGCCGCGAATTTCAACTAACGGACCGACACCTTCTTCAGAAAATTCTCCCCACAGCATAACGTGTCCTCCGCCATGCTTTATTGTAAGAATAACATATCTCGAATCATATCTTTTGCTTTTAGATCGTCGGGCATAGTGTTTGCCATCACTCTCTAAAGTATTCAACTTCGATTCGTCGAAAAATAGTACTTTTTTCCAGTTTTCACTTGGCCAGACTTTGTGTTTCTTGGCAAACACCAGTCGGTCTCGCTGATTTTTTTTTTACTTTTGAAAAGTTTTTTAACACCAACTCTTCCATAAAGTCCTACGTCACGTAAGTGTCTTGACGCGATAGACCGACTTATTTCAGCAATATTTCCACTTCGTAAATCGCGGTATATTAAAGCGGCAGTTTTATGGGGATCATCAACTGCTTTTTTCCTGATAATTTTGTCCACACGAATAGTCGTTTTCCGGGGTCTTCCGGACCGTGGCAAGTCCTGAAGGCCATGCCCATCTATATATTTTTTATAATATCGTTTACAGTAGATTTTCCGATCGATAACTTTGAAGCAATCACACGAGAGGATTGGCCCTTTAGCGTAAAACAAATTACTCGTTCACGAACAATAATAATTGATGAACTTTTCATTTTTTAATTTCTACTACGTTATTCACGTTGATTAATTAACAAACAAAACCAAAACAACACTTTACCGATACCAAAAACTAACGAATTTAGAATGGCCGTAAACTGTTGCACACGCGAATTGCGAATTCCTCCTCTTTGCATCAAGTGTCTTCAGTATCCAATCAAAATGATCACGTGGTCAGAGGTCATTTTCATATTCCTAACTTTTGGAGAAATTGCGCTTCTTCTTCGCTGAAACGTTCTGGCAAACAAAACAAAGAAACTAACTGGCCGGAAACTTTTGACCGCCACTGTATATCCATCCGTATGAAGTACTCACTGAACATGCAATAATTCTGCAAACAGCTTTTAGGATTTTTTGTTCATTCAGAAGATAAGCAATAAAGAGAAAAAAATTGCAGTTTTGACATACTGAAACGTTGTTTAAAAAGTATGAAATTCATAAACTAAAATCATAAAATAGTTAAATTGGGGGAAAGTATCGTTAAAATTATGTCCATAAAACATCTAAATAAATATAAATGAATGCGGGACATTAAAATTTATTATTAAATTTGAGGTAATTGTTAAATTTATTATCATTAAAAGGACGTTATATTGTATTTCTTCATTTATAAAGTTATTGATAATGAATCAACTAAATTTCAGTACTCTAAATATTAATTTCTAGTAGACAACGTTAGAGACAGAAGTTTTAATTCAACAGAAAATGTTAAAAGTGTTATCTTTTTCATTCAATATAACTTATGTTACATCTGAGGACGTATTTTTATACTTTATTTCATTCTTTCGGCATTCTTTATTACGCATATAAATAAGTTCCCGAAGTCTTCAATTGTGTAAATGGATGTAAAAAATCCAACTACCTATCTCATACAGTTATATATCATAATTGTTCTTGAAATATAATTTTCCCAGAAAAGGAATTTGTTCGTCTCGTATGGATAATAAAAGTATAAATATATTATTCATAGAAACGTAATTTTTCATTTGTGATTAAAAAAGTTTCGTCGGGCAGTTATATTTGGAATCATAAATATCAATAGCACCTCTGCATTGGTATGTGAAAATTGGGTAAAACCGTATACTTTATTATTAGTTGTTTCTTAAAGCCCGAATTTAAAATAAAATTCAATATAACTTTACCTATATACTCTGTACTTACGAAAATGCCTTGTACAAAAATTCCATTTAAAACATATGATTTGTTCGTCACACTTTTTGTTAATAAATGATAATAAAATGTGAAATTATTCGGTGTTACCTCATTGGTAGGGTAAACGCACTTAGAAATTCTAAGAATTCCTTTATTACACTTCAGGATATAAGTTTCTACTTTTATTTCATTTGGTCGACATTCTGTATAATGCATGGAAATAATGTTTCGAAGTCTTTCATTGAGAAAAAGGAAGTAAAAAGCAACTGCATTATTTCCTTTAGCTATACAAAGGATTTTTCTGTATTATGTAATAAAAGAATTGGATCATAATGAATAGAGGAAAGTATATTCAACTATGTGAATTATATCCAATGATTGGATATAATGATACACTATGATACTCCAACATATGACAACTATGATACTCAACTATGATACTCCAACCATTGGATAGAATTGGATCATTTTGTATTGACAATAAAAGTACAAAGTTTGTATTCCTTAAATGTAATATATTACTTATGACTAAAACTAGTTCATTCACCAATGATATTTTGTATGGTCGTTTTATGATCTTTAAGAGGCAGATTTTATAAGAGTCAGGCAGGTCATTATACACATAATTTTTGATTTTACTGAAACTTTTATGGTGGTTTCTTCTAATGATTTTAAAAAATACCTATATATTTTTTTTCCAAAAAAAAATTTTTTGTGGCCCACAAAAATTCTTGAAACGGGTCGTGACCCAGTATTTTTCTCGAATCAACATCTTTCTGTATTCTATTATCTCAATGCATTGAGCATCAGCCAAAGTAATTCTTGTGTTTACAACATGACTTTTAGTAGCTAAATTGAATTATTTTGTAAATTTCATGGCTAACCTTCAGTGCAACCTGGCAGGGTTTGCCAAACTTTGTCGCAGAAAGTGAAAATACGTCCTATCTGAGACCTCATGGACCCATTCACTGAGGGTCAGCCACAGTTTTCGGGTTCAACCTGTGTAGTACTAGTCAATATTAACTTAATTATCTCATTTGTTGTATGGCTCATCCTCAATACTGCTGAAAAATAGTTACTTTTGTGTCTAACGAAACAAAAAACAGTCCTTTTAGTGACCCTGTATTTCAGTGCACTGAGGGTCAATGTGGAACTTGATAATTGTATTTCATAGTATGAGACCTGTCTTTTAACAGACAGTTGACAGAACTTTGGCTAATGGCCATGACAGCATATATAAGGCTTACTTCAAGTCAAATGTGTGGAAATGGAAAATATGATAACAAAGCATACAAATTAGTTATATATTCGGCCTATAAACTATTCAGTATATGTCATATGTTTTTTTTTTTTAATGTGTGACTAATAAGAAGACAATCATGTCTTTTTTTTTACAATGTCATAATTTTACTTGTAGTATCAGCAATAAAAAAATAACATTTTAATTCTTAGCAATCATTTTCAGAGAAATAATTTTCCATGCAATGATGCACACCCCCAAATTAAAAAAAAAGAGTAAAAAAAAATGTTCATCATTTGTTACAAATATTATTTTATGTTTTAACCGTAATAATAAACATTGTTGTTTACTCTTTTTCAACTAAACATAAAATACTTATTATAAAAGACTGTTTTTTAAGATATTCTTTTTATCACAGCACTTTGCTTTCAGGATCTCGCAACTTCTTTCATTATAGACAACCTAAGAACAAGTCAATTCAAAATGGCTGAATTGTAGTTCTAATATAAACTTGTTAGAAACTGATATTATTTATTTATTTTTTTAAACAAAAAGTATGAATGAACATTGTGTTTTCATAAGAAAAGTGATAGTGAGATCATAAAGTGTCAAGAAAGAGTGGTTTATATCAACTTAGTAGTCTCAAACTATCTATAAATAAACAATTGGGAAAAAATGGATTTTACCAAAAACAAAATGTTTCTGAAGTTGAGCTTATTAGCAATAGAAGTCAATAAGACATTTCTACTGTTGAAGGTGTGATATGTGCATTCCAGATTCAAGTATGGTAAATTTGGCAGCCATGAAGAAAGTGTGCACACCCTGATCATACAGTCCATCCTGCTAAGAAAAAATAAACTGTTTGCATGGCATCATGGAAGGTACATTTACATTGGAATTTGATATTTCCATCTTTTCCAATGGACGGCATGTTATATAGCAAGCACAGAATAATTGATGATGTGAACCATGGAACAGAAATAGCGGATGAGAACCATTTAGAAGAAACAGCTGATCCAAATTATCAGCCTCCAGCTGGTACTTTATATATGAATGAGGAAGAGAGAGATCAACGTAAACAATAAATGCACACCTTTACTGAAACTGCAGCTCCTGACATGAGTCCATGAGATCATCCCAACGTGGTCGCACTGTATTAAAAATCAGATAATGCTGGTTGCTATGGTGGTAATGGTTGTGCAGAAGTACTGTATTTACTGTGCAAAGAATTAAAAATATACAGAGAATTCCAGTATAAAATTGCAGTTATGTGGCAGCTGTACACAGAGACAGCAGAGAATGGTACATTGGTAAGTAGGTTATTTTGAAAATAAGGCTTATTTTCATTTCAAGATATGCTTGGTGAATGTTAAAAAAAATGTTTTAATTTAGGTGATGTTGTTGAAATAAAAGATGATCAGATCCATGTGAATTATATAAAGCCCAGTGGGAGAAACAAAAACTATTTTCAATGGCTTAAAACAACAGACAACCAAGATTGGGTTCATCAAAGCGACATCTTGAAATGCCTGGAACCACCAACCATTCAGGGAACCACTGACTTATTTGTTTTCAGAGAAGATGGAATTTTGGAGTGTCACAACTTTTTTAAAGAGTGGATTTTAGAAAATAAAAAATAAAAGCTGCTATTTTACAGCTTTCTATCTTATTTTAGCTATTTGGAAACTTGCAAGTATATTTTTTATTTCCTGTTCCAAACTTACTGTACAGCTAATTATATGCTTTGTTACCATATTTTTCATTTCCACAATGTCTTGAAATAAGCCTTATGTGTTCGCATGGCCATTATTAGCCAAAGTTCTGTCAACTGTCTGTTAAAATACAGGTCTCATACTATGAAATACAATTATCAAGTTCCACATTGACCCTCAGTGCACTGAAATACAGGGTCGGCAAAAGGACTGTTTTTTGTTTCGTTAGACTCAAAAGTAACTATTTTTCGGCAGCACTGAGGGTGAGCCATGCAACAAATGAGCTAAATAAGTTAATACTGAGTACTACTACACAAGTTAAACCCCAAAACTGTGGCTGACCCTCAGTGCATGGGTCCATGAGGTCTCAGATATGGCGCTTTTTCCCTTTCCGCGACAAAGTTTGGCGAACACTGCCAGGTTGCACTGAAGGTCAGCCATGAAATTTACAATATAATTCAATTTAGCTACTAAAAGTCATGCTGTAAACACAAGAATTACTTTGGCTGATGCTCAATGCACTGAGATAATAGAATACAGAAAGATGTCGATTCGAGAAAAATACTGGGTCATGACCCGCTTTAGGAATTTTTGTGGGTCACAAAAAAAATTTTTGTAGAAAAAAAATATATAGGTATCTTCTAAAATCATTAGAAGAAACCAGCATAAAAATTTCGGCAAAATCAAAAATGGTGTGTATAATGACACCCCCATTTCTGCCTCATTCTTATAAAATCTGCCTCATTCTTATAAAATCTGCCTCTTAATTGTAATTATCAATGGCTATATGAATTGCACGCATTTGAAAATTTAATTATTACAGTGTTGGCCGAAATTTCTGACACTGTTAAAATTAAGTTTTTCAACTTTGAATGCTTATAAAAACTCTCACACTTCATGCAGTGCAATGATCTATATATCAAATGAAAAGGAATGCCATGCGGCATTTAACACAAACAACAGAAGGCAATTATTTGCATTACAAGGGACGGTATAAATTGAAACCATCATTTAGTGTGAAATACCCGGTGTATATTTCTTTTAAATGCTAAAAGGTGTAAATTAACATCATAAAACAAATTAAAATAACTTTTATTAGGTTGTTTCACATGTTTCGACTCTCTCCGAGTCATTTTCAAAAACAAATGAGAATATTCCATAATTGCACGGCTTTGAAATTATTATTTAAAATCGTAGTTTCGTAGTTTTGAGGATATTCTCATCAAAGTGCCTTTCTCAGAGGGAAATGTGGACAAAACTAGAACAGGGGTACTTGCTGATAGATTAGAATGTGAGCATTATCTGACACAACTGACAGCTGAATAAACATTTGAGAATAAAGATTCAACATCTGTTATTGAAAAGTTAGTTTTACACTGCTAAACAGTGAACATAAAAATGAAATATGCAAGAGATTTTTGAAGAGTAAAGATACAATGCCGCATACTCATTGCAAAAACTTTTAATTGATAAAATGTCCATTACAAATTAGTTACTGACATATGCCTTATTTTTTGACATAGTTGCCATCATTGTCCAAACATTTGTTAAGTCCGCGTACAAGCTTTTGTATCCCACAATCATAGAAGTTTACCGTCTATTGTCGAAACCACATTTCAACTTCGATTCTGATCTCATCATAATCGTAGAAGTTTTTCCCATCAAGATGTTTTTTCAGGTAAAGGAATAAGTGGTAGTCGCTGGGTGCAAGGTCACTGGGGGTATCGGAGATTACAGATGAATACTGGTTCTGGGTTCTTCAGGAACATTGGTCCTACCTCCAGAGACAGCACAACACCATTTTGTTACATTTGTCGATTCATGATTTGCCCATCCACGGAAACAATTGTTTTGTGAATATCCGCTGAACGCTCACCTTTTGCATGAAGAAAACGTATGACGGAACGTACTTCATATTTGTCGGGATACTGAATTGGCGTAGCCATTATAAACAGGTGCTACACGAAACAGACTCACCGTACAAGTAACCAATGACTGACAGGAAAGAAAAAATGTTCAAGGTTACAATATGTGTTACCAAAGCGCTCATTTAAACTTTCTCTTTCCTGCTGTCTTAGGTGTATCTTTACTTTTCGAAAACACCTCATATTTTTTAAAATCTTGTTTCCTAGTTTTATGCGACTCAATGCTACAATATCCTGACTGATGCTGGTGGAATATTTTAAATTTTGAAAATTGAAATTAGAATTTAGTTATATGAAAAGAAGAGAGTATTTTTTACAAGAAAAAGTTAAATCACCTACAGGACAAAACAATTATAACATATAAGACGATATAAAAATTCAAGCAAAAGTAAAATGTGTAAACTTTTTATGCGAAAGATGTGCATTGATATGTCATATATAAATTTGCTTAGTATTTTCTCGAAGCACTTAAAATATCGCATTCCTAAAGATTCGAAAATTTATATTTAGAAAGAAAAAAATAATGTTTCATACAAAACACTGAATCATACGAAAGAATTCCAAGTATTTCAAGACCGCAAAACGCAATAATTTATTATGTTGTTGGTGTTATAAGAATGTTTGTGGCCATAAAAATTTCTAATATTTTCATAAAAAACACTTTTTAAGAATTTAAGCAGAAGTATTGTACATATTACGATTTTTAAAATTTGTTTCAAGAACAGATTTACTACTTAAATGTTAGAAAATTTCGTTGTAACCGCAGTTTCCCCCGAAAACATTTTAAGTAAATTCTAAAATATGTCTTATTAATCATCAACTAATGTTTAAACTAGTAATACAAAAATATTAAAGATGTTTTTCAAAATTCTAAATCAATTTACTGCTTAAGACACACTTTACGTACAATGCTCAGAAAAAGTAATGTTTTTGAGTATTTAGTTTGCCTCGAATAGAGTAATGTATGTTTAAATGTGAAAAAAATAAGATTTTAGTTTAAAACTAAGCATGAAAACTTCGTGCTCACATACGTTTACGTTTTTATGTACCATATATGTAGACAGAAGGGATCATTTTAAATACACAATGCTGATTTCCATTACCATAATTTCGTGTTTAAACTATTTTTTTACTACACATAAGAACATGAAACGTCAAATGTTGACCAGTATGCCACGTGTGTAAATCGATAAATTGGCAACACGTCCAA
The DNA here is from genome assembly GCA_963931845.1 of Maratus michaelseni. Taxonomy (NCBI): domain Eukaryota; kingdom Metazoa; phylum Arthropoda; class Arachnida; order Araneae; family Salticidae; genus Maratus; species Maratus michaelseni. The sequence continues at coordinate 154,408,181 of OZ007595.1, read as the reverse complement.
ATTTTGCGGCGAATATTTTTGTAATAGAAAGCAAATAAACGAGTAAAAAAATAATGTATTTATTTTTTTTTAATAAATGTTATTTTTAAATTTCTAAGCAATGAAATATAAATGAAATTTACATTTATTAAGAATCATTTAACAAGATATAAAAAAACACCACATAAGCTGCAGAATTTCTTCTAAAATATTATAAAAATATTAACTTTAATAAGCATAATGAATTAGACAAATATATATATTAATTATCCCACAGCGTCAATTTTCTAAACTTGTGTATTTTGCTTATTTGACAAATTGTTATACTTTTATAGCATTAATTCCACATACAAATATTTGTACATTGATAAATTTACCGAAGTACGTAGTGCACCAAAATCAATCTCAGATGACAAAATATTTGTCTATCTTTCTTTATATCGATAAGCATATATATATATATATATATATATATATATATACAGGGTGTTTCACTACCAGACCGACAAACTTGCAGGAGGTGTAGGGGGCACAGAGACGACTTGGAATCACAAAGCAATGCAGAGTCGAAAATGCCGTAATTGCAAGCTATGGTTCAAAGAAGCAGAGAAAAGAAACAGAAACAGAAACACATTAATGGGACAGAAAACATTTTATTGAAAGGTTGTACTGCAGAAGATGTTTCAAATTACAACCAGAAGTCATCAGGCAGACTTGACAGCGGCGCTGCATGGATTCTTTTACGTTCTGGAAGATTCCTGACGTGTCGCGTATTCTTCCGGCAGCTATAGATATTCGATCGGCGAGGTCTTCAACTGAAGGAATGGGGATCTTGTACACCAAACGCTTCATTTGACCCCGGAAGAAGGAGACGACTTCTGGTTGTAATTTCGAACATCTTCTGTAGTACAACCTTTCAATAAAATGTTTTCTGTCCCATTAATATGATGCTGTTTCTGTTCTTTTTCTCTGTTCTTTGAACCATAGCTCGCAACTACGGCATTTTCGACCCTACATTGCTATGTGATTCCGAATCGTCTCTGTGCCCTTTATAACTCCTGCAAGTTTGTGGGTCTGGTAGTGAAACACCCCGTAATTATCTAATAATGTCTCCAGTTCTATCTTTACATTTAAAACATTTGTGTGTGTAATTCTTTTATTGAAAAACGCTTTACGTAATATACATATATATATATATATATATATATATATATATGTTTTAAAAATCATTACTTACTCTGTTTTATCTTTTATGAAACATATCAAAACGATTGCTGTTTAACGTTGTTCTGCGATATAAAACACAAATATAAAAATTAAAATATGGCTTTTATGAATTATCTCAAATTTAAATGTTCAGTTATGTGAGAAAATATATTTGTTTTTTTATTTTATAAATCTCGCATATTAAAAATAATAAAAAACAAAAATAACATAAATAAAAAAGCAGATATATATATATATATATATATATCTAACAGTTTGTAACTGTTTGTTCTACAGACGGGTAATTACAAAAATAATTAAAAATAATTGAGATATATTAAACAACTCTAAATGAAAATATGTAAAGCATCTTATTAAAAGCCTCTCTAAAAATAGCATTTTTTGTTGTCAAAATTTCTTTAATTAAGACTTGATGCTATAATCTCAGCGTTCTAGAATGTATGTTAAAAATAAATTCATTAAAATTGGCTTTGTAATGTAGAAAAAATAATTAGTTTTTTTTTCTCGTAAAAATATGTGTCTTAATTAGAAACCAAAGTAACCGAATTACAGAATTTAATATTAATGGACTTTCAGACCTTAATTAGTCTGACGATAGTTACACAACTTTTTCCACAATGGATTACTTCAGTAATTTAATATACAAAATTTACACTCAACTTAAAGCGTTTTAATTTTAATACAGGTTTAAAAAACCTTTTTAAAGTATTTTTAATATAATACAGTTTTGGCATATAAAATACACTTAAACAGTTCGGTGAATGGAACGGTATTTAAACAACAACCTACGGATAGGGACGCTCGCACGTACATGCGGCTTTGAGAGACGTGTGATGAAGCACCTCCAGTCGCCAAAATCACTATATTCAAGCAGATTTAGATGACCGATAGGAGTCGGTGTGACACGTCTTGTCAAATGCAATGAAGCATATCGTATTCCGTCGCGCCTTCGTTCGTCCAATCACTGCATTAGTTATGCATGTTCGTTACTGCCAATTTGTAATCAAATAAAAATGTTATTGTTATTATTAATTTTCAAATTTAATAAATTTAATAATTTAATTTCAATGTTTTAATTTTTTAAATGATAAAATTATCTTTAATGCTAATAATATCTCTGAATTGGACTTTTTGGAAAATTTAGCTATTTATCTTAATCGTGAAGTTATTGTTAATGATAAATCTGATTCCACAATGCTCTATGCTGCTTGGAAAAACCTCTTCAGTACTTCCATATAATTTATTTTGTATTAATTAATTTTAGTCTGTTTTTATATATATATTTATATATTTTGGTTACTTATTTAATTCTTAATTTTCATGAGTGTTTTTTTTTATGTTTTTGTGTGCTTTATTTATTTTTATTTTATTTATTATTTATTTATTTATTTATTTCAAATTAAGTTTTATTTATTTATTTATTATTTATTCATTTTATTTTATATATGTATTTATTCTATTTTTTTCACTTCCTTATTCCCCTTCTATTTTGTATTCTCTATTGTTTTGTTTTTACTCTTCTGTGATTGGTTGCTGTCTTCTGTTTTCCTATTGGCTGTTGTTTTCTACTTTCCTATTGGCTGTTGCATCAGCTTGTTTCCTCTCCCTTACCTCTCATTTCAGTCTTGCTGCTGCTTTCATAGTAGACGCACGTCTTTTTGCGCCTGACGAAGAAAGACTCAGATCTTTCGAAAGGCCTAGCGCATTTTAAAGTTTTTATGGTGTTTTAAGAAGTTATTTTAGTTCTTAGTGTTTCACACCAGTTTCAACTTATTTTATTTTATTAATTTTCAGTTTATTTTTTTATGTATTCTTCAATTTTTTGTTTCATATTTATGTTTTACAATTTATTTTTACATATTATACTTTTTTTAGGAACTCAAGTGGGACACTTGAAATTATGAAATGGGTCAATCGGTGACCCGCGGGTGATAGGCTGCCGACTCCTGCACTGTATGATGCCATAACGGCAATAAAACAAGCAAGACTAAAAGTAAGTTATATTTAAACCAATAAAATATACAATTAATATTTTACACTTCTTTTCGGAGGAATGGTATATATTTTTCTATAAGAGTTCTTTAAAATAACACTTTCAAACATTCTAACTTTTAGTGTAATGACGATAAAATTAACAAGAAAAATAGCAGGATAAATATTGAATAATAATAAAATAAATTTATATTTGGCAGGTGATAGCAATTTTACGATATTATAATTTTATAAACTTAACATCTTTTGAGAATTATTAAGAAAAAACATGTAAGAAACTATAATATGTAGAACCTAACTTATTCTAAAGCTATGTGACGGCTTTGATGCAGCTCCGACGAGAAAGTATGAGAAAGTATGAGAAAGTATCTCTCTAAATGTCAAGCTGTATCCTAATTTTAAAATAAATTGACAAATATCATAGAATGTTGTTTTTAAAAGAATATTTTATTTTCCATATTGAGATTGAATGAGAAACGTGTATGAATATGCTAAGCACGTTTTGAAATTAACAATTTTAATAAGAGAAACAAATATGGTATGTTATTAAAATATGTATGTAAATTGATGATTAGTTTGTATTCTAGGCAAAAGACTAATTTTTTAAAACAAAAGGGTCAGTTTTAAGCATTAGATATAAATGTGAAACAAAAAATATATCACTTTATTTTTATCAATCTTGTAGAAAATTAACGTGAGCATTTACACTAATTGACTTTTTTCGTGGAAATATAATGCGTTTGGAAGAAACTGCATGACAGAGCATTAAAATTAAATCTGTGTTGTATCGAAAGCCCAGAATATTGTAAATGGGTTTTATCACGTGTGCTGTAACAATTACATGCATTAAATTTTACCTATTAAATTAAAATTTGGGAAGTTTGTAAGCAATAACTAAAAGTTATCTCACAAATATCTCCAGGTAAATACTTGCAAAGAATCTTTTGAACATAATGATAAATATAAAAGGATAAGAGACGGGTACTTTTAAATTAAATTGCATTGAGAAACTCTTTGGACTCAACGATTCTGAGTACATATTTAAGACATATGTGATGTTTCAAACACCTATCCCAGAACTACCATAAACAATTAATTATTTTTTGAACATGAATCTATTTCATTACATTCTCGCCGTAAATACAGTCCCACATTAGAAATGTGTCGATGTAGACTTTATTATTTTTTAACTCAATATTGCTTATTGATAAAGTCATTATGCGATTTATAATTCTTTCAATTGATTGAAAAGGGTGCAGGCCGGCAGTTGAACTCTAAACCTTTTTCTTAAATAACCAATGCTTTACCAATTGAGTTAGCTGGACAACATTTAACAGAGCATTAGGATCCTGTATTGGCAAGATTTCACCCAAGTATTGCAATTAGCACTGACAATTTAAGCCAATTGTTCTGGATTCAACTCCCGGACTGGAAACTTATTTACTCAGTTGAAATACACAACATCTTGTATGATGTTGTTGTAAAATATAAAAATATAATATAATCTTACTTATAATAAAATCCAAAGGCAAGAAAGTGTCTGTAACGGTACCGGGCACGACCACTCTGATTTGCGAACCGACCATCGTTAAACGCCATGTTAGGCTTAATGAAAAAACCTATTCTAACATATGACAACTAAACGATAATTTCTCCTACTTGAAATCATGTCTTTCAAAATAAATTAATGCTTGTGAGATGACTTACATTATGTTTATATTCTGGGGTAACTTCAGTTGAAATCAGGTTTATTGCTCCATGAAAGTAAACAAACAAATGATTCATTCGTCGTGAACGTTTAAAATATTAAACTATGAAAGTAACCCTTCGAAATGCGATCGCAATCGGAAGAAGTTACGTTCCTCCGTCCATACTCGCTAAAATACTTCCTTCATTCGTTGTGAGCCTTTATCGCCATCTATCGGAGATTAATATAAACAAAATTTTCTTCTGTACTTTTAATTCTCAATGAATACAGTGACCTCTCACTAATACGCGATACGCTGTAATTATTTTTCAGCACCAGTTCCTTTTTAAAGTAATTTTCTCCTTATTTAAACGTAGAATTTACAAATCGAATTTTACTATTTTAAAATAGTGGTACAAAAAGTAATTTCTGAACATCGCGTATAAGTGAAAGGTCACTGTATTTCTTATAAAATGTAATTAGAATATAAGGAACATGTAATTGTAATGCAGTATACTACATATATTAATTATATCAATGCAAATAAAATTTTGTATTTTAGCATAGCAGAAACTTTGTAGTGAAAATAAATTTGTAATTTAATATGAAAAAAAAAATACTTATTTAATAAAAGATGATCTTTAATGATCAAAACTTATCACAGGTTTCTTTAGGCATGTTTATAAAAAATCTGAATTTAATTTGAGATAAACTTTTTAAATTTTAAGTTATTTAATTATTATTTTGTCAAATAAACTTTCTGTTGAATTTGCACTTTGTTCTGTATTTTATCAATTTTGCTTGCATTGTAAATATAATGAATATTTTATATAAAATATAATTAAAATATAAGGAATGTAATGTAATACTGTGGTACAACAAGTATTAGTTATATCAATGCAGATAAAATTTTGAATTTTAACATAGTATCTTTGTAGTAAAAAAAAAATATCAGTCATATTAATACAATTAATAAATGCGATTTAATTAAGAAGTAAAATAAATTATTTTAATGATCGAAATTTATTACACTTGTGAAATCGGAATTTGAATAATGAAATGTTTACTCTGCTATAGCAGGGCAGTTTAAAAGATCAAAATGACGCAGATTCCCCAAATTACTCGAAATTTTTAATGTCGCTTATAAATATGCTTTGCAGCGCTGCCTGAAAGTGCGGGTGAAGTGTTAGAGCAGTTTTTACGAGGTTTGTATGCAAGGCTTCGCCCCGATTTAATTAGGGGTCCGCTAGCGGGCCCGGAGATGTGTTAACCCAGCAATGGGTGTTTAAACAACTTTGTTGATCTAAACAATGTTTTGAAGATTTTATCATTCTTAATCTTTACAGAATATTTTATAGTGAAATCTTTTAACTATTGAAGTTCAGTCAAAACAGTTTATTTCCTTCGGGAATGTCGTCGTTTATATCAAAGGATTGAATATTATTTCATAACATCTTAATGCTGTTTGTTTGCATGAAATCTTATGAAAATGAAACGTAACATTCCGTCAATTTTGACGGGGGTTATATACTAGTATATATATATATATATATATATATATATATATATAGCCTATAAATAGAATTACAGATTTTTATACTCTTATAAAATGTTTTATTTAAAACATTTCCGTGAAATGGCGAATCCACATTGTTATGTCGTTTCCGTACCAAACGGCAAAATGACGAACTTTGCTCTTCATGCCACTAAGGTTAGTTCGAATATTTTGTTACGAGAAAAAATTTGTTAAAATTTATATAAATTTTAATTTTTAAAAAGAGCGTTCAAACTATTAAAATTATCAATTGTTTCACTATCTTAATTATTAAATTTTAGAGCTTTTTATACTCAAATTCATATATTTTCGGATTTCCTGACAATTGCCTTCCAAACCTGTCCTATAATTTGATTGATCGGTCATTTTTACCAGTCGCTTAAATAAACCTTTTCTCTTATCTTGCTTATTTTGTCTTCTGTCTTTGTGAGACTAAGGTCTTTCCTCAAATATTTAATCACTTTCTTTTTTTTTAATTTTTATTGTAGTATCTGTATTGTGTTACGGATATACATTTTTTTCATGGCTCCTCTAAGAAGTGACACACAAATACTCATATACAGGCAGTGGAGTTGCTGCGCAGATGGAAATCCCTTTAAAGCAATAAACTGCTTAACTGTTTAATTGATTCATTTAAACTGTTCTCCCTCTCTTTCCCAATGAGCGACACTTATATACGTCCCGTTTAGCGTGTATGAAGTCCTTGAATTTGAACACCAGTATTTTAAGTACAAAAATTTTCGCCTTAACTCATCAACCGATTTTCAGCGATTACTTAAGGTTAAAAATTAAGCTGCTGAAGAATTAAAAGAAGTGTAAGTGACACTAGTTGTGAAGTGGTTAAGCAGTTCTGAATTTCAGTTAGACATATTCTCTTTTGTCATTTTCTTCCTAAGATTTAGAAATACAGCTACTTTTTGACGGGACATAAAATTGATGTCAGCTAAAAAGCCCATCAAAAGACTTAAAACATTCGACAACATGCATTTAGTTATTAAAGTGTATGAATTATATTTTAAAAAAATTCTCTTCATTGAGAAAAAACTTTTCTTTCGTGTACATTTTTTTTAGATTAAATCTAATCAGAAAGGATTAATATAAAAATTCTTAACCTGATTAAACTTTGCACTCCCATATGATCCATAAAAATTTAATTCTCGATACAAATCAAGATTAGGCAAACATGTTTTTCGAATCCTTAGAAAACAATCTGTATACTTAAACTGTTTTTCAAGGCGGAAAAAGACTATGTGATTATAGAATACACAAACTGCATAACAAATATGTCAAAGTTAATTTCTATTGTTTCGGAATCACAAAATGTTTCAAAAAATGTATCACCTAAACAGAAACAATTACGCGCATTATACATTTTACGCATTTTAGAAATTGCGTCAACAGTAACAGTTTAAAGAATGTTTAAAATTAATTACTCGCTGAAAGTGTTCTGAATATGATAAGGAATTTAACAGGAGTATGGAGGGGCGTTGGGGTTAAATTGAAGTGAACAGGTATTTTAGATAATATTGCAAACTGAACTGCTGTGTAAAGTATTTATTACACGGATCACTATGAACAGTTAATTTTTACTAGCATAAAACTATTCCACTTTATAATTATAATAAAATACAATTACAAAATACAAATGAATCATTATAGAGCACAAGAATTACATAATCCCCTAAAAAAGGGTACTTGTATTTTTGATAATGTTATTTAAGATTAAGACAGATATAACGTTTTAAATGTTTTGAAATAGGTGAAAAAATATGTAATGGTATTGTTTTAGAATCATAGTATTCAAATCATACAGATAATTCTGGATCAAAAGGCTAAATATTTTTTTAAAATTTCAAATAAATGAAGTTGTTTATTTTATTTGGGGGACATATTGCATTTTTATTTCTCTTATACGCATTCCATTATTATTGTGAAAAGTCCACTTTGATAATTGCATATAGTCTATAGTTACGTGAGTCCGCACAAATAAACCAAGCAGTACTTGGAATGGTTGGCTAGTTGAAATCAATTCAAAATTTGTATATTATGATAGTAGTACTATTCTAAAACAATTATAGTACTACTAGTAATCACACCAGATGTAGAAATAGTAATAATTGTCATATAATTATGCATATTTTAGACATTTGGAGTACTTTTATAGATTTGGTTGACGTATTGGATTCATCGAATTTTTAGCAACAAAGTGCTATTTCTTTCACTGTGGATTTTTCTTTCAAAAATCTATAATCTACATTTAGGTGGTAGCCAAAAACATGTGTTATATTTTATTATCGCTCATACACCAATTATAAAAGTCGCATTTAAATTTGTGCAACATTTATTTGAAAGAAAATGTACATTGGAAAATGTACATTTTAAAACTGTAGCTTAATGACATTTATAACTTTAAAAAACTAGTCGTTGGGGGCCACCGTAATACTTACCCATCATGGATATGCATAATGTAAAATATTAAAATAAAAATGTGTAAACTACTTATAAAATGCATTGCAATTCAAATAAAATCGTGGCTTGATGACGTCATAAACTTTAAAGGCTCGATTACTGAATCGCTTGAAAGAGGTTTTTCCTTATAACTCCAAAAATAATAATCCTATTAACTAGTGGTTTATTGCATCTTATTAAGCGTTAAATTTCCAATTAAAATATATCTTTAAAGTGAAATTTGGATGAAATACAGGGTCATGAAAAATCGGAGAGTGTGGCAAATAGGATTCCAAATATCTCGGCAACTAATTATCCGATCGACTTCATGCTTTATGTAAAATTTATGTTTTTTTATTGTCTTTTATATTCATTTCTTAAAATAAACAATTTCGAAAAATTTTATATACCTTTTATCAGAACGAATATTTCGAGAGTCCGAAAAAAAATAGTTCCGTTTAATCGAGGTTATTGAAATGAAATAGGCTTCTTCCCATTATTACATACTAAGTACATACCAAATTGCAAGTCTCTATCTCAATTTTTTCGGGAGATAGAGCGTTTACAGACACACACACAGACACACACACAGACACACAGACGGACGGAAAATTTTTTTTCTAAAAATATGTTTTTCGGAATCTCCAGTGTCTGAAACGTGTAAATCCGTCAAAAAAAAATTTCGATTTTCAAAACGATTACAAGACTTACCCTATACTACGTATGATGGGTAAGTAAAATCATAGATGATTTCTTAAATCTATCTCAACAATGAACGGTTTTCTGCAATAATGAAAAGAAACTAGTGCAAAGTTATCACAATTGGCAATTAATTTCCCAGAGAAAATTAAAAATAATAAAAAGCAGATGAAAGATGACATCAGATTAACCATAAGATATCGCAATATGGCCGTAAATTAAAATTGTCAACGAAAAAACAGATTTAAATTAAGTTAAATATTAAATTAATGTCAAGTTAAGCTAAGTTAGTTTTAGTTTTATTATAAAACTAATATAATATTTGTGGTACAGTAGTATATTAATGTACTATTAATACACTGCTTTTTTCAACAATTCAAATTATTTTCTTTGTTTTAAAATAGTATACTCTACCCACGTATGGTTCACCTCCAAAATTCGAGAAAAATAATACATATTTCCATTTGATTATCAATATTTCCATGTGGTAATGTGTGCTATGTAGTAATCTTCGAATAATTGCAGAAGTTCGAAATTAATTGCAGAAGATTATTACAAACTCGGCGATTAAATAAGGCTAAAATAATACATTTTTAAATACTGGTATAAAATCGGAAGACGTATTAGTACGCTCGAATTTTGGAGTCGATTTATATGTGTATATTATTATAATAAGAAATATTACACGCATTAACAAGTCTAAATAGTAAGATAGAACAAAACTTAACTACACGACTACTTGAGTAATCTGTAGGGTCATAACACGTCCCTGAATATTTGTCGCTAACCATTTTGCGTAGAATAAGGAGAATCATAACTCAGAGTATGTCTAAAGCTTTTTAAAACTCGGCCGACATTCATAAAAATATCCCACAATTTCCCACCTCTACTAAAAAGTGATTTTTCTGGTTTGATTACATTTTGTCTTATTATGGAAAAATGTATTAAAATTTGCATCACCATATCAGTTAAACTTGAATATGTAATAAAATTTTAGAAATATATGTTTTTCAATACTTTAGGAATATTACGCTTGAGTAATGCAATGTTATGTTTTTTTTTCTTATTGCACAGAATGAATCATTTATAGTGTATTCAAAATTCTGCAAATTTAGAGAAATTTAATTTCAATTTTTATATTCTTCTTTTAATTGGTAAAGGGCGTAAAATAAAAAATATTATAAACAGTAAAATAAATTTTATTAGATTATTGGTATATTTCAGATAAATCTGAGCCATTACCAAAACAAATAAGAATATTCTATAATTGCACGGTCTATGAAATTATTTGAAACGTTATCATTTAATTTTTCATGTACCTTTTAAAATTATGCTCGTTATTTTTTTAGTTTTTGCTTGGATGTTTATTTCCATATTTGTAACCATGGAGTAACTCGAACCACAATTGTGGTAAGTTAAATGATGCTCCATCGTTACATATTGTAATTTTACGTGCTACAAATTATTTTATTTTCATCGAAGTTTATTTGGATGGTTTCTTCTTCATATAATCTTGCCAGGGCTGTGGTCCATTACTCCTAGTTAAAAATATGGAAATAAACATCCAAGCAAAAAGTAAAAAATAAAGTGCGTAATTTTAAACAGTACATGAAAAATTAAACAATAACATTTCAAGTAACTTCATAGACCGTGCAATTATAGAATATTCTTTTTTGTTTTGATAATGGATGAGATTGAGCTGTAACATGTCAACAGCCTAATAAAACATATTTTACTGTTTATAATCTTTTTATTTTACGTCTTTTAGCAAGTAAAAGAAATATATAATTACAAGGTGTTATAAATTGTTATAATCTTGAATTTTTATGCCAAATATTGAGAAATTTAAATTAAATTTTAAGAAACAAATATTTTAAAGATATATTTTATATTAATAGTAATTTTTATCATATAAATATAGCGTTTTTTCTTACTGAAATAATCGAATACACAAATTTGATAGTAAAACTCATGAGATCAGTTACATAAAAATATATATATGAATTTTAGTGTATGTCATTTACATAGAAAACTACAGGTGCATCGTAATTTTGCATGCACAAGTAAAATATTTCCGAATTGATAAAAAAAAAAAACACTCTATAGCTAGAACCAAGATTTTTTTAGTCTATGTTTCTAAAATTAAAATTAAATGGCTTATTTATTCATATTCATTGCAAAATCTATATATATATATATATAAGCCGTTCTTGGTATATGTGTGTGTGGGTGTGTATCTTTCTTATACAAATCTAGAGTTTTTGTCCGATTTGAACGGAACTTGATGCACATATGCTTTAGAACACGAATAAAATAACTGTCAACTTAAAAAAATTCTCAGACCATTCTTTACCACTTTTTTCAAACATATCCCATAGTTTTCCATTACAGAAATCTATTTTTTTCAATTCTTAATGCAATTTCTTTTTTGTTGCCATTAAAAGAAACTTCATACGGATAATAGTTTTATAAACAAATAAAAATTCAGATTCTTTCACTATATTTTGAAATCCGAAACTGATGTCAATTTTGGCAGATAATGTGATTTTTTTTTTCGAATATTACAAAGATTACTATAAGTGTATTTAAATGTGTCTGGAGATAAAAATAAATAACTTAGCTCCTAATTTTACAAAGGTAAATTGCTTCCACTGGTTTGTTAATATTAAAGTAAATTTTAAAAGAAATAAAAAACATATTTTGCGTGCAAACTTTATGATTCAATTTATTCTACATAATCAAAAATACTCTGTCAAATATTGACTTTTAAAAATCATTACATCATAACTTTTTTCAGATTGAGCTTCAAACAAGGAGGCATATTTAAGCTCCTTGGATTTAGGTGGACAATAATTTCACACTATCAATAAAAATTTGATTTAAAGAACACAATACAATATTTTCCATTAATCATTCTTTAAAGATTGGTGTTGAAACAAACGAGATTAAAGTAAAATGGTCACCAGCTTCGAAAATATCATCCAGTTCTTAAAAGAATAATACATTTTTGAGAAATAATGTTTCGTATCAAAAATCACATAATATCAAAACACAATTTTAGCAAATTCTGTTTAAATTACATTGTAAATATAATTTCTGTGTTAAATTTAGTACTTAAAAATATATTTTTTTCTATGAGTACAGTAGTATTGGATTTCTATAAACGCTTTTATGTTTTAAATAGATATTGTGCATGTGACGTCACGCACTCAAGTAAAAGTGTTTTTCTCAACTAATTGTAGCTTAAAAGTAAAAATTGTTGCAGAATTAGTAATTCATAATATGTTATTTTCTGCACATAATATAATGTATTCTAACTACTGGAAAAGTACGGGAAACTTAATGAAACTTCAAGCAATTTAGCTCAACGTTTTACCTATATTAAGTTGACAAACATGCACAATATCTATAAATATAAATGCATACCTATACATGATTCATGAAGTGAAAGAAGTTTTTCTAAGTAGACAAGTATCGGTTCATAGGAAAATCTATCCCTGGTGAAAGTGTCGTCATATTTTAAATCATGTGCCGATTTTCATTCAGAAAATATTACTGTTTTATGCCAATTACACAAAATAAAGTAATTTCCACAGAACTGTATTGGTGGCCAAAGCATAAGTTTAACATCCTTTTACCGTACAATCTTCCAGAAATTTAAATTTCGATAAAATTTAATAAACATATTCGATGTAAAAGTTTTTAGCATATGCAATTTTCATTGGAGAATGGAATTTGCATTTGACATCGTTCACGTGAAATTCAAAGAAGAGTCGACTTCACTAATTAAGCAAGAAAATCCCCCTCTTATTTTTTAAAGGCACCATGATTATAGAAAAGAGCAAGAGAAAAAAGCCAATTAAAAATCCAGGTATTATTAGTTATCTTTCTCTGATAGTTATATAATTCCCTATAATTTTAAAATATCCAAATCTATAGTTATAAATGTCTCTGCAGGGTAATATTTGCCCCTCATTGTAGTACATTCCTGTCAAATTTCAAAATTCCCATAATCCTACACTGCAGCACAACAATCAATATGATAATTCTCCATAATTGGGGTGCTTTTTTCAGATTGTTTTCGCCATTCAAATAAATAAGCAACTCTATTGCTTAACAAATAAGCATTTAAGCTTTGACATTTTTTAAGCGTGATGAACATTTGATTTCATTGGTAGATCGACAGCTGTTAAAAGTGTGGCACTGTCAAATAAAAATACCATAAATTTATGAGGGTTAAAGGGATTTTTCTACTTATTTTATTTCTTTTTAAACTTTTATGCTCCACCACGTTTTAATTTCTTATTTAAATATCATTATAACTTTAAATATCCTATCATAATATCATATCATAAACTGTTCCGGAAACGAAACATAATTTATGTTGATTTTCAGATTATTCTAATCAAATAAAAATCATATCTAAAGTGACATGTTAATTAAAAAATTTCCTGAAAAATATTTACTAATATAATCACTTTGAAAAATATTCTTTGACACGAAAACTTAAATTGAATCAATCTCTTTGAACGGAATAAATGTAAAATAGAATAAATAGAAATGCTAAAATAGAATAACAAAGAAATAAATGTGTTTTACACTTTATCTTAATGGAAGAGTATGAAATTTCAAGCTCATGAAAGAAATTTAAATGATCATATATATATATATATATATATATATATATATAAACAAAAATACGCAAACTGAGATTATCAGAAGTATTATCTACTATAAAATATGATAAAGAGCTTGTTAATTGTATATGTTGCTTAGTTAATGCATTACTCTTCGTTAAATGTTACGTGAACGAAGTCACGGGTAACAGCTAGTAGTATTTACAAAATATTATGCTTATAGAAAAAAAGAAAGAGAATATAGAGGATTATTACATTAAAAACACCACTTACAATGACTTAATTATTAATTGTAAATTTGTACAATTTAAATTATTAATTATAAATATATTTATAAAAGAAAATATAAAATATTTGAACTTATGAAACTTTATTTGATTTCTAACAGCGTGAAAATTTCGTAATTCCTTAATTTGGAAATAAATAATTAAAAGAAAATTATGGCTTTGAAGCAAACAATTTTTATTTCATCCGAAATCCCTACACAATCATAATTAAATTAATGAAATATTATTTTTCTTTTATTCTCAAATATATTTGTGTTTTTATAAGAGACCAGCAGATTAAATTAATTCTTCTTATTATATTTTTGATAACTTTAAGAGATAATTAGTGATAATCAAGAATAACAAAAATTATGAAGATATTATTTTTGAAGAGATTAAGTTTAAATCAAGAAAACAAAAATGACAATGCATTTTAATTCATTATTATGGAAGGTTTACAGAAAATAAAAAATAATATTATTTTTAATGAAATCAGAAAAAATAAAACTAATTACAGTATTAACTATGTGAATAGCAAATTTAATTCTAATTTTTAAAGCTTATAGATTAAAAAAATAATTTCTTATTTGACTTTAGGCAGTAGTTCTCTACACGTGCGGTGCGTAGTGGATGCGTAGCGGATGGTACTCTAAAAATAACAGGCTAATTTTAAAACAGAAAAACAAATTTGTAGAATTTTTGTTTACTGAAAAAAATTGTGTGAAAGTCAAATAGGCTACACTCAAAGTGAAGGAAAATGCCTAGACCTAATAATTGGTTGATAATTTCACTATCCATCATCATTTTCAATAATATCCCGTGATTTTGCATGTGTCACGCTCCTTTTGCTTTATTAACTTTAATTATCTTTTCTTTCGAGTAATTCTATAAATATCCAGATAAAACCCAACACGTTTCAGAGCCTCTAGCTTCGATGTTTTCATTTGAAACTCATTTGAAAGCAGGTCATAATTTTAATGTTCGACTAGGCAGCATCAATTTTAGTAATCACAAGTATTAATAGATGTAGCATCTTTCCTTCTTTCTGAATGCTTAATTTGAAGTATTTTGCTATTATTGAGTGATTTGAGTGATTTTTTGTTGATATCGTTTTGCGATTGAAAATGGATAAGTGGTTAAAAACTGGAACTCTTAAAAAAACTGCATCAAACATTGGTAGCTAACATTATTAACGGACAAAAGCAAATGTTTTTGGCACAAGGTATGTAAGAGAAGGGGTGCGCTTAAATGAAAAGCTTAAACAAAGGGTAACTGAGCCAAACAAATATTGCTAACCAATGATTTAGTTTTAGACAATCTAATTTTATATTTCATTTCATTTGAAATATTATGTAAAAATGCATTAAAAACTATTTTTCCGTCTTCACTTCTACACACCTTTCGTTTTATAGTCGTTTAAGTTGTTTTTTATTCTGTGCAAAGTATGTACGAAGGAGCAGTAGCTTATTTCATACTTAAATGAAAGTATAGCTACCGAAATATCTTTAATACATGAGACAATAATCATAAAAAAGTCTCAGCATCCTTTGCAGATATTATTTAGTTTATTGCTA
Organism: Maratus michaelseni; assembly: GCA_963931845.1. Lineage (NCBI taxonomy): Eukaryota > Metazoa > Arthropoda > Arachnida > Araneae > Salticidae > Maratus > Maratus michaelseni. The sequence continues at coordinate 154,392,117 of OZ007595.1, read as the reverse complement.
ACTTTTGTATGTAATTATATTTTTATATGGTGCAGAGCTTTTTGAATGTACTCTCGTGGGACAAAAACACACCATTCTATACTGTTGTATCACGAAATTGAATCAGACGGATTCGAGAGATACTATTTGACAGATAATTGTTTCTATTTTACGAATATGATTGCATTTTTGAAATATGAGTTGTTTATATATTAAAAATAGTGTACTGGTCTATTTTTCGATCGGCCACTTTCTATTAAAAAATTACGTAAACAATGAGATTTAAAGCCATAATACAAAAGCGGGACGTCACGTTTGAATTCAAATGTAGCACTACCACGCGATGTACATATTCTATTTTTATTTATTTTGTAAGTAAGCCATTTTTGTTTCTAATCATGTAACTGAAATTTCTCTGTTTTCTCTGGCATTTTGAAAAAAAAATGATAAAGATCTGGACTTTTCCATTTACAGAACTAGATACAATAACTTATTTTTAAGATTATACGATTCAGCCATAAACAAAGTGTGAACTAAAGGACATGATATGAAACTTGATTTCCAAATAGATAGACAATGACGATATAATGTTAAAAACTGCTATAAATGAATATCTATTAAAAAGTAATGCAGCTCAATGTTTTAAAAATGTTTTATCTCATAATTTCAAAGATCACATAACACAATAGAAAGAGAAAAGGTGAGAAGGCAGCAAAGAAAGAGGTCCCGAGAAAGTGTTAAATCTCGGTTGAAGAAAAAGGAACAAAAAGCAATTTAGTTCCAACAATCTACATACAAATCCCGATGCTCATTTGTTCACTTCCAAATTCACCACGTAAAAATCAAGCAGATTTGGAAATCTTTATTCACGCAACATTGTACTGCAGAACTATAAAGGAAAATACTCTATAAGCAATGAAACTGTTCAGATACTTCAAAACTTTTTTGTAAGAGATAACATATGTCGGCAAGCTCCAGAAATGAAAACGTAATAACTTGAAAGACCTGGGGACCGTATAAAAAATTAAATTTCGTAACTTTTTAAGAAATGTTTCTATTGACTCAAATCGCTTTTAAAATACTTCTTTACATCATTTAAAACATTTTTTCAATTGGAACTAACCTCGCGTATACGTCGAGGAACTTCTGAGAATTTTCAGCAAGAAAATTGGGGGGCGGGGGGGTCGACTTATACGCGAGTCAATTAAAATAACAACAAAAAAAAAAATTTCAAATACTGCCAAAATTCGGTCTTTTTACGTGTAAGAATAATAAAATAATATTTAAAATATACAAATAAGAATGATTTATCATTAAAAAATGTTTCTTCGATTTGTTTTAGTTAACTTACCACTTTTTCGCATTTTAATGCGTCTAGAAAGTGAAATCTTTGGCTTGATTTTATGCAAAATTGAAGTAAAAACTTAAAGTGTCGACTTATACGCGAGTTTTTGATTTTTTGCAGAATTTGCATTTAAAAGTTAGGGAGTCGACTTATACGCGAATATATACGGTATATGTCTATGACTAGCGGTTCGTTGAGTGTGTGGACACCCTGTATAGTCAAAAAGTTTTCCTTCCACCCCATTCTTAAATTTTAGCGGACACTTTCTCTGTATGGGTTCAATCTGTAAAAAAAAAAAAAAAAAAAAAAAAAAAAAAAAAAAAAAAAACGAACTGCTTTATCTTAATTTCATACAGTGATTCACCGTGCCACTGTAAGATAAGATTGGTGTACTAACTCTTTCTAATTTATTTATTTATTTTATTTTATTTTTATGGAATGTTGATTTTGATCGAATAATAAGTGATTTTCAAAATTTTCTTATAAAGAAAATGAAAATAAAAAGCAAGTGGCCTATTACCAACAGTTATAAGATATAATTGTTCTCAATATATAATTCTTTAGCAAAAGACGATTATTAATCGCTTATTGATAGTAAAAATGAAATTTGGTATCTCCCCATAAAGAAAATATCTCTTTTGAATAAAAATAGCAGAAACAATAATGGCATTTTTATTATAGTTGAAATATAGTTATTCAGTATTTTTGAATTAAATTGAAATTTTTAAGTTTTCTAAAATTCAATTATGTTACAAAACAATACAAAACTTTGCAAATCATCTCAGTTCCTTTTTTTTAATTATTTACAAATTGTTATTGTAATCTGTTTATGTTTATTTTGTGAAATTTTAATTTATATTATCAATTTTAGGTTTGGTTTCCCACTAATTTACTGTATTTAAAGAATCCAAGTGATGACTTCATATGTTTATTATGACCGCAATCATCTACGTCGATTTTCTGTGCACGTGACATTTGGAGGAATTTGGATCTACAGTCCTGTTAGGTTATAAACTGACCCGAACCCGACGAATAAGAGTTCTCCAACCCAAATCGAAACCCGACCTGAACCAGAAGTGAAAGAACATTACTAAATATTTTAATACAATTATGCAAAAATAATGTACAATTATATCTCTAATACCAAATTATCTTTTTGCATGAAAATGAACACATATGGATTCAGTAATAATCAGATATATAGTTTTTATTTGAAAAATATTCAAGACTTTCTTTTAAAAAATCTGGTCAACCCAAAATAGCCCCAAAAAAGTCGGAACCTAACCTGAAAACCGAAACCGAAACATTTAAATTCACCCCAAACCGAACCCGACCCACAATGGAAACAATTAGCATCCGGTTTCGGGCAAAATCGGATTACCCGACAAGATACAGAACTCTACTTGCACCGATTGAACTATCAACATTTTTATATCAAAATATTCCTACACTGAGGTGAAAGTACATTAAATGCAAATCCAAAAAAACAAAATTTAAACTGTGACAAGAAAACAAAAATCCCGAAAATGTATCGGACGAACCTCCCTTCTAATGCCACGACCTTTTAAATATTAATAGCTTGATTTGCTTTAATCTTTCATTTAATATTTAGCCTTAGGAAATTGCTCTTTTTTATCAAGATGTTCGCAGTCCTTTATTATTTCTTCAATTTTTGTATGAGATAAGTATTTTTCAGAATTTTCTAATTAAGAAAATGGAAATAAAAAGCAAGTGGCCTATTTCCCCCAGACATAGAAAATAACTTCCCTCAATGTATAATTTTTTGGTAAAAGACAATTGCTAATCGTGTATTGATAGTAAAAATGAAATTTGGTATTTTCCTACAAAGGAAAATATATCTTCTGATTAAAATTAGAAGAAACTGTAATGACATTTTTATTATAGATAAAATATCGCTATGCACTATTTCTAATTATATATGTTTAATATATAAATCCTAATGTATTCCCTTCCATTTTTAATAGATATCCTATTTCCTCTAATCATCGGAAATAATTGGTTGTAAAATGTAATTTTCTAAAAGGCAATTATTAGTGCCGTATTGATTGCAAAAATTATATTTTGTATTTTGCGATAAACAAAATATAGCGCATCTGATTAAAAATAGAATATTCAATAATGATATTTCTATCGTAGTTAAGAGTTAGTTGTGTTCTATTAATGGAATAAATTGTAATAGATTTTATGTTCAGTACATAATATACAGGGCCGTACAAATATGATAAAATCTGGTAGCAAGCAAAAAATTCTAGTCGGCAGTAAAAATATTTACCCTCTGCCTTCTTTGATTTTCACAAAGCATAAAAGCTTTTTATTAATTAATTGATAAAAAATAATTGCAAGTATAGTTTGCAATTATTAGTTACATAGTTTATAATAGTACATAATCTAGAAAGATAATATAAACTAAGTTTTGTATTTAAAATTGTCTAAATTATACATCTCCGGAGAAAAAAAAAAGAAATTTGTAAAGGCTGAATTAACTGGCGTGTTCAGGAAATGCTTATTGCCGAATGCTTCAACTGTTCAGTTAAATAAGTGCTGCAAAAAATTTATATCTGATGATGTGCATTTTTTTGCTCTGTATACAATTTTAGGTGTCACAAACGCAGAATTAACACTATTTCTGACTGTTTAATTGAAACCTACCTCCTCCCCAACTTTCTAATTACATGACATGCTATCTAGCTAGAGCGGAAAAGAATGGCATTTTCTGTGCATCAGATGGAAAATGCATTGTAAACTTGGCTTTTCAATTAAAAATGGAAGGGAAGAGAAATATAGCTGCTTGGCGAGCACTATTAAGGGTGTGGAAGAGAAAAAATGCCGTTTGTGCTCATTTCTTAGTTCAATTGTTGTACAAAGATAAAGTTAATCTCAAACAAAGAAAATCAACAATTACAACAACAACAACAACAAACCCACGCCAGATTAAATAATTTGGTCGTCGGATAAAAAACTTCGTTACCAGTGGTGACATGGCGACCACATTTGTCAAGTCTTGTAAGTATACATATTTATATATATACATCATGCTATCACGTACGTGTATTTTATTATTACGATATACTGCATTTAGTTCTTCATTTTTCTTTTTGTATCTACTGGACCAATTTTAATTATTGTGTTAAAATTAATTGTGTTATTAATTAAGTGTTTTCAGTTATTTCGTATTTAAAGAGAAAATACATACATATATTTTTTGTGTTTATTTGGTTTTTATAGTACCATATACTACTGTCTACATTGGGTACTGGAGCAATAAATTTCTAACAATTTCCATACAACACAACTAAAACTAATAAATTTTCATAAATTGTAAATAATTCTCAATATTCACATTTTACAAGTATGGTAAACAGAAAATCAGTGTTACGAAATAAAGGGGCAAAATGAAATTAGCAAAATTATAAAAAAGATCCGGTTATAACAGCATGTATTGATTAGATAACAGCACATTCATTAGTTCCCCAAGAATTCAATCGACGAGCCTGAACTTTTCAGTGGTATTATTTATCAGGTAGTCAGATTGGCATTATACAATTTTAATACATCAGACCGATCTGCATTATACAATTTTAATATGAAGCAAAAACAAAAAGTAATGTTAATAATAATTAAGATAATTTTGTTATTATTTTAGCTAAAAAAACTCTGTTTAAATTTAGGTGCGTGAAGTATAATCTTATAAAGAGGATTTGCATTTAATTTTAAAATTGTAGTTATGATATTTTTCAATTTCGTAAATAAAACATAACATTTTTAATGTTTTTTTTCTAACATTGGTATGAAGTATAATATTATATACAAAATAATCTTATTTTATTTCTAACATTAATATATTTTCTTTTACTTTTAATGGTAATTTAAAACTTTCGCAATCCCTATTTTTATACATACAGCACTTGACTTACACCAAAATCATTATCTTTCTTAAAAATCATTTGATATTAACACGCAGGAAACATATTTTTTAATCGTTTGATACTTTTAATTGTACATTATTTTTTTAGAAGAGGTAACCACATGCATTTATTTTTACTATATTCATTTTATCTGAAACTTTTATCAATGTCTTTAAAATAATATCATGTTATATAATGAAAAATTTAGAAATTTCATGTTTGGCATAATTTTCCTTATGAAAAGAAGATTTTTCAGGTCCCTATTAACAGGAGCACCCCTAGGTGAGGCCAAGGGTTGCCATCACAACAAGTTTTCCTTGTTTAACATTATCTTAATTAGTCCCAATTTTCTCCAATAAAAAAAGGCGAAGATTCCTATTAAAACAATCATTTAATTAGTTTTGCATTAAAATGTAATTTTTTGGCAACATCTGGCTTCACACTATGAACTGGTTTAACAATATGTTTAAACAGGGAATTTATGTGTATATTAGAGGTTATTTCTTTTTATTTAGAGATTAGATATTACTTTTATTTCTAGAAAAGTATTTTTGTCAAAATATTCTGAACACTCTGTTTTCATAACTGTCAACTGCTACGATTTTTGAGCATGACTTTTTGCTAAGAGAAATCTTCCTCTTGTTTAGTCGCTCAAATCTTCAATTAAATAAGGCGAAATTTTCTATGGAAAAAGTTATTACCAGAAAATCGTAGAAGCAGGCAACTATGCGTTTGTGAAATATTTCTAAATTTCACTGCATATTTATTAGGTGTCAGTTGAAACAAGATATGCTTTGAAACTAAACACACTCGAAATTTTACTCACGTTTTATAAAAATACAGTGGCTTCCAAAAGTAAAGATTCAACCAGTCTTCTGTGTCTAATTTGAAGACAAATGAACAAAAAGACATAAAATTTAGTAAAATTGTGCTTTAAACAGTTTTTTATTGAATTTTATTTCATTTTAGCATCAAGCAAGATTTACAAATAAAATAGTACATTTTTTGCAAAAATCCACTATTTGATAAAAACAAAATGGCAGTTTTTTGTGGAAAAAAATTAAATAAACGGATTTTAACAAAGCATGCGTTCGGACCTACTTGTAACGCATTTGTGGCATTGACTTTCCATACTGTAAATTAAATTATCGGATACTGGAATGGGAAACAAAGACTATACATGGAGAAACGCTTGTTCCAGCTAATTTAACGAATTCGGAGGAGGACTTACGGCAGCCACTTGTCTGCTGAGATAATCCCAAAGATGCTCTATCGGATTAAGGCCCAAAGACTGAGCTGGCCATTCCACTACATCCAAACCTTCATACTCAAGATATTGAACAACAACTCTAGCGCAATACGATCTGGAATTATCATCCATTAATATTAATTCATCACCATTAGCATCAGCATACGGTGCAAGAAATGGAGCAAGGATCTGGTCCCGATATTACATTGCAGTCAGAGTTCTTCCATGGCATACATGGAAGTTACAGTGGCCACCGGAGAGATTACAGCCCAAACCATGATTACACCTCCTCTATAACTGTGTCTTTCAACAATGTTTCATAGATAGAATCTGATGCCTTGTTCTCTTCAGATCGGCACACGAACTTTCACTCTCCAAAGCACCGTCTCGTTCGGGGCTCGTATGTAGCAATACGTAAGCCCATTGTTGTCTTTTCCAGGTAACGTGCTCTCTTGGCCAACATAAACGAGCACTACTGTGTTGTCGAGTAACATATTGTCAACCCTGTTGTCTTACGATGGTCTGAAATGAGCAGTAGACACAAATGAGTAGTAGTAGTAGTAGTAAATGACACAGTAGTGATACTCCTCCTTCGGGCCAAAAGAGTTAGAAAGTGATCTTGTGCAGGGCTTGTAAGAACCCACAGAAGTTGTCCAGAGCCACACACAACGGATCAGCTTGCATATAGTCCTTAATTGTGAAAACGTCTGAGGACCGTAGTAGAAGATATTGTCATCCCTGTTGTCTTACGATGGTCTGAAATGAGCAGTAGACACAAATGAGTATTAGTAGTAGTAAATGACACAGTAGTGATACTCCTCCTTCGGGCCAAAAGAGTTAGAAAGTGATCTTGTGCAGGGTTTGTAAGAACCCACAGAAGTTGTCCAGAGCCACACACAACGGATCAGCTTGCATAGAGTCCTTAATTGTGAAAACGTCTGAGGACCGTAGTAGAAGATATTGTCATCCCTGTTGTCTTACGATGGTCTGAAATGAGCAGTAGACACAAATGAGTATTAGTAGTAGTAAATGACACAGTAGTGATACTCCTCCTTCGGGCCAAAAGAGTTAGAAAGTGATCTTGTGCAGGGCTTGTAAGAACCCACAGAAGTTGTCCAGAGCCACACACAACGGATCAGCTTGCATAGAGTCCTTAATTGTGAAAACGTCTGAGGACCGTAGTAGAAGATATTGTCATCCCTGTTGTCTTACGATGGTCTGAAATGAGCAGTAGACACAAATGAGTATTAGTAGTAGTAAATGACACAGTAGTGATACTCCTCCTTCGTGCCAAAAGAGTTAGAAAGTGATCTTGTGCAGGGCTTGTAAGAACCCACAGAAGTTGTCCAGAGCCACACACAACGGATCAGCTTGCATAGAGTCCTTAATTGTGAAAACGTCTGAGGACCGTAGTAGAAGATATTGTCATCCCTGTTGTCTTACGATGGTCTGAAATGAGCAGTAACCACAAATGAGTATTAGTAGTAGTAAATGACACAGTAGTGATACTCCTCCTTCGGGCCAAAAGAGTTAGAAAGTGATCTTGTGCAGGGCTTGTAAGAACCCACAGAAGTTGTCCAGAGCCACACACAACGGATCAGCTTGCATAGAGTCCTTAATTGTGAAAACGTCTGAGGACCGTAGTAGAAGATATTGTCATCCCTGTTGTCTTACGATGGTCTGAAATGAGCAGTAGACACAAATGAGTATTAGTAGTAGTAAATGACACAGTAGTGATACTCCTCCTTCGGGCCAAAAGAGTTAGAAAGTGATCTTGTGCAGGGTTTGTAAGAACCCACAGAAGTTGTCCAGAGCCACACACAACGGATCAGCTTGCATAGAGTCCTTAATTGTGAAAACGTCTGAGGACCGTAGTAGAAGATATTGTCATCCCTGTTGTCTTACGATGGTCTGAAATGAGCAGTAACCACAAATGAGTATTAGTAGTAGTAAATGACACAGTAGTGATACTCCTCCTTCGGGCCAAAAGAGTTAGAAAGTGATCTTGTGCAGGGCTTGTAAGAACCCACAGAAGTTGTCCAGAGCCACACACAACGGATCAGCTTGCATAGAGTCCTTAATTGTGAAAACGTCTGAGGACCGTAGTAGAAGATATTGTCATCCCTGTTGTCTTACGATGGTCTGAAATGAGCAGTAGACACAAATGAGTATTAGTAGTAGTAAATGACACAGTAGTGATACTCCTCCTTCGGGCCAAAAGAGTTAGAAAGTGATCTTGTGCAGGGTTTGTAAGAACCCACAGAAGTTGTCCAGAGCCACACACAACGGATCAGCTTGCATAGAGTCCTTAATTGTGAAAACGTCTGAGGACCGTAGTAGAAGATATTGTCATCCCTGTTGTCTTACGATGGTCTGAAATGAGCAGTAGACACAAATGAGTATTAGTAGTAGTAAATGACACAGTAGTGATACTCCTCCTTCGGGCCAAAAGAGTTAGAAAGTGATCTTGTGCAGGGCTTGTAAGAACCCACAGAAGTTGTCCAGAGCCACACACAACGGATCAGCTTGCATAGAGTCCTTAATTGTGAAAACGTCTGAGGACCGTAGTAGAAGATATTGTCATCCCTGTTGTCTTACGATGGTCTGAAATGAGCAGTAGACACAAATGAGTATTAGTAGTAGTAAATGACACAGTAGTGATACTCCTCCTTCGGGCCAAAAGAGTTAGAAAGTGATCTTGTGCAGGGCTTGTAAGAACCCACAGAAGTTGTCCAGAGCCACACACAACGGATCAGCTTGCATAGAGTCCTTAATTGTGAAAACGTCTGAGGACCGTAGTAGAAGATATTGTCATCCCTGTTGTCTTACGATGGTCTGAAATGAGCAGTAGACACAAATGAGTATTAGTAGTAGTAAATGACACAGTAGTGATACTCCTCCTTCGGGCAAAAAGAGTTAGAAAGTGATCTTGTGCAGGGCTTGTAAGAACCCACAGAAGTTGTCCAGAGCCACACACAACGGATCAGCTTGCATAGAGTCTTTAATTGTGAAAACGTCTGAGGACCGTAGTAGAAGATATTGTCATCCCTGTTGTCTTACGATGGTCTGAAATGAGCAGTAGACACAAATGAGTATTAGTAGTAGTAAATGACACAGTAGTGATACTCCTTCTTCGGGCCAAAAGAGTTAGAAAGTGATCTTGTGCAGAGCTTGTAACCCATGAGCGGTCTAGAACAAGTCTTCTTGATACCGAATTTTCGTATTCAAATTATACCCAGAGTCTTTGGACCTAATTACCAGACACATTATGACATCTAACAGTAGGAACTAGTGATGACCCAATTTCCACCCATCTGATTGCCCGTCCTCTTAACGAATCAGGTAAACGACATCTCCTACATATGGACAACAATATTTTAGGACCAACAATTGAAGACAAACAAGCATGAAAAAATTCCACACAAATTTACAAAAGTGGGATATTCGCAGTTTTTTCCCCCCCCTGATATATATGTGTCCAGTTCCTTAAACTACTTATGTTACTTACTAATAGGTAATATTTTCCATGAAAAAAGTCAATTATCAATATTTACTTACGCTCTATACTTATTCATTTATGACGAATGCAAGATTGAGAAGATTTGATATTTAAAAATCTGGCTTAATAAGATAAAATTAAATTAAAACACATTATAAAAATTTTAAAAACTTTAGTTTGTTCAATTGTGTTTTTCTATGATAATAATTATTGATTAAAATAGCGACAGAGGTAATTTGTTTATTCAGCATGGTACTGGATTCTTTGCTTTGATAAGCTATTTTTTCAGTTGTTCCCAAATTTTTAGAGCGGTTACTATTAAAACGAAATTTCGTAATTTCGCCATATTACCGATAATGAAAGTAATAGTATTAACATTTGAAATGGCATTATTATGTCACTAAATCGATACTCTTATTATCTCATATTCATATTCAAACAAGAAACAACACCATGATTATGTTTTGCTACAGGATAATCGAAAATTTACTTTAAAAACTTTTAAATACGACAGAAACAAGAAACGATGTACAAAATATTTTATTATGAAATATTAACGTTAATTTTGAAGATATCCATATCTTATTGGCATGTACCGGCCTACTAAGTTAGGCGGTAAACGTTAAATTTAAAATAGTGCAATTTTTGATTCAATAAGAAATTTTTGTATAAGCTTCGTGTAGAAGTACGCGTTCCACAATTTTGAAAATCCTGATTGACATGACAAAGTCACTTTTTTAAGAAATATCACAATTTTATTTTAGCCATTCCGACACGCAAAACAAATTTGTCAATAAAACATTTTTTTTGTATATTTTTTCAATTTCCACTAAGTGCGTTTTATAGCTTTTAATAATTTGCACATTTATGTAAAAATTTAAACATTTTCTACAATAATTTTATTTTATTTTATCTGGATGTATTTCAGTTGGCTTTTAGACTATGCGAGGTAAGAACAATGCTACTTTCCATTAAGAGGTTTTTACATTTTTTCCAATAGGATTACATGCTTAAGATTAAATTGCAATGTCGAAATTATTTCACTTTTAAAGTCTTTAGAAAGAGGCTGACAGTAATTTAATTTGTACTAGGAAAGAGATAACTTGTACAAATTCTCCAGGGAAATTTACTTACTCTGGTAAAAGCGTCCCTAATCATTATAAACATTGTTAAACATCATGTTTTAAACTTGTTTCGATGTATTGAGTAATAAAAGGTTTCTCGGCCGAATTAAATCCTTAAATAAAATTTCTTAATATAAAATAAAGGGAAATTAACTGAAAATTATAAAGATAACTGTTTCCGTAAAAATAACAATGTATTTAAAATTATTACATAAAAGTATCTAGTTTAAAACTTTTTTTCTTTAAATATCTGTATTAAATGAAATTAGAGGTCGGAAAAACTATTTTTTTGTAGCAAACTACAACTAAAAATACTTTATCGAAAATGTAGTCAACTACAAATATTTAAAAAAAAAAAATTATCGACTACAAACTACTTTTCAAAAGTAGTCGCTATTCCGCTATTTTCTGATTTTATCAAAGGATGTAATTAACACTTGAAATTGACAACACGGAATAAGTAATACTATAGCCTCTTTTTAGTTCTTCTTGGCAATAAAATAAAGAACATTAAAATAAATTAAGAAATATAACATACAAGAAACTGTTTTCTGTTATACTGTCAAATGTTAGTTGAAGCACATAGTATTATTCATAATATGGCGACCAGGGAAATTCAATAATACTTTTCTCTGTCATAATATAAAAAAATATTAAAGCTGTAAGTAAAATAATTCCATCATTAAAACATGAAAATGTAATAATAAGTAACTCGGTAAGTATTTTCAGCAAGAAAATTAATTTATCTTATTCTGTTTTGGCACTTGGATTCTAAGTTTCAATTGGAAAACCAATGACGTCATACGATGCATTACATCGATGCGATGCGTACACTGCAGTACGATGCGTACACTGCAGTACGATGCGTACACTGCATACGATGCGCACACTGCAATACAGTTACTGGGCAAAATTATGTGCAACAATTTGCTGGTATACCTCTATTAATACGTAGAACACAATGCTTTCTCATTTATGCCATCAAAGCTATAGTAAAAATAATTAAAGATAGCAAAAGGCAAGCGCGAGGAAAAAAAAATCTTATTTTAACTGCATCAGAGGAGGATGTCATCCGCTTCGGTAAAAACACGGGACAAAGAAAAAAAACGAATACATGTAAAATACAAATTAATTTAATATAAGAAAGCATATATTGAAGGCTACACGTGAAATAACTCTGCTTGGATCGATCAATAGTGTCTCCTTTTCTTCTAAATATTTTAATTTTAATTTTTCTTTTTAATCATAAATATAAAATAAATCCATGCGCAGAAGTACCACTTAATATTTTTTGTAATATTTATTTTTTTTATAATCATTGTTGAGCACGATAAAATGCGGTATTTTATTTTTGTGGCAACAATAATTTAAAAAAATAACCCTTTTATTTCATTTATGAAAATATTGCTGAATTAGTTTTTAATTAACTGTATTTTTTAATCAAAAAACATGTTTTAACGAAATGTGAGTGTACTATGTCAGAACTGACTTCAAAAACTTTTCGAATGATACCTTATTTATTGCTGTGCGTTTTGTAAATGCATAGAAAAAGGGATGCTGACAATAGAAATAAGATATATGACCAGAGGGCCCGTGCGAAGATTTCGCACTGAAATCTAATATTTTTTAGGTACTTCTCTATTATCCCGTCGACCACTTTTCATAACAAAAAACTACCGCCAAACTGTAAGATTAAACGCCATAAATGCAGTCCCATTTACTTGATGTCAGAATCATTATGCGTGTTTGTTACGTCACCTAGTGGTTTTACATTCGACATTTGCATGTAGTAGTTATTTTATTAATTAAAATAACAATTGTGTCCTTAAATTCTTATATTTTATTTATTTTTTTATTTTTTTGATATTCCAATGGCAATGTTTTGCCGTTTATTTGGCGATAGTTTTTTGTTATGAAAAGTGGTCGACGGGATAATAGAAAAGTATCATTTTTTATCAATACGTAATATTTATTAGATGCAGGTTTAAACTTCTAAAGAAAAAGCAAGGATAAAAATATCTGCAAACAACATTTAGTTGTTAGTCAAGCCAGAATACCATCTAATTTATTTCATCAAAGTTAGACTAAAAACTGATCCAAGATTGCTAAAGGCACGCGCGAGAAAAAAAATTAACAATCGTATTTTGACTGCATTAGAGGATGACGTCATCCGCTTCGGGAAAACCATGGGATTTAGAAATATAAATCTATAAATTTCAATTTCAATTTCGCTTTTTAATCATAAGTATAAAATAAACCCGTGCGGTGTTTTTTATAATAATTGCTATGAGCATCATATAATGTGGTATTTTATTTTTTTGGCAACAATAATTTCAGGAAAACCTTTCATTTCTTTTATGAAACAATTCCGATTTAATTTTAAATTTTCAGAAAATTTTAATCAAAAACATGTTTTAACGAATTGTTAAGTGGGCTATGTCAGAAGCCGGTTCTAAAACCTTTCATATGGTATTTCATTCGTCGTTCTGCGTTTCATATTTTCTTAGAAAAAGGGATGTTGACAGGAGAAATAATATATATGATGATTACCATAACATAGAACTATTTACCATAACGTAAACTGCATTAAAACCATAACATAAAATAACTGCAAAGTAAAAAGTATGGAAAAAAAATAATACTTTCAAAGTTAATTCAATTTTATAATATATCATATGTAGAGACAGTGGTGGGTTTAATAACCATGGTGCCCTAGGCAAGTTTTTTTAGCGCATAACAATCGATATCGTGTAAAAAAAATTTTAAGTTTTAACCTTATATTGAATATTTTCCGATCCTTAGTTTCATAGCGCCGCAGACGGGCACTCGACAGAGAGCAGTAAAAACTTTTCCAGCAAACACTGTTTCTGAATAGAGAATGTATTACAATCACAAAGAGATAAAAGGAAAAAATATATATCAAAGCTATAACTATGATAATAATTCAATTTACATCTAACAAATTATAGCATTTGTCTATGAGATTTGATTAAAACATTGTTCGATATTTTGCATAATACCGACTGCGTCAAAAGTTCGTCAAAACTTTAAAAATTCATTAAGAAGACACAAATAATGCTAAAAAATTGTGGTTTGCAGGAATTTGATTAGAGGGAGATAAGAATTTTCTTAACAACAAAAAAATTTGTTCTAAAATTATCGATAGATGGCACTGCATACATAATATGACGCAGATTTATACAAATCAGGCTGTCAATAAAACCCCTCAATGCACACAGATTCTTCATTCGATGCCAGCAGTTTGCTATCGTTACCAGATCAAGCGCTGTTGATTAAACACTTTTACAAGAGCGGTGAATCGGCAACTGGTGTATTGCGAAAATTCTGCACGGAAAAATGACTGAAGACGAAAAAATGGCATGTTTCATGTGCTGGAATACTGGAGCTTGGCAGACGAATAGCTGAAATGGGTATTTTACTATAAGCCGAATTTCCATACATCTGATTCATATTATGCATGTTAGCGCCATCTATCGGTAATTTTTTTAACGACAACCTTTTTTGTTCTTTAAAAAAATCCGAACTCCCTTTAATCACATTCCTGCAAACCACAATTGTTTTTGTATCATTTGTTTCTTTTCAATGATTTTTTTTTAAATTTTTAACGAACCTTTGGCTCACCCTGTATATCTTGAGATTCTGAAATTACAGCTATTCAATCGAAACTGCCACTATGTGATGTGTCCAGACATACCTTTATGAAATCAATTATAATTCCATTATTTATCTTATTTCCCAAACAGTTTCAATCAGGTCCTGATTACCAACGGGGCAATCTTCCACCAGTAAAAATGAATGGAAAAATTTTCCTTATTCATGACACTAACTTTACAGGAATACGGCATTTTAAAAAGACGAAAATGTCTGTTAAAATTTACTGGTGGACGTTTGCCCCGTTGGTAATCAGGCCCTGGTTTCAATATCCCCTAAATTTCTAGACCTCATTATAGTGTTAAAGATTATGCTAGGATATAAGTGCAAATTGTCATTACCTTTTTGAGGAAGAAACAACAACAGCAACAACAAAATCTGGCTACTGGTGGCGCAAGAGATTTCTAAACATGCTCTGTTAAATAAAATTTAAAACACTGAAAGATATATACGAAAATTCAAAAACAAAAAGAAATATATTTATAAATCCATCATTGAATGTAGGTGGATATTATCACATATGTCGATAATATTTTTCGATCCTCATAGTATATCTTCTAACACTATATGCAATTTCATCTTAAGCGTTTTCTAAAATACTAGTATATATATTTAAGCCATTTTTGCAGTTTTTGCTGTTTTCTTAAGTAATTTTCCGAAAGTATCTTGAAGTTTAAATAACTGCTTGGAAAGTAAATAAACTAAATTCTCTAAAGTGCAAGCTAGCATGTCGTAACATAGGATCAATATTAGTTTTAACAGTGTGAAACGTCCAAGTAGTTTTAAAATATTTTACGTTCGTGTTTTTCTTTTCTTTTTTTTCATTTTGTTTATGTAATTTATACACTTCTAAAAATTTAAAATGATGAAAGTGTGAATTTAGATATGGAACATAATACCGATATAAAATCGTTTTTTACTAAAGATGATTTATACTAAAGTAAAATTATTTTGTTATACTTTAATATTATATCAGGCGTGTACGCATTTTACTTACTTTTTAATGAATTAATTGATTTTATTTATTTATCCATTAATTTTATTTATGAAATATAGTTATAATGCTGAAAAGTTATGCACAGTATATATATATTAAAATTGTAGTTTAAGTAAAGCTTTCAATAAAACTTTATATGCGCTGAATAATTGCATTGGGTTGGTTCTCACATGGTGTTGTGGCTGGAAAGTTTTAATATAAACAATAGCGGCTCGTGATTGCCTTTTAGGGATACTTCATGTTTTTGAAAAAAGAATTCACTCAGATTTTACTTTTGAAAACATTTTAATACCACTATTTCCGAATCCTGGGATTCGCCATTGATGTCATTAAAGTAGGTTTGGCTACCGATGAATGGGTTCGGAGAAAACTGATTTTTGTAAGAGTTAGTTTTCTCTTTATCAGTATAGGCAGTGATATTATTGACAGTTATGGTGGGAATGGGGTTATAGTTATTGTTGAGCCTTTTTTTTATGCGCCAAAGAGAATTGTCATCGGTAGAGAAATTTTTGAGCAAATTAGATCAGTTTTTTGTTTTTCTTTTTGAATAAGGTTTTTAATTTCATTATTAAATCTATTAATGGCAGTTTTAAGGGCGGGGCCTCTGGTAGATTAGAAGAGTCGCCGGAGGATGTTGCGTCGGTTTCAAACGTTACAAATATGAGTGGGAAGTATAAAGGAGTTGTTATTTTTGAATTTGGAATAGGTAGCGTGTCTTTGAGCAGCATGAATGAGATTATTAAGATGAGTAACGGCATTATCAATGTCAGTAGTGTTGATGATGTTAGGATAAGTGAGATCAGCGTTATTCACGTAATTTTTTAATTTATTCCAATCGATTGTTACAGAAGGGGGAGGGGTGATAGAATTGATCAAATCAATTTTAAAAGAGACAGGTACCGTAATTTCCGGCGTATAATCCGCAGCTCAAAGAGTCGTTTTTCGACCCAGAAATATTATTTTGTAAAATGTAACTTAAAAGATCGCTGTAAATATTTAACTACAATTATTGAATAAAATTTCTGGGTCGAAAAACGACTCTTTGAGCTGCGGATTATACGCCGGAAATTACGGTAAGTGATCGGAACTCAGAGCATTAACAACGGAAGTAGTAATGGGATGGGTGAGGTTTTTAAAGATAGCGAAGTCAATAGTAGAGAGTTGATTGCGAGCATATGTAGGTAAATGAGTTGGAGTGTTGGGGGTGTGCAGACTGAGCTGATTTTGAGTAATAAAATTATGTAAAGACCTTCCACGATGAGATGTAGAGTGGCAGTTCCAACGTTTGTCGTTTGCATTATTGTCACCAGCTACAAAGGCAAATTGTTGTGGGGTAATGATAATTAAAAGGTCGTTGACAGGGAAATGTCAACTATGTCTTGCATAGAGCGACGTTATGTTAATTTTGATGTGTTCAAATGTGTGGAAGGTCAAAAACAATTCCAGTATAGTCAACGTCATTAAGAGAAGTGTTTTAAGTGGTGTGGTGAGGGAGGTGATTTATAATTATCTTTAAAAATTTTAGGTGCGTATTTTTCATATTTAGGTGAATAGCTTTGAAAATTTGAGTGTTTTTATTTTCCTTTAAAGGTTGTATTTTGCATGTACAAATTTCATTCAATGCGATGGTAATAAAATAATTTACGTAATAAAATAATTTTTCTTTTTCTTTTCTTTTTTGTAAGGTGGCCGGCGGATTTGTCTACAATGAGTAATTTGACCCTCTGTGGTAAATGAGTTCTAAATGCCTGTTTTAAAGCATAAAAGTACACTATTTTCAGATTAAATAAATTTTTCGTTGTTGACTTTTTTCGGTTTGAAATGGAAAGTGAAATTTACTTCGAATTTCAAAAATTTAATATTGTCTATTATTCCTTGTAATATCCCTTGTAATATCTAATGTTCGGTTTTTTATTTCACCCAAAGATCCATTAGTGTAGATCCATTTAGCGTTTTACACTTAGTTCATTTTCTGAAAGTATTCTAATTATTTCAAAAGAGTACTGTAAGTTACTTATTCTGTATTTTGATATATGTTTCAAAATAGAAGAGGAAATTATTTTCAGGCAAAAATCATTATTTCATTATTGGATCTTTCAGATTTGAACTGAAATTAGTTTTGCTGTGGAAACAGCAGAAAAATCGATTTTCTATGAAAATTGGAAGAATTATTTTAAGAGAGGGTTCTACCCAAAAACTTTTAAAATATAAAATTTTATTTATTTATTTTGTATTTTTTAACCCTTAAATTGTATAGAATATGCTAGTAATATTTTCCACGCTATATTTAAGTCGTGAAAACACTCTTAAACAGACCGGTGTCACGGCATACAAAGAACAGATCAAAACTTTAAACATGTTATTCTTGAAATACCTTTTTAAAAATATGTGTCCATCTAAACGCTTCACGCTAAAACTGTTTTCTTTTTTGCAAGTTAAACTAAAACTTCTTAATTAAAAGAAAAACCTTTCAAAAATCAAAATGTTTACTAATTTTGATTTTTTAGACAGTCTCGAAAATGAAACATTAGTGCCAAAAATTGACCTCAAATTTCCATTTTGTAAAATTTTAATTTATCTTATTATTTTGAAGTTTGGCATTCAATTAATTTAATGTATTTTAAGAATCCGTGTGAAGTTTTTTTTTCTTTTCAGCTTTCTGTTAAGCACGTAATCACTTTCACTGATTTACTGTGCAGGGAGCAATGATCAACATTTTTATATGACATTATTCCCATGCTTAGACTAAAATACATTGCAATGCAATGCTAAAAACCCTTTTTCTTCTGTATTTGAACAAAAATTAAAAATAAAAAAATAAAAAATCCAGAATATACATTAAAATCAAGCAGTATCGGGAGAATCTTCCCTTAAATGTCCATTTAGTGATTTCAGTTAACGTTTTACACGTAGTTAATTTGAGATAAATATTCGAAAATTTTCAAAAAGGTATTTTAATTTATTAAGTCTGTATGTTGGTATATGTTTTAAAAATGCAAAATAAAACTATTCCCTGTTAAAAAGTATTTAATTCATTATTGAAACTTCGGGTTTCAAAGAGAAATTGAAAATTCCTTCAATGTTAGATATTCAAGAATTTAATATTGTCTATTAATACTTGAACTCAATGCTGGGCTTGAGTCTTTCATTTAAATATCCATTTAGTAGTTTCATTTAACATTTTATGCGTAGTTAATTTGTGATAGGTATAAAAAAGTGTTCTAGAAAAGTATGTTAAGTTATTAATTTTGTATCTTGGCATGAGTTTCAAAGCACGTAAGAAAAATATTTTCTTGCAAACATATGTATTTCATTATTGACTGTTTCAATTTTAAAGATACATCATTTAATAATACATTTAATAGTTTTATTTTGCGTTTTACACAGTCTATTAGGAAAATTAAAATGGAATTTCAAGTTATTAGCTCTGTATCTCAACCTGTCCAAAAAAATTATATATATATATATATCAAAAATTAATATTTTGTTATTGAATCTTTGACATTTGAAATTAAATGCATTTTGTAGTGGAAATAACAATAGAATTATTTAGTAAAAAAAATCGGTAGAGATATTTAAATTACATCATTCAAATATCCATTTAGTAGTTTCATTTAACATTTTATGCGTAGTTAATTTGTGATAGGTATTAAAAAGTATTCTATAAAAGTATGTTAAGTTATTAATTTTGTATGTTAGTATATGTTTCAAAAAACGTAAGAAAAATATTTTAAAGAAAACACATGTATTTCATTATTGTTTATTTGAAATTTAAAGATCCATCATTTAATAATATATTTAGTAGTTTCATTTTGCGTTTTACATATAGTCTAAAGTAATATTAAAATGGAATTTCAAGTTATTAGCTCAGTATCTCAATATGTTCAAAAAGAAAAAAAAAATTATCAAAAATTATTATTTTGTTATTGAATTTTTCACATTTCAAATGAAATGCGTTTTATAGCGGAAGTAGCAGAAAAAACGTTTAATAAAAAAAATTGAAAATATATTTTGAAATTCATCATTCAAATATCCATTTTGTATTTTCATGTGTCATTTTACATGACCCCGGTAAACAAGTCAGATGTTTTTTCACCTAGAAAAATATAATATAATTACGAACGAAAATATGTTAGAAATTTTCTGAAGAATTTCTAAAAAATCGGAAAAATGTTCTTAATCTTTACAACCCTCAAAAAACAACATATTTTCGAGATTAAAAAAAAATATATAAAACAATGTTTCTTTTGCTGCCACTAATTTTTGGAAACGTTTCAGAGTAGTTTTTATGATGTATTAACCACTTTTCACAACTCAGAATATAAGTTCTCCGGATACTATCAATTGTCACATAAACATTTTCATGTTCAATAAACCTGTTTTACAGACAAACATAATAAATTAACAGCAGTAACACTCTTATTAAAATAAATATTCTTTTGTTTCTTTTGAATGTAAAAATTTCATTAAACAGCTTAAAAGGTTTATTGAGAATAAATAGCATCCTAAAAAATGATATTCCATTTTGGAAAAACTCATTAATACACTATAAAAAATACTTGGAAACTTTTTCGAAAATCATTGTCAGCAAAATAATTTTTTTAATATAAATGATCTCTTAAACCTCGAATATATATTGATTTCTGGGGTTTCTAATGTCAAGAACGCTTTTCGGAATCGTGGATAACTCGGAAGAGGTTATGCAGGGGTGCAAAAATCTAGGCGCCAATGGACCGATTCCCACCACTAAATTTTTAGTATTCTTCGCCTAATAAAAATACTGATGAAATTTAGACGAAGTATACTAATAAAGTTTGACAAAGAATACTAATAAAATTTAGTGGTGGGTATCAGCCCATTGGCGCCTAGAATTTTGCACCCTTGGTTATTGTATATTTTCGGTCGTGGTTATACATAAATTTTTGGTAGATTAAGAAATGTTTTTTTTATTTTTTTTTTATTACAGTCTAGGTAATTTCTGAAGCTTACTCCAGATATTTAAAAAGATCATCACAAGTTATTAATTCTGTATCTCGTCATATGTTTCAAAAGATATAGTATTTTGTTCAACACACACAAAAAAGGAAAGCTATTTTGAGTAAAATATGAATAGTTAAGATCTGAATTGAAATTAATTTCGCACTGGAAATAGCACAAAAATCGACCCTTAATGAAAAGCAGAAGAACTGTTTTAAGATACTTCACCTAAAGACCAATTAGACCAATATTAGATTAATTGAACATGTTGCGCATACTAAATATATTGAAAGATATATTACAAATATTGCAAAAGGGTATTTCCAGTTATTAAATCTGTATCTCCAGGTATGTTTCTCAACTCAAGTAAAACTATTTTCAGGCAAAAATCAATATTTCATTATTGAAACATTTAAATTTTAATTGAAATTAGTTTTGCTGCAGAAATAGCAGAAAAATCGGTTTTTGGTGAAAAATAGAAGAATTATAAGATCCATCACTTAAAGCCCAATTTACAGTTTAAGTGAACGTTCTACACACATTCGATAATTTGTAAGAGATCTTACAATTATTCCAAAATACTATTTCAAATTATTAATTCTGAATCTTGACATATGTTTCTAATCACAAGTGAAACTATTTTCAGGCAAAATCAATATTTCAATATTAAATCTTGCAAATTAGAATTGGAATTAGTTTTGCTGTGGAAATGAGCAGAACGATTTTCAATGAAAAGTGAAAGACTTATTTCTGAATATTTATGAATTTCTCCCTGCTTCCTGTCTATTACTGCTTTCTTGTTGTAATTTTGCACATCAAAATAATAATGAAAGTAAAGTAAATTGTTTAAATAACGAGTTTTACATTATTCAATGAAAGTTTCGTAAAATATTCACTTGTTTGGTTACAACAAAATGATGATAGCTTGTACATGCGAGTATGCGTTATTTTTTAGAATTCGTATATATTTATTTAAATGAAAGTCTATATGCGTTACTAAAGTTTCTACACAGCTGATTGACGCTAAAAATATGTAATATGTATACATAAATATGTACCAAAATATTTTTTTTTTTCATTTCAATATTAAATTATTAATTTATATATATATATTAAAACACCTATTTACATTTTCTAATGGGTTTTTTTTCAACATATCAAACTAACGAATTTGTTATTAATGCGATTCTACCATAAATGTATTTATGCAGTGAAAAATAACTAGTGCTTGTCTTCAATTTGGGGAATGATTTTGCCCATATGAGACGCCAATTCACCTAATTTTATTCCGCATCAATAAGTTCATTTTTTTTCTTTTCTGTTTTTCTCTAACGTAGGCTAAAATTATCGTCTGGCAATCCAAAATCTATTTTTAGCCGGTATTCTCGAGGTCAGATCTTATTGTTTGTTTACACATTGTGTACCTGATTTCGAGGCTGTAGATTGTTCTATAAATATATTTTCGCGCTACGGAAGTAAAATCACCTCAAGATTAGTTCACCGGAATTGTTAATAAGTACATCTTAAAGCGATTATGATTAGAGAAGGGAAGTCAGGTGACTTGTTTGTCACTTTGCACTAGAGTAACTTAAATACGTACGCGCAGAAAAATTGGAGAGACAGACAGAGGATAGATAGTTGTTTTTTCGGAGGTTAGAGAGTTCGATGTTTATTCGAAGCTTTTCGAGACCTCCAATCTCCATGATGACTCTCATGTTCAAACCTAGTGATGTTTATACCGTACCTAATAAGATCTTTTGGCACCGGTAATAACATCTTTTTTTCGGTAAAACTGAGCTGCGCCGCTAGGCGCCATGACGGGCGCCCGGCGCGTCAGTCGACCACCGTACCCAAATCCTGGTGGATTTTTAACGTGGACATCGGCGATCACCGAGTGCTCTACGGTCCATCCGGAGGATCTTCGTCCAACAAAACCTCCCAATCTTTTACCCGAGCTCGCGACGACGTAGGTCATCGCGATATGGCGGAAGTTCCAAGTCTTAGAGGAGACTTCCACACAGACACTCGATGAACCGTAACGACTGCCGAGTGGCTTCGTCGCCGAAACCCCAAAAAGAGAGTTGGTCCCTCGGCCATGTGCTCGACATCCCTACGGCTCTAGCTTTCTCACGGCGTCCGATCATAGACAGGTAGGGAAGGACCAGCTACTGGGCTCATCTTCCGTGGGTTCTTTTCTTCGGTAATATCATCATATTAATTCTAAGATCTCATCATATAAAGAAGATTTGAAACTTTGACTTCCACATAGAGATGATTAAATAATAATTTTAATCCGATTTGCTAGAGCATGTCTCCTGCTGGTTGTTCCTGATTATATAATAAGGCATTGAGACGTAAAATTCGACTCTGCACACTTCTCAAGTACACACATTGTCTTCGTAATAGCTGAGTGATACAGCCATCTGGCCTATACCTGTATGTCAATACATGGAAACCCAACTTAAAACAGATTTCGTCAAATGTCTTTTTAAACTCCAATATGTCACTTTATCACATATATATTTATTTATTTACATAAACTGTATTTAATTAAAGTGGTTATTATATCAGTAATTTAATGGTTAATATTTAGCTTTTAGTTTGATGAAGAAGAAGTATTTAAAAAAAATAAAAATAAAGCATTAAATGTGTGGTAGTTAATCCGTTTTTCTTGAAACTTAACCCTTCAGCATTTGACGGGTATAAATATTTCAATGAATACTGTAAACGTTTACGCACAATTTAATGCAGTGATTTCACAATTTTACGCTTTAACCCTTTAACGGATAAAGCAATTAAATTGCTAAAATGTTGAAATAAATGATTGACACCGGAAATTAAGAACAAATTTATTTGTATATAACAAAAAAGCGATATTTCACATATATATTAAATGAAAAACATTTCTATTAAAATTCTGCTGTCATTGTTGAATTTCGTAATTAAAATTTTGTGGTTTCGTGGGGAAAACAGTGTCCGTTAAAGGGTTAAAAGACACCTTCTGTTAATAAAGCTTTACCGATTGCAATGCATAATTAAGAGAGGTTCTGCATCTTAATTTATTAAACTCATATACATTTCAAAAGAGAAAAAAAATGAAAAAACAAAAATACACCCAAAAAATGTTACAATTAAAACAAAAAGAAAAAAGTCTTAGCATTTAATTGTTCTTTTTTTTTTTAGATATTTAGATTGAAAATTCTTATATTATATTACGCGGTTTACTTTGAAAGAGCTTTGTTGTACTTACCTAATAGTATGCAAATTAATCTTTTAAAAATCCTCAATATCTGTTTCAATATTTTAGGTACTATTTGTACAACAACATTTTCTAACACTCTAAAAAATTCGTTTCGTTCCATTTTTTTAATGTCGATTTTATAACTTTCTACATAATTATGAGGCATTATTAATATGCATTTTATAGTCGTTTACGTCGGTAGTACTTTCTGAAATCTTTAAGAAAAGAAACAAACAAACAAATAAAAAAACTTCCAATCTAATGCAACTGAAAAAAAAATTCACTACGAAATTTTCATTAAATCAAGATCTCTTTCTTTTGTGAATTTTAAATTATGCCCGATCTTTAGAAATTTAACTTTTATGATCATATAAAATTTGAAAAAAAGTATTATTTCTTCGCATTTTGTACATGGATAAACGTAATTAACACACTATTACACAATTTTTGCTTTTTGGTAGGTAAAAGAAGATTTGTAAATAAACGTCTGGGTTCTCGATTAAAAATTCCTCTTTATTCTGAGAAAATTCCAGAATTAGGATATATTAATCTAAAGTACGCAGAATACATTAACCCTTTCCACAGTGGTCTCACTCCGGGCACACCTAATTTTAGCGCCAACTTGCATACGGCACCAATAATATTTTAATAAAATTTAGTTCCTATAATGAAAGCTTAAAATAAGGAGTTCATATTTTCTAAAAAAGTCGTTTGTAAATTCCGGTGTCAGTCAGCAATTTCTCATTTTACGAACAGACTTTGTCTTTGCCGGAAAGGGTTAAAACAGTTTTTCACAAACCGCAGAACATAAAGAATAGCCTTACACCAGGGGTGTCAAATTGTGGCCCGCCGAAATACAATTTTACAAAATGCAATTTTACGAAATACAAACACTGATTTTTTAAAGAAAAAGTCGAGTTCTTGAATCGTAGAAATTCGATGATCAGATAAGCCAAAGTTTACCGTAAAATTTTAGTGGTATCTAGCGGACCACAGTTTGATACCCCTGCTTTACAGTTAGCTGGCAAATATAGGATGGTTGCTTTGAATTCCGTCAAATGTAGGGCAGTCTTTTAATTATATTATTTTTTAATTAAAAATGTCAGAAGAAGACAAGGATTTTGAAAATTCCTGTGTTATTTGTCGACACATGCATTGTGAGCCTTCTATGTTTTAAATATTCCAGCTATGTGTTTGATTCAAAGTAGTTCATCAAGTTGCTAAAAATATTCTCAAATTTGTCAGATATGTCAACTTGCACACTACGCTGTACAGATTCACCCCCTTTTTATCGTTGACCAATATATATATTCTTATTGTCTTATTCTTCTTTACGTCAGTATTACAGATATATCTTCAATTGCAAAAATTGTTTCAAATGCTGTTCTTTATCATTTAGAAATCCATTTATTTTAAATATTTTTTAAGTTACAAAATTTAAGTTTTTATGCAGCGTTGAAACTGTCATTGGCTCCTATGCTAAGTTTTATGTAAAAATACTCTCATTATGCTTTAACAAGTAGAACAGTATAAAATCCATTATTCATGAAAAAAATTTACCGACTTATGATAATTTGCATTAGATGAATTTTTAGCGTTGACTGGCATTAAAATGTTTTTTTTAATACAAAATATAGAACACAGAGACTGTATAAAATTTTAATTTTTCTAACATTAAAATAAATACCTGCTTGGACGTAAAGGGGTTTTGATATGATGAAGGATAACCACTGAAACATTTATGGATTGGAACTATACATCTATACCTTTAAAACCGATTAGGAAACATATAGTGGTCAATTATAATAAGGGATAGCCTATTAGGAATTCAGAGAAAAGAATAATAAAAAAAATCGAAACATAGGCTTTATAGATATTTTACAAACGAGCATAAGAATTAGGAAGTAATTGTTTTCCTCGTAATATTTTCAATTGATGAAATATGATGCTTTAATTATTTCACCAGTTGATAAAAAGAGAATAAACATTATTTAATATTTTAAAACGTTTTGTCATCTACCATATGTGAAGATTTTTTGCACAGTATTGCATAAACTAGCTGAAGCAAAACAGTGTATCTTATACCTACTATTAAATGTGGAATATATTAGAAATGGAGATAAATACTTTTCCAACTTCACAAATTTGTTATAAAAAAACTTTCTATTTTATACAACTACGTTAAAACGTATTGGGAGTTTAACAAAAATACCTTTCTGAAAGTACTTCAAATATTTAAATAAACGTGCTAGAAACGTTAAAAAATATAAATTGTTTAAAAAGCATGTTGTAATGTTACGACATAAGATTAATGATGGATTTTCTTGAACGAAATGTTCAACTTTTAAAAACAGTTTTTCAGTTAAATATTTTACTGTTTCTGAGTAAAGATGCTTTATCTACTTTTTTATTGAATGTCTGGCATCAAATTTTGTGGATACCATAAATTTTATGTAAAAATAGTTTTAATTAAAAAAAAATTGAACTTGTATAAAATTTATGATTTAGTTTTGTTATACCGGGTGATTATAATTAAAGTTACGATTTCAAAAATCGATAATTTTAAAACTACTGGTCAGAATGACTTGATATTTTAGCAGAACAGTCGTGAGGCAATGAAATTTTGTTTGGCGAAGGAAAAACATAGTTCCAAATTGTGCCGATAGATGGCGTTGTCAGGGGAAAGACCAAAAATGTATTCTTGAACCCTTTCCGGCGCGAAGTAAATTTGTTTGCAAAATGATGAAATAATAGACTGACACCGGAATTTACAAACGAATCCATTAGTAAAAAGAAACTTGCTTATTTTTCTGGTTCTTAATGAAAGGAAAATTTTAATTAAATACCGGGTGATTATAATTAAAGTTACGATTTCAAAAATCGATAATTTTAATTAAAACTACTGGTCAGATTGACTTGATATTTTAGCAGAACAATCGTGAGGCAATGGAATTTTGTTTGGCGAAGGAAAAAAAAAGTTTCAAAATGTGCCCATAGATGGCGCTGTCTGGGTTCACATTGTCTGAAGATATGCAAATTACTGATACGTGACATGCGCACCGCAGACATAGCAACCATAAAAATGCAGAGCAGCAGCTCTTTGCCTGAATGCTTCATCATGACTCTGACTATGAAGGATCGCGCTCTGCTCTTGAAGCTTTTTTATAAGAACGATGACTGTGCACTTACAGCTATTAGGAAGTTTCGGACATTAAAATCCACAAAAAAAGGTCCAATAACAACAAATGGTCTGCAAAAAATTATTGCTAAATTCGAAGAGACCGGTTCATTTGACGTTAAACGGGGTAGAGGAAGGAAACCAGTTTCAGCTGCGGTAGTGGAAGATGTGGCTACAGCATTACAGGAACATACTGACAGTGATGCTGGAATCAGCAGTGCAAGGGGATTGGCCGAATGCTGGATATGCCGAACAGCACGGTGCGTAAAGTCCTACGGAACGTCTTACGCTGTTATCCGTACAAGATAACTCATGTGCAGGAGTTGCTACCTGCTGACCTGGAAGCACGTCAATCTTTTGCACTACAATTTCTTGCCCGGATGGAAGTGGACAACGGATGGCCATGGAACATTCTGTGGTCTGACGAAGCCCACTTTCATTTGCAAGGTTCTGTAAATACGCAAAATTGCAGGATATGGGCGACCGAGAATCCGTCCCAGCTACAGCCATTACCTCTTCAGTCTGAAAAGGTCACTGTGTGGTGCGGAATACCGGCAGCGTTTATCGTCGGTCCATTTTTCTTCGAGGAGATCACACCTGCGGGTCCCGTTACCTGCACAGTTACTGGCAAGCGGTATGAAGCACTTTTGCGTAACCATGTTCTTCCGGCACTTCAACAGCGTCAGTGTGTGGATCGCATAATATTCATGCAAGATGGCGCTCCTCCGCACACTGCTACTACTGTGAAGCAGCTACTGAGTGATAATTTCGGAGATGATAGGATCATAAGCCGCCATTTTCCAACAACGTGGCCGCCACGTTCCCCCGACTTAAACCCGTGTGATTTCTGGCTTTGGGGGTACCTGAAGAATGTTGTTTATAGCGGGCGGATTCAGAATCTATCCGACTTGAAGGCAAGCATCACACAACACACCCATTGCATTAGTACAGATACCCTCCGATCTGTTGTGGAGCATGCCGTTTTGCGCTTCCAATTAGTAGCGGAACAAGGCGGAGGGCATATTGAGCAACTTATGCCTTAAT
Source organism: Maratus michaelseni (assembly GCA_963931845.1). Lineage (NCBI taxonomy): Eukaryota > Metazoa > Arthropoda > Arachnida > Araneae > Salticidae > Maratus > Maratus michaelseni. Next base: position 154,363,886 of record OZ007595.1, on the reverse strand, counting down.
AATCAGTAAGGTGTTTGTTCCTTGAAGCTCTTTTTTTTTTCATTTTTTGTCATTATCGCTGTCGTCGATGTAAACACGTAGTCTTGTCTTTTCGCTAATAAATTTTTAATAAATCTCTGAACTCTATTTTTTTCCTTTTGGCAACATCATTCCTATGTTTAACCCTTTAACGGGCGGTGGTCACAAGAAAGGACACCCAATTTTAATTCTAAAACTGATAAACGGCACCAAGAATATTTAATTAAAATTTTCCTTTTATTAAGAACCAGAAAATAAGCAAGTTTCTTTTTACTAATGGATTCGTTTGTAAATTCCGGTGTCAGTCTATTATTTCATCATTTTGCAAAGAAATTTACACCGCGCCGGAAAGAGTTCAAGAATACATTTTTGGTCTTTCCCTTGACATTACCCTGACAACGCCATCTATCGGCACAATTTGGAACTATTTTTTTTCCTTCGCCAAACAAAATTCCATTGCCTCACGATTGTTCTGCTAAAATATCAAGTCATTCTGACCAGTAGTTTTAAAATTATCGATTTTTGAAATCGTAACTTTAATTATAATCACCCGGTACTCTGATCACTTTTTAAGATGCAATTATAAAGCGATATACTTAATGACTTTAGCAATTGGTATTAATCTATGCTGAATTGTATAACTAATGTAATGCAATTATATAATTCATAACTGAACTTATACGTAATCTTAATTTTATACATAATTGTTTTCTTGAAGAAAGCGGATAAATGTGTATTTAGAATAAAGCATGAATGGCTTAATTATTGAAACTTCTATATGAATTGCCCTTTTAGCATGCTTTTAAAACTTAATCTACAATTTCTACGTATATTAAATAATTGAATATTTTTCTGAAAATGTCGAGTTCATCCATTCAAATTAAACCTGATTTTAATAATATACCTTACAAGCTAACATATTTAAAGAACTTTGTCCCCAAATATTAAAAGGAGTTTTGTACCGAGTGTCCCAAAAATTTGTTAACATTTCAAGAATTGATAAAAAGTGAAGGGATTGTTTTATTTGAAGGCAGTTTGACGGAAAATTTTCGTTTTTATAGTAGAAATTAATGTAAGAAATAGAAAGATATTTAAAAAAAAAATCTAAATAATAATTACATTTATTGATGCATATTTACACGGAAGAGGTATATGTATTTAATATTATCACACCCATTTTTTATCGCCTTGTCTTCTTCCGGATTCGAACCTCGGTATTCGGCATTAGAGGACGAATGATCTGTCCCTTACACCAGTGTACCGAAATGGCCACGTCGAAGAACTTGGTGATAGGCCAAAATGTCAATTACGAAACTTTTCTGAAACCTTTCCTTTTTTTTTTTTTTTTTTTTTTTTTTTCAGTTTGTATGGCTTAGAAGTAAAGTTTTATCATTCAACGATTTAGGATAAACGTGATTATTCCGTTTATTCCAGAAATATTTACGACTTCCACTCAAAATAAAATGTTTTCGTTAAAAGAATAGCAATTTCAAATAAAATCACATGTATATGTACGGGATTTGTCTTACAGTTTATCGTTTACACTTTGAGGTGGCAAAGAATGTACACTTTCAAAAAAAGACTAAAACATTAAAAAAACACATACAAAATTCAGTCAGCAAGTTGCCAGAACATCACTGTGAGTAGAAGATATTTTTCTGTTATTTGAAAAACATTTCATCTTTTGACTGGAGAACTTCAAGAGAATATGCGCTTATGTTTGCAAATTTATCACGTTTTGTGGGAAAAAAAACGTAAATAAAAATTCTTTTTCTAATACTAAAAAGTACTACGCAGCAGAGTTGCCGGAACGCCTTTATGATTTAGCGGAAATGCAGCTTTCGATTACATGATTTCAGGTATTTTTTAAAAGTTAGTTTGCTGAATTTTCTGTAATTTGATAAGAAAGGGGCAAATCAAATTGGAGATTTTCCTGTTTTATCGACATATAATAAATGGTAAAATACATGCCAAATCACAGATTTTTTTAAAAAGTATTCTAGTTGGTAATTAGAACTTTAACGTTAAACTTAATAATCTTAAGCTCGTTTATTTAATTTAAAACGAACTTTATTCATTTTAACTTAAAATAAAATACAGAGGAAAAATAATGATTTGTCGAAAGCGTGTCTTTTCATTTCAAAGCATTGAAAGAGTCCACTTTAATTCACTTTGCCAAAAGTCTGAATCGTAGATTAACCATCAAGATAGAATGCAATGGTAATGTGATGCCGATCATAGAATCCATACTGAGAAAGTTGTCAAGACATTTCATACAAAGGATATTCCTACTATTAATTGTTTGTGTTAACTTGATCTTTATTCATTTCAATGTAATATGTTTACGTGTTCAACAGTCATTTTATGTTATTTATTTTTAAGTAAAATAAAGTTGAAAAATATGAATATAACGGAAAATATTTTAAGAAAAAAAAAAAGAAAGTCAAATTCAAAGGATTTTGGTTCCTTGCATTGTTACATTGATATATACTTAGTGCACGTCACCAGTTGTTTTTTTTTAATAATAATAGTTTGGCACAAAAATTGGTTTTGAAGCAACCATTTTTGTTATCTAAATTAATTTTAAATCGTATTATTATGATTATTGTTCATTTAGATGCGCAATAGACAATCATATTAAAATTTTAACTGTCCCTAAAAACGAAATAAAAATATTACCCGATACGACAACTGTTTTAAAATCATAAACTAGTACCATATACATTAACAATATAGTAAAATCTCTTGATGATTGGCCGATTTTTACAAAAGTTAGAGCTCAAAAAGTAAAAAAAAAAAAGGAAGAATATATACAAAAGGATAAATATTCAGTTGTTCAATCCAGATGAAATAGTAATGGGACAACCACCAGAACGAAATATTGTTGAAGATTGAGCTATAAAACTGGAGCATGTGCTCAGAACTTATGCACGGCTATACACTAAAGAAATATATATACGAAACAATTGTATATTCTGTCTATTTTCTTGGAAGTTGGTTAAAAAAAAAGCTTTATTACTAAACTTGTTTTTCGTTAATATTCGATTAATCAAGTGGATGCGATGTCATAGGGATTAGAGCGCATTGAACTCAAAACAATGTCATATATATGATTTACTATACTTTGCAAGTGGCAGAAATTTCTTAAATTTCATGTTATTGCCAAATTATAGATTAAAGGACTATTGTTTTGGTAATTATATAAAAATGGCAAAAGCTTGTTAAAAGATAAAAACTCAAATCAATTCCGATTTAGAAAAATGAAGCGATATTAAGAAGCATTGAGGCGTTTTAGATATCATATCACCCACTTGCATAATAAGTGACATAAAAGATAAGTGACACTTTAAAATATTCATTTTGCGTATTATTACACTAACTGGTCCGACATGAATTAGGTGCTTCTGGCTACAGGAAAAGTCTCATAAATTCAGTTAACTTTAAAACCACTAGATACGTCACTTTTCAACTCAGAGGAGGGGGAGACAAAGAGTGTGGGGGATACACTTACTCAATCCTCCTTATTTCTTCTATGTCTTGATGCATTACGCTTTTAATGTACGCTCTTTTACAGCTTCATGCAGAGTTAAGTGTTGTAATTTTATGTTGCAGTAAAAAAGAAATGAAAATATTCTTTTCCATTTCTTGTGAAAAGTAGTTTTTTTTTTTTTTTTTTTTTTTTTTTTTTTTTTTTTAGTTGTGTCACTTTCCTTGCCGTTGAGCGATATACTAAAATTATCGGTAACATTTTGTCGAAATTTTTTGCAATTGCTTTTTTCTGAATAATTGCAATTGCTAGCTTCATTGTAAGAAAGCTACCTTAAACTAAAATTAATCAGCATTTATTTATGCTTTATTTTTATGGATAGACTCGAGACTGTGGGAAATTTTCGTTCGCGGTACGAGATAACCCAGAAATTTTCCCTGGAAGGAGTGATATAACGTCCGTTTAATGCATCTAAATATGTATTAATTTTCAAACCATTTAACAACAGGGAATAAATTTGTAATAAAGAACATAATATCAGTAATTTTAGAACACATATTTTACACAAATTAATCATTTAATGAAAAGAATTCACTTAATATACACATGCCAATATTTTTTAACAGATATTTTAATATAAATTTTTATTTTTATATTAAAGTACTTGAGTTTCCACTTTGACAGATTAAACGTAACAAGAAACTGCTGCTTCGAAAAGCAGTTGAAATATGAACATATAAGACATTTAATTTAACAAAGTGAATCCCTGGTGGTTATTTTGGACGTACCGATGTACCATGCTTGATAGAAACCTGGAGCGAACTGCGCATGGGCGAAAATGGCTAGTCCATGTCGAAAATGGGGAAGTCCGTACTATCTCGGAATGAGCTTGTTTATTAAATATCCCAGATATGTCTCATTTTTTTTGGGGAATATCTTTGGAATATTGGAATATTGGCTTCACTGGAATATCTTTTTGTTTCTGTCATTGAATTATATGTTTTAAAATATTATATTGTAATCCAATCATATTAAAATAAATTATAAAAATACAAATATAATAAAAAAGATGGTTTAAAAATATGATCATAAAACTAAACATAACTTTTTTCCCTTATTAATAAATATGAAGTGTGAAACTTAATCTTTTAATAACGACAACATAAATATTTTAAGAATCAGTAAATTAAATTTTTGAAAAATATTATCTAAAAATACATTTACTAATAGTAATAATAATAAACGAATCACATTCATTTTTGCAAATAATTTAAAACAATCAGCAAACGATATTGAACACTGTTTCCATATACTAATAGTAATCTTGGATAAAGAGCGGTAATTTCAGCTTCTTTTGCCGAGGCTATTCTCCCTACAGTGTGAATGGAATCGGCTTGGCATTATGCCAACCGGAGTTCTTAGAAGCGTGGTTGAACAGTATATCAAAGAACATTGCAAAATTAACTTTTACGTCAATTTTTGCAAAATATAGGGTACAGAGGCAATTTAAGAAAAGTCTGTCAAAACTTTTATTCGTTATTAGTTTCAATGCTTTGGAAAAATTATTTTAATCAGATAATAATTCTCCACAAATAATTAAAAACAATTTAATGTGTAAAGAATTGTCTAGTTTTCCTTTAAAAATAGTTTTGCATGGATTTCATTTACAAAATGAATTAGGATTTCCCTTTTATTTCAAATGCAATATCTCGTTCACAAATATTCACTAACGAGATATTGATTTCTACCTCAAAATAGCTTTCTTTGGTATGTTGAAACATATGCCGAAATGCAAAATTAATAACCTGAAATTCTCCCTGTTCTACATTATAATTACGCGTGGGGCTTTAAATGAAATCAATAACTTATAACCACAGAATGGATGTAACATACATTGTAATACGATATTCCAAATTTTACTGTTTTAAAAACGCTCAGAATATTTACAATTCACATTTAAAAAAATTTTTTGGGTGCATGGGGAAATTAATTGCAGTATTTTTTCTAAAATTTGATTTCAGTACTAACGAAGAGTGTTGTGAATTATATAATAAATATCTGCTTTATTTTCCGTATAAATGTCATTAAAAACATTTTTAACGTAATACATCGATTCAAGATTACGTATGAAAAGCCATATGTGATTTCCGTGTAATGAAGGTATGATGATGATAATATGCTTTTTGTAATGAAATTTTCTGTACGTCTTTTAATTGCTAAAAGGCGTAAAATAAAATCTTTATAAACAGTAAAATAAGTTTTATTAGACTGTTGACATGTTTCGGCTCCATCGGAGCCATTATCAAAACAAATAAGTATATTATACAATGGCACGGTCTATGAAGTTATTATTTGAAACGCCATCATTTAATTTTTTACATACGTTTTCAAATTACGCACGCTTTTTTCTATTTTTACTTGGATTTTTATTTTCATATTTGTATCGAGTTACTCCATGGTTATCGACCACACCATAGACCGTGCAATCGTAGTATATTCTTATTTGTTTTGATAATGGGTTCGATGGAGTCGAAAAATGTCAACAATCTAATAAAATTTATTTTACTGTTTATAAAGTTCTTATTTTAAACCCTTTTAGCAATTAACAGAAGTATTGTAAATTTCATTACAAAAAGCATATCATCATAACTTCATTGCATTGAAATCAGATATGGCTTTTAATACGTAATCAATGGTTAAAACCAGTTTAAGACAGTTTAAACCAGTTTTTGATGCTTGGCATGATGAAAACCAGTTATTGACGTGGAAAAAAAAACACTGGAATGCCTCTTGGAAATTTCGTGTTATAGCGGCCCCCAAGGATAAATTACCAAGTGACCAATATTTATCGCCAAATTACATAGCATAGATGACATTATAATAATATATGATGTACTATATAACATTTTGCGACGTATTATGGCCAAGTTATATGATGTATGTATATGACGTGCATATCTATGTCTTACGTTAAAATATGTATTTAATGAAATTTATATGAAGTAAAGGAGATATTTATTACATAACTCACAAAACTCTAAATTAGTAGAGAAATCGATTTTTAGAAATAAATACTGCAATTAATTTCCCCATGCACCCGAAGTAAACTTTTAAAATGTGAATTCTAAATATTCTGAGAATTTTAAAACAGTAAAATTTGGAATATCGTATTCCAATGTATGTCACATCCATTCTGTGGATTATCAGTTATTGATTTCATTTAAAGCTCCACGTGTAATTATAATGTAGAACAGGGAGGATTTCATGTTATTAATTCTGCATTTCGGCATATGTTTCAAAATACTAAAGAAAGCTATTTTGAGGTAGAAATCAATATCTCGTTATTGAATATTTGTGAATTAGATATTGAATTTAAAATGAAGGGGATATTCTAATTCATTTCGTAAATGAAATTCATGTAAAAATATTTTTTAATGAAAACTGAACAATTCTTTACACATTAAGTTCTTTTTAATTATATTTGTGCAGAATTATTATCTGATTAAAATACTTTTGCCAAAGTATTTAAGCTAATAACGAATAAGAATATTGACAGACTTTTCTTAAGTTGCCTCTGTGCCCTAAAGTTTGCAAAAATTGACAAATATTAATTTTGCAATTTTTTTGCTTAAAAATAATTTAGATGTCCGTCGTATAGTCTAACAACTGTCGTACGAATGGGGTTATTCTAAAAATATGCGTAAAACACTGTTAAAAGCATCAATTTTCTTTTAAAGAATTCATAGTTGCAATTTTTTAAATTCATTTTTATAAGTCTATTTTTTTAATAAATCAGTATGATAAGAATTCTAAAACTTCAACATATACATTTGAATTAATTCACTATTTTTAATGAACGTTTTTTAAAATGCATTTAATAAAATTACCAATAGGATTTTCAGAAATATGAATAGTTATTTTTTTTTAATTAAAAATTTTTGTAAATAGTCACTTTTCTGCATATTTATATTTCTCAAAACATATGATTTTGTTTTCCTAAACTTGAACCCCCAGGGGAATACCTTCTTTAGGTATTTACGGGTTTCGCGACCCCGGATTCCTGAGCGATCTTTCTCCTTTCATGCCTTCTTCTCTTTTTAGTTGTCTATCCTTTTTTCATTGTTTCACACTTTTTAATCTTCTCTTTTCAGTTTATTATACCTCTTTGTTTATGTTCGATTATTTTACTAACACTTTTGTTCATATTGTTCTTTGTTCTACTAACGTTGTTTTCGTTCTTTTGTTTAAAAATTAGAAAAAGAAAAAAAATTAAAAAGCTCAAAAAATACACCTTGTTCCTAAGTTTTTTTCTCACATTACTCCTTCTTTATACAATAGTGGATTTTTTTATTTTCACGTGAGACACTCTGGGTGCTGAGGTTTTTTAATCTCGTCGACTCGGTTCTACCTTTTTAGGCTGATCTTGAGTCCCAGAGTGCAGGGCATTTTCCGAATTCCGGTTCCGTGATCGGAGGACGCCATACATTGTATGGTGGCTGTTAGGACCAACACCGGGAGACTGGTGCCTTTCGGTGGAAGGGGTTGTAGGTTGGACAGAGCTGTAAAGGCTTACCTACTGACTACCTGATTCCAATGTGAAAGAACTAGATATTAGGAAATGCTATCGAGTTTAATCCAACGTTCGAAAAACGTGGAGGTTTGTTGATAATAGTTTCCGCCCTTTTGAGACCTGCGCCCAGAAGTAAGGTTAAGAAGAAGGGTCGGTGACCAGGCCCGACGCCTGGCGTTTCATCTATTTAAAATTTCTAATATGGTTACAAATGAAGGAAGTAAAATATGCGATGTGGAAGCCCCACAACCAAATAAAGGGAGTAATCCAGTGGCCTCCGGCTCAAAAGCAATAAACCAGGGCCAAAATAATTCATGGGGAGAGAGAGTTGAGGTTTTTGCTTCCAATATGGAATGCAATAATGCCAAATTCAGTGCTAGTAAAACTGATGAAAGATTTTACATTGTGAAACGCCAAGAAGGGAGCTTTGATCAGACATCTCCTTTCTTTATTAATAAAGCAATCCAAAGTTTGGTTGGTGAACCCAAGACAGTGAAAAAATTGAGGTCAGGCGATCTTTTAATTGAAGTAAGCAATAGTACTCAGGCTTCTAACTTAATAAAATGTACTCATTTTGCAAACATCGCAGTCAGCATATCTCCACACAGAACTCTAAATACATCTCGAGGAGTAATTTCTGAGTCAGATCTTTTGCATGTTACTGAACAAGAAATAGTTGATAATCTCAAAGAACAAAATGTCATTGAAGCAAGAAGAATAAAAATCTTTCGTCGTGATGAACAAATACCACCTAATCAAATACAAATTCCTACAAAGCATATTATCCTCACATTCAATACTCCTAATTTACCTAAAACAATAAAAGCTGGATATTTATCATGTTCCGTTAGACCGTACATCCCAAACCCCCTGCGCTGTTTTAAATGCCAACGTTTTGGTCATTCTAAAACAGCATGCCGTGGAAAAATCACTTGTGGTCGATGTGGTACAGTTGGTCATGAAAGTACTGACTGTAGCGCTCCAGCTCACTGCATGAATTGTAAAAAAGAGCACCCATCCTACTCTAAATCTTGTGAACAATGGAAAAAAGAAAAAGAAATACAGACAATACGCACTAAAGAAAACATATCATACCCTGAAGCCAGAAAAATAGTTGAATCCAGGACACCCAAAGTTGGAGTATCATATGCTGCTGCTATATCAAAAACTGTTTGCAAAACTTATAAAAATATAGCAATTCAAACTGAATCCATTACAGAAATAAGTGTCTTATCAAAGCAAAAAGAAAACCTGTTAACTAATTCTGCTACAACAAGTAAATCAACACAATCTGTTTCTTCTAAATCAGTAAATTCTCTTCTTCCTAAATCACCACAAGATGTCTCTTCAAAATCATCAGAATCAATGTTTCCTAAAATTTCAATCCATAAAAAATCCTCTCAAAATACCAACAAAACTACACCTATAAAACAAAGTCGCAGATCTGATTCAGAAAAACATGGCCTACCACAAATAAAATCTACTGTATCAATTGTAAACCCATCTAATAAAAAAAATAAAATTAAACAAACTAAAAAAGAAACTTGTCCAAATAAAAATAATAAAGGTGAGAAGAATATACACGATGAAGACGCTGTAACACTTCATCCAGAATCGGATGCTGAATTGAACGATGGAGAGGATGATATGTCTACCTCCTCCGAACAAAATGACACAGATTTCTCTATCTAAAAAATTAATCATGACTAATATTATCTCGTGGAACTGCCGTGGTTATCAAAATAAACATGCTGAAATCCGTAATATCCTATCTGACCATCAACCATTATGTTTAGCTCTACAAGAAACCCATCTAAAGCCCAATGATAAAGCAAAATTACATAATTACACTACATACAGGAAATATTGTACAGTTAATGGAAGGGCCACTGGTGGAGTGGCTCTTTTCATCTCTAATAATTTACCAAATTCTTATCTCTCTTTAAATTCAAACTTACAAGCTATTGCAGCCCGTGTACATATTAAACAACTCATAACAATATGTACAATTTATTTACCTCCGAACCAAACTCTCCAATCAGCACATCTCGATAATCTCCTTCTCCAACTTCCGACTCCATACATCCTTGTTGGAGACTTTAATGCACACAGTCAACTCTGGGGCAATCGCGATTCTAACCAACGTGGTGATATTATCGAAAAATTTATTTCTGACAACGGCTTATGCCTGCTCAATAATGGTGATCATACTTATTTTCATGAGCCAACCCGTACTTTCCATGCAATAGACCTTACAATTTGCTCCCCAATACTCTATCCGTTCTGGAATTTCTGGGTCTCTAATGACCTGAACGGCAGTGACCACTTTCCAACTTTTATTACACTGACTACTCCTGATAGGGATTGTAACAATTCTACCAATCGTTATATATATGACAGAGCCAACTGGCCGACATTTACAGCACTTGCAAACATCACAGCTGATATGATACAGGGGGATATTGACAATGCACTTGATAATATAACTCAATGTATTATCAATGCTGCAGATTCTAGCATTACAAAAACAGCATCCACACATAAACACAGAAAGCCATGGTGGAATAGTGATTGTCAAAATGCCAAGAAAAAACAACAGAAGGCTTGGGGAATATTTCGGAGGTACCCAACTAATACTAACTATATGGCATATAAAAAAGCAAAGGCTGAAGCTAGAAGAGTGCGACGCAAAAGCCAGCGTAAATCCTGGATCAACTACATCTCAAGCATTAATTCCAATACATCAAGTAAAGAACTATGGAATAAAGTGAAAAAATGTATGGGCCTATACTCTGATAATCATATTTCTATTTTAAAACATAACGGTCAAACCATCGCATCACCTAAAAACATCGCTGAGACAATAGGTAGTACCCTAGCATCTATTTCAAGCTCTGACTCATACCCAGAACCTTTCTTAACATATAAAAGACAAACTGAAAGAACCAGGATTAATTTTAACTCTCATAACTCATATGCATATAATAAACCATTTATCAAATCAGAGATGATAAAATGCTTGAGAGATAGCCATTTATCTGCCCCAGGTCACGATGGGATTACATATATTATGCTCAAGCACCTTTTGTCATTATCCTTGAATAATCACCTTTCCCTTTTCAATAGGATATGGATGGAGCAAAACTTTCCCAATGCTTGGTGCAGAGCTATAATTATACCTTTTCCTAAACCAGGGAAAGATGCTACAAATCCCAATAATTACAGGCCGATTGCCCTCTCTAGCTGCCTTTGCAAACTTCTCGAAAAAATGGTAAATTGCCGCCTTGTACATATTTTAGAAAATAACAATTGCCTTGCTGCATTTCAAAGTGGATTTCGACGTGGTAGGTCAACTATCGATAATTTAATTCATTTGGAACATCACATACGGACAGCCTTTCTAAAACGCAACCATTTGGTGTCAGTATTTTTTGACATGGCAAAAGCTTATGAGAGAACATGGCGTTATGGGATTCTTCGCAATCTTTTTAACCTGAACTTTCGTGGGAACCTTCCAATTTTTATTAAAAACTTTATTGCCATCAGACGATTTCAAGTTCGAATTGGAGGAATCCTATCTAGTTTTTATGTACAAGAAGAGGGTGTACCTCAGGGCAGTGTCCTGAGTGTCACCCTCTTTGCTATTAAAATTAATGATATCATTAGACAACTCTCTTCTTCTGTGAAGGGAGATCTCTATGTTGACGACTTCCACATTATGTGTACAGGACAGGATATTCGTTTTATTGAAAGACAACTGCAAATCGCAATCAAAAGTATTCTTAGCTGGACTAACAAAATTGGTTTCTTAATTTCTCTTGACAAAACATCTTGTGTGCATTTCTGTAGGCGAAGGGGTCTGCATCCAGATCCTGAAATTTATATCGATTCTACTCAAATTCCTGTTGTGGACAACGTTCGTTATCTTGGACTATTTTTTGACAATAAACTTACTTATTTACCTCATATTTTACAGCTACGGACGAAATGCGAAAAATCCCTTAACCTACTGAAAATACTTTCAAATACTTCTTGGGGAGCTGACCGCACCTCTCTCATTAAAATCTATAGATCTGTAATCCGCACAAAAATCGACTATGCCTGCCAGGTCTATGGTTCTGCCAGTAATTCTGCTCTTAAAAAACTTGACACTGTGCACCACAGCGCACTGCGTGTCTGCTCTGGTGCATTTCGTACATCTCCAATTTTAAGTCTTTATGTTGACTGTAATGAACCATCATTACACCATACTCGCGAAAAACTCTCATTAGAATTATATTACCGTGTCCTCTCTCATCCTGGTCATCCTCTTCACACCTATCTTTTAAATAATGACAATGATATTCTTTATCAGCATCGACCATCATGCATCCCATCTTTTGGAGTGAGAATGAGAAAAATAATCAATAATGGACCGTTGAATAATATCGAGGTGAGTCCATGTCCTTTGCATGTGCTCCCTCCTTGGAATCCTCCCAAAATTACATCTCTCCATCCTTTTAAAGGTTATGACAAAAACAACCTGGCTTCTACTGTTTTCCAACAACTATTTGCTGCACATCGTGCAAAATATAATAAGTATGCTGATATTTATACAGATGGCTCCAAGAGTGGGAATATTGTTGGTTGTGGGGTTTTTATTGACAACACTAAATTCAGTTATCGGCTTCACACTTCAATGTCTGTATTTACTGCAGAGTTGATTGCGATAGAGGGAGCCATGTTACACATATCTCATCATCAAAACAAATCCTTCATCATATATATACTGACTCAAATAGTTCTATTGACGCAATGAAATCTTTTAAAAAGCATCCTTATGTCTCAGCCATCCTGGATTTTTATAATAAATTGACTAGACGTGGTTATGATATTTTATTTTGCTGGGTACCTGGACACATGGGTATTCCTGGAAATGAAAAAGCAGATGAGGAGGCAAAACTTGCTCTTAATCCACTACAGCATAAAATTCCATTCTCAGACGTTAAACTATTTTTAAAACACTTTATTCATAATAAATGGCAAGAAAGTTGGGATTTAGAATACAATAATAAGCTGCACCATATCAAACCCATAATCATGACCTGGGCTCCAAGTTATCCAAGAAAAACAGATGTACTTCTGACTCGTCTGAGAATTGGACATTCAAGGATCACACATAAACATCTTTTACTTCGGGAGGACACACCCATGTGTCCACACTGTCATTTTGATTGCTTGACCATTTATCATCTTTTAACTGACTGTCCGGGCCTCCGGCACTTGTACAGAATTTATTTTAATTCGTCATCACCAATCTTGACTAACCTCATTGGGGAAACACCTCATGGGGCACTCTTTCATTTTTTTAAAACATTCTGGCTTTTATTTTGAGATCTAGTTTTTATATACCCTTCATGTTTTATATATAACAATGTTAGTTTATACTTGTTTAACTGGATATTTGGATGGGGTAACCCCATCCAGATGATATTTCTTAATGTAGTTTTTTTGTACATTACTTTTTAAAGAATTCTTTATATTTGTTTTATACACTTGTGACTATATCTGGATGGGTAACCCCATCCAGATAACGTTCTCATTAAACTTTGTTTCCTTTTTGCTTTTGTTCGCATTAAATTTTGTGGGTTTTTTAAAAATATATTTTTTTCTTTGGCGCAGCTTGTCCCCAATGGGACCTTGCGCCATTAAACTCTATACAACCAACCAAACAACCTAAACTTAAAATCCGGTCATTAGAATTATAGGGACACACTTAATTGTACTTTACTATACTATTACTTATAGGTTAGTCCCACTTGTAAGAAAAAGATCCAAATAAATGCTACAAAAACTTCAAAATTGTAGAAGTGTGGTTTTAAAATTTTCTTAATTAAAAAAAATAAATTTTCAAACTTTACCACAAGGATTTCATTTTTTTCCTTGATTAAATCATTTTCATCCATAATAAACATTTAATAATAGTTAAAGGGATGCTAAAATTTCCAAATAAATAAATAAAGTATTACAATAGTTACCGAATCTTTTTGGAATTTCGTTCGTGTTATTACGAGAAATAAATAGCATTGCGTATTTAATGTTTTTTGTTTTTTTTGGTGTGATTATTGTGTAATTATCTTGTTGTAAAATAATTGTTTAATTTAGTCCTATACTTTCAGTTAAATCACGCAATATATCAATCTGAGTACAATAGACTGCCATACTAGGCCGTATAACACATGTGCCCCTTCGTGTTTATCAATTTGAATATCAATTTGAATTTTTGAGCATTTCCACAGATCTTAATAATGGTGACGATATTTAAAATACTAAATTATTAAAGTCAAACGTAATTGTATTAAGAATATTTTTCTTTGTTTCAATAATAATTTAGCCATGTTTATTTATATTATTTAACCACAATTAACAACTTAATATATTTTTTATTTGTTCCTCTGAAAGGAAATCTAAATGTATATAAATTGAGATACTTGAGAATCAAAATAAACTTGAGTCATGAAAAACACAATACTCAATTGAATCAAATTCACCTCTGTACTATATAATTGTTTAAAAACAACACAAAATGTCACAAAAACATATATGCATCATTTATTAAAAACTTTTACTTTAGGTGTTTTAAAAATATACAAAACTGCATTTCACATTAAAAACCTAGCGCTATCCATCTGTGGATATGAATGATGTAGGTTTGTTCGTGGAAGAAGCTATTAATGGTAATGGTTCTTTTAGCGTGAGCACAAAAAATACACTTATTTCCGGGTTTAATCTAATTAAAAACAATAACGTTTTTCAGTTTGATAATATTTATTATAAGCAAAAGGATGGTGCACCAATGGGCTCCCCCATTTCGGGTTTATGCGCGGAGATTAAATTAAGACCCATTGAAAATATGGTTATGGATGATTTTAGTGAAAGACCTGCATATTGGTGTAGATATGCAGATGATATTTTTATTATATGGGAGCATGGTATAGATTTATTGAAGGACTTTGTGGTTAAACTTAATAAGAGCGCTAGGTTTTTAATGTGAAATGTAGTTTTGTATATTTTTAAAACACCTAAAGTAAAAGTTTTTAATAAATGATGCATATATGTTTTTGTGACATTTTGTGTTGTTTTTAAACAATTATACTTGAGAATGTTAATATGAAAGAATTTCAAAAACCATTTCTAAAATTACACAGATTAATCCGCTTGAAATTACACAGCGGTAAGTAATAATTATACTTTCATTAGACTTTTTTTCGCAGTAATATGTGTATTTAATTTAAAAATATATAATTTTACACGATAAAAAGGATTGTTATAATACTTGAATTAAGATGATTAAGTAAAAAAGAAATGCAAATATTCTTTTCCATTTCTTGTGAAAAGTAGTTTTTTTTTTAGTTGTGTCACCTTGCTTGCGGATGAACAATATAATAAAATTATCGGTAATATTTTATAAATTTTTTTTGGAACTGCTTCCTTCTGGATGGTTGCAATAGGTGGCTTCTTTGTAAAGAAGCCCCCTAAAACTAAAATTAATCAGCAATTATTTTAGGCTTTTTTTGTGAATAGCTTCGAAAGTGACAGAAATTCTCTTTCTAGACAAGATCGTCTAGAAATGTTTTCGAGTTCCTGGAGTGAGTGAAATAACGAGAGTTTAATGTATTGAAACGTATATTAATTTTGAATGTATTTAAGGACAGATGTTAATTAATAATAAGTCACAATATTAGTATTTTTAAAATTAATCATTTAATGTAAATATTTCATTTAATATTTATATACCAATATTTATTTACAGAAAAGTTTAATATAACTTTTCATTATCATGTGTTAAGCGGTTACTCTGCTCCGGAGGAGTGACGCAGCAAGGAAACCCCGCCTACCTCATCACGAGAACATATAAGGGACTGTTTTTCTGGCTGGTTATCAGTTGTGAATGCAGTCCCTTGCAGCGTGAGCCCTCGCCCTCGGTAGGCCTTTTTCAAGGCCAGTTTTACCGGAGCAGGTCTCCGCTGCCCTAGCAGAAGATGACAAACGATAACAGCCTCCTCATAAACGGCACAGTACCAAGTACATCAACACCATTCACTCAGAACCCTAATCCTTTCCTCACTAACATCTTTGTGTTTGGAAAAAAAAAAAGTATTAATTTCTTTAAATTAATCATGTAAAAATTACTACCTGTTGTAATGCTATACTTAAACTTCCTTTTATTATTTTTTCTATTAGCTCATGTTCCCTTTTTAGTGTTGTTTTTCTCCCCCCCCCCTTTTTTTGTTAAGTTCTTTATTTTTTGTACCAACAATATTTCAGTACTCTAACCAGCCAGTTTTCTCCACTTATCATGTACTCCGGGGATGCGTGGTATAGACCACAGGCGTCTCGGTCAAAGTCTTTCGAAGTAGTGTACGCAACATTCTTTTTCTTTACAAATTTTAAACATATCAAGAAACTGCTGCTTTTTAAAAAGTAGTTGAAGTGGGTTAAATTTTAAGCGCTTATATTTACAAAGTGAGGAACTGATGCTTTACACTCACGCAAACATGTAAACATAAGTTTGGCGACTTTTTGGTTGGCGCGATTTTCAAGACCGCGCCAAACGAATAACTTAATACAAAGGCTACGTTGCCATTAAAGGAAAAAATCCCCTAAATTTGGCGACTTCTTTCCTTTTTTTAACCGATTATTATTTTTTTTTTCTGCGTGAGTGCAAAGCATCTTAGCCCAAAGTGAATCACTGTTGATTATTTTGGACATTATCAACGTACAATGTAAGCGTTATCTAACATTTGTTGTCACTCGGCGTTAAAATATGCGTCCCTTGCTTCTAGAAAAGGGATTGCGATGTAATTCGTCATTTTCATAACAGTGATTTCATAGATGTTGCATTGATTAATAAACATTTAAGCAACCCATTATATAAATATGTAGCACGTATAGTCGTCGTCTGCTGTATCGTCGTCCATCTGTCCGCATATAACAGCGAAAAACTACCCAACCGAATGGTTTGAAATTTAATATATATAACCGTTGAAGAATTTTTTCGAGTTATTCCAAATTTATTACATAGAATATATTAATAAAAGTTTTCTTCATTCTATTATATCCTATCATACGTAATTAATTCAATGATATCCCATGATGTGTAATGATTTCTAGGTTGCCATGATGCTTACGTCCTATTTAAGATGGAGTCATATTATATCCGTATTACTGAATTTAAAAACCGAATTTGTATACTAAAATTGTTTAATTATAGCAATCCTATTATCTAATGACAGTTTTTTGGATAGATGTTTCCGGAGAAATAGTAGATTTGCTATTTAGTGTTTGTTGTGGACATTGTTGTATAGTGTTTGTTGTGGTGGTTGTTGTATAGTGTTTGTTGTTTAATATTTATATGTTAATATTTATATTAATATTTATATGTTGAATGTAAAAAGAGTCTAAATATAGATTTCAAATTCTGAAATTTTCAAAACTAGGCTTAACTTTTCCATTGGAATTTTCCATAAATGCCAACAAAGGATGAAATGTTGCCAACTTAAAATGTACTTATTATGGAATTTAATCATATCATATTAACAGACGATATAATTCATTTTTTCAGTGAAATAATAACGATGATCTTTTTACATTGTCTTGTATTGGATATTTACGCATAGTATAATTTTAATATAACAGAATTGTAATTGATTGTTTGTAAAAGTGTATTGAAACTTACTTTCATAAAATAAAATTATTATCTATAGTATGAAAATCTGCACATAATATACATTTTATATTCATACAATTTTGCATAAGAGTGCAACAGCTATTGCAACAATATCTGAATATTTATAAAACTAGTTTTAGTACAAACGCACCTCATTTGTCACAATGGACATACAATTTCCAACTTGTTATTTTCCGAGCACATAGTGTAAGGTGAATGTTTTAATCATGATGCGTGTGTTTATGTGCGTGATTCAACACAGTAACTCCCAGACGTAACTTCCGATTGTGCTTCCATTTTGGCGAATATGTTAAAAACCACTGTCGCAAGAACTGCATAAAAATTTGTACACATCGACCGTAGGATTAGGTGTTTAATCCATTTTCTAATCATTCTGCGACTAATTTTAAGAGACAATCACCAAGGAATACGTGCTAAAAACAGCGGCGATGAAATCAAGCATATTAGTAGCGCAGAACTAACGTCTAAAGGATTTAATTTATTTTAACAATTTATAATTTATTTTAAACGAATGTATATGAAAGGTCATTTGTTGGTGTCAGTGATATGTTAATGAATTACAATTTCAAATCTATCTCTGAGACACCTTTTATTATATTTAGACGAGAAAAAAAATCATTAATGTGAGATACAATGTCCTAAATTTTCATACCATGCCATTTCAATGTCATGTGAAAAACAATGCATATATTTTTTTATTGTGGGTGCATTTTGTAATTGTTCACAATTTTGTATTTGTGTGTGGTCATATGTACCAACTTTATCCAACTGGTAGAGTAAGTTTGGACAGTTAGATAGGTGCATATTAAACTTTTAATTATTTTTTAACGATCCAATGAAATCACTTACATTTATTTTAGTTAGGAAAATTAGCAGAACGGTAAATAAGCTCAAAGCCGCCTCTGTCGTTAAATGTATTGAACGCCGTAGCCCTACATAGCTCGCTGGTCGCTCACTTTAAGTGATTGAATTTCGGTTTTAAATTAATCCGGTTATACAGGGTAAGTCAAAATGATTGACCTGATTACAGGATAAGTCAAAATGATTGACCTGATGACAACAACTTAATTGCGAAAAATAATTGGAAGAAACTCTTTAAGTATATTACAGAAAAGGGACAACGTTTTGCTTGATCATTTCACAACTCTTCGATGTGGCGTTTTTTATTCACTCACACAGAAAATAGTCTATTTTTCATCAAACATTGTGAATGCATTTTGAATGACACCTGTTCATGGAGATGTTTCTTATTTGACTATAAAAGTGATCCAACTGAAAGTGCACTTAGAAAATATCTACATGAATGCCTATACAAACATTATTTACAATATCTGTCGCAACATGGATTGCTGAATTGATTGGTCAATTACATGGATGTTTTGTGTATGAATTAAAGGAGCCACATGGAACAGTTATGAAGTATGCAAATAAATGCAAATAAAACTTCTTTCTGTGACGTGCTTAAAGAGTTTCAAAAGCTTGAAAGGCTTAAAGAGTCATTGTTTACAACGAAGTTATTGTCATTTGTAACCAGGGCAACCATTTTGACTTACCCTGTATATTCGCGATCGGGGCATCTTTTACGGCTGTCTTGACCGAGACCGCGGTT
This sequence comes from Maratus michaelseni, assembly GCA_963931845.1. Taxonomy (NCBI): domain Eukaryota; kingdom Metazoa; phylum Arthropoda; class Arachnida; order Araneae; family Salticidae; genus Maratus; species Maratus michaelseni. The sequence goes on along the minus strand of OZ007595.1, from coordinate 154,344,472 downwards.
TCGTCTTTTTTGGTAGAGCAGCGGTTGAGTTATTCATCGGATGCAAGTAACATCAATCTCGTAAAAATTGAACAACAAATAATATTTACAAATATATATCATTAATGAAAAAGTGTCCAAAAATGCTCCTTTGTACTGTGATCTTTTAGCGCTTCAAAATTCCTGTTTTCTTCTTGTTTTTTATTTTTTCGGGTAAAGGTAGAGTTTTTGTGAGAAAAATGTACACTCGCCAATCTTGGATGACAAAGTCCTCTAATTGTTTTAACGCTGCCACTTTCTAGCATCTCACCTATTTAGTTATGTTACTAGATATGGTGCTTTGAGTAATTTAACACGCAGACATTTATTGTTGCATCACGTGTTGATACATTTAAAAACAACATACTTGAAAAATATTTATTTGTAAAAAACATCGTTCTTTAATTTCACTTCTTTTGAAAGCGCACATTTTTTTCATCATTGAAACTATTTTATATTTAGAAGCAAACTTATATGCGATTAAAGCGGAAACGATAACACTATTTGCGATATCTGTTACTATTTTTTAACTTGGCTATAATGGCGGCAACATTTGTGATTTTTGATATAGAGAAAGTGAAAGAAATTTCAAGATGATACAGAAATTTAACTCAAATGTAAGTAATCTTACATTTGAAAATATATTTAATTGTAAATCACGCATTTGCTTAATAAATTACATCGTACCCATTAAGAATTTGTTAAGCTACATTTATAAATAGGCTCCACAAAGAATAGACAATACCAGTGTGAATTGGGGTTATTGTTGTATCTAAATTTCTATAACATTATACGATTTCAAAATCACCAACTTATGTGTATGGCATCTAAGTATAGAATATCAGGCTTCATTTCAAAAATAGAAAATATACAACTTATCGTTCTTATACAGGGTCATATAAAAATAGTCCAATGTATTATCATTTAAGGATAATTTTTAACTGAAATACTGTACCATATTTTTTCCAGCATTGAAAAATTTTAGCGTGGTGCATGCAACATATGGGTATACAGTTAAGAGGGTTCTATAAATTAATTTCAATGCATTATTTTCTATATATGGTTATTGTTTTAGATACATTGATTTCATTAATGGCGTTTCATATCTTCAAGCTAAACATGATATGTTTATTTAAATGTTGTTTCAGCACCTAAAAGGTTAAAATTGCATTAAATGTTTACTTAGCATCTATTGGTTATATAAAAGAGTTGAAACAGCATATAATTTATCATTGTTTGAAGTGTATTTTAATGATTTTAGAATTTTCAATTGAGCATAGTTAGAAATAATAGAAGCCTATTAACGTATAAAAATTTCAAAAATAGGCGTTAGATAATTCGTTTTTAGTTTTTAAATCTGTTTTCTAACTTTCGTTAATATAGTAAAGCAGCCATGATAATTAAATATGTTGTAGTATGTTACTGTTAATTCATGTGTTATTTGGAAAAGGGTTCTTTTTAAATTTCTACAAGTAAAAAGTTTTAAATACATATGGAAGATATTAATATAAAGACGTGCAATATCCCAAGTAATGGTAACTGAAGATAGGACAATGAAGGAAATTATAATTTTATATATAAGAAGGACGTATAACTTGAAGTTTTAATTTAATGAACCACACATTCACATGTTCGTAATAGCTTAAATTTCTCATTACACAAGAGTTGAATTATTTCAATAAAATAATTATAACTCGCGTGTTTTTGAAGAATTTCTTATTTATTATAATATTCTATAAAAAGAAATAATGAATATAAAAAATCATATAATCATCATACTAATCGTTGAAATGACATATGGATTTTAAAACGAAACATGAGTCTATGTATTATGTTAAAATATGGTTTCAATCAAAATTTATATGGATTCATATATATATTTATTAAATAATTTACAAAACTCTAAACTAGTATAAAATTAGATTTTTCGAAACACTTGCTGCATTTAATTTTCCTATGTACCACAGTAATCTTTTAAAATGTGAATTTTAAATATTCCGAGAGTTTCAAAATTTGAAATTTTGCATTCCAATGTATGTTACTGTGGATTATAAATTATTAATTTCATTTAAAACTTGACGCGTAATTATATTATAACGAAGAACTCGGAGAATTTCAGCTTATTAATTCTGCATTTTGGCATATATTTCAAAATACCAAAGAAGGCTATTTTGAGGTATAAATCAATTCCTTGTTATTAAATATTGTGTATCAGGCATTGCATTTGAAATGAAAGGGAAATCCTAATTGTTTTTGTAAATGAAATCCATGTAGAACTATTTTTAAATGAAACTAGAAATTTTTTTAATAATTAACTTTAATAATATTAATTAATTTAATCTTTAATAATAATGAGAAAAAAATTCTCAAGAACTAAACAACTCTAAAAACCTTTTGTCTAAAAACCTTTTTCTAAAAAACTTTTGTCAAAGTTTTGAAAGCAATAACGAATAGTTTTGAAAGCAGTAAGAATTTTGACAGAATTTTCTTAAGATGTCTCTCTCGATGCTTTAGATTTTGCAAAAAATGTCATAAATATCAATTTTGCAATTTGTTTGCTTAAAAGAAATATAGACCCCCGTAGCATATTTTGAAGAAGCGTTATGAAAATCCAGCAATTAAAAATATGCATAAAATGTTTTTAAAGCATGCACTTCCATTTAAATGAATTAGAGTTGTAATTGTAAAATTTACCTTTCTCAGTTTGTGTGTTTTGTTTTAATATTGCAGTATGATAAGAATGCTAAAGTTTCAACATATACATTTAAACACAATTTGTAACAGCCATGTCGCTTTTTCTGTGTGATGGTCAATGCTAACGTGGCGAAAAAAGAGTACAAGTTGTTTAAAATCAAATCACTTTTGTTAAAATCTTAAAAGGGCAGGGATTTCAGAACAGCTCTGCGATTTTCCTCAGGCCGGAAAGAAATCAGTTCCCAACAAAACTTTACTCAAAGAAACTAGTAATCTTCAAATTAACAATATCAGTAATTATATAACTTAAAATAACTTTTTCTCGTAGCGTCAAACGGCTGTTTAGCTGACTTCCATGAGAGTCAATTTCACTATGCGAAACAACTTCCGAAGTTCAACGCCAACTTCCAGATGGTTAGAAACGGTACTGTGTGAGCGCGAAATAGTTTTATTCATGTATCACTGAATCACATTAAAATATACTCTTTCCAATGACCAATGTTTCTTCTTTGCTACGTCTTAGTTGAGGCGACTAAAGCAGGTCTGGAGGTACCAACAAGGGCAAAAACCGATCCAGAGTTCCAATTTCCCAGTGCATGCCAACGCTTAAATACTGCTGTATCCATTGAGCAGATGCAAAAATTTGCATAAATATCGATACGAAGAGAAAAATCACAAGTTCCGAGGTTTTCGCACTCATTCATCGAAACTTAGAGAAATATAGCCTTTATTTTTACGCACATTGACTATTATTGGACAAAAAGTACGTTTGCACTCGAAACTTCGACCACTCTTATAATCAGAGTAGTCGACACATCATAAATTTAATAAAATTATTGTTAGGACTTTCAGCAATATAAATAGTTTATTTTAAAAAAAACTGTTTAGTAAATTGTCAGTTTATTCCATTTTTATATATGTCACGACATTTTATTTATTTTTACTTAAATTAATTATCTTTTTGGAAATCTGGTCATTAGAGGTATAGAGACCCACCTAACTGTACTTAACAGCACTACCACTTATAGGTTAGTCCCATTCGTAAGAAAATCATCAAAAATTTAAATTGTTGAAGTGGGATTTAAAAATTGTTCCAATTATTAATAATAATAACAATAATTTTTTAAACAACAAGAACTGAATTTTTTCCTTGATTAAATAATTTCCCTCCATAAAAACCATTTAATATATCAAAAGATGCTGTAAGATATTCTTATAAATAATATTTTTAGAATGGTTACAAAGTCCCTTTAATAGTTTCATTTGTGTTGTTACGAGAATTAAATTGCATTGCGTACATGACGTTAATTCATGCTTTTCTTTAAATAATAGTTCCAACACTCTGATATGTTATATGATCTCTGGTAATATACAGGATATATCTTTTTATAGTTGTAGAAAGGCTAATTCCTAACTTTTAAATTTAGAGGTATAGTTCAAATTGAAAAAAAATATTTCTAATAAATGTTCTTAAATGGCATTCTCCATCGTATTAATAAATTAAATTACAACAAAATAATTATTTTTGAAAAGTTACGAAATTTAAAGCTTTATACGATGCTTGAGACTTTCTTTAATTTTTTTACAAACTTTTTCTTCTCAACTTCTTCACTTCTAAAATTTCTTCACGGGATAAAACTAAAGAAAATACATTTTTTTTTTTAACGCTAAACATTTCATAGTTACGATATTTATAGCTTTGAGAAATTTTTGTTTCTTATCGCACTTTACCGTTTTTAGTGTCAGACATCGCAGAAAATTCACCTGGTTAAAAGATCCACAATATGCAATATTTGATCGCACAGAATTTGTTTTTCTGTTCGATGTTGAAACATTATATCACGTGTATTTAATGATAGTAAGTTTCAAATTTACCAGATACACTTTAAAAATATATTCAAAACTGAGCAAAGAATACACAAATCTGAGTATGTCGCATAGTCAAAATGGCTCCGAATAAAAATTACTAAAGTTTGAAACATGTATATACTCATATTTAACATCATGTGCTCATATTTTATGTCCATGTTTCAAAAATGAGTATGAACTGACTTTTATATGTTCTTTTTTGAGTATTTCCATGTTTAAAAAATGAGATTGAACTGACCTCTATGTGTTCAGTTTTGAGTATGTCCATGTTTCAATATTCTGAGTATTTCTGGTATTTCAGAATTGAAAGCATTGGGTATTTGAAACAAAAAGTTTCATAATAAAATGAAAACATCGATTTACTCAGATTTCAAAGTGTCATTTTTCTCAGTATGAAAAAAAAAATAGTTATGAAAAATCTATTTGTCAAGGAAAGAGACAAGCCTTGATATCGGATTCAACAAGATTTTTGCTAAATCTCACCATTGTTAGCGAATTATTTCGAGCACCAAATTTGGCGACACTTCGCCAAAAATATGTATAGATCAGTCAAAATATTTCGCGATAATTCGCAGTGATATTGAAGATCACGCGTTTTTTATCGGTTCATATTATCTGTAAAGTTCGGTGATTTTATCCTTCAAGGTTGTTTTTATGATTATTTATTGATAAAGAATTAATATTTTTATTGGGATGTCTTTTTTCCATTTCTGTAGCACCATACTTGTTTTAGTGTATTCACATTTCTCCACACCGCCCGTCATAAGACGTTTCCTAAAGAGCAACGTTTGAAAGAAAACTTTATTAACATTTAACAAATAAATGATTATATAGGAATACAATTTTCATTTATTTGATAGTTTATCGGTTGTTTTAATTGTATTAAAACAGATCCCTTGTAACCGACAAATATTGACTCAATATTAGACCAATAATGCATTTTATGTTGATATTTACAAAGTTATGTAAATATTAGTTTAATACTGTTTTTAAGGTTGAAAAACAGCAATATTACCGAATTGACGGCTTTATGTTGGAAATATTTGCAAAACCAATCTGCCAATCTTCCAAAATATGTATGTTCTTATTGGTTTTATTCTAGAGAAATATGTTTGCCATTATTGTACCAATATGGACAGCAAAAAGAAATTTTTAGTTTCTCTGAAATATCAAAATTATGTCATTGAGATGGAACTAGAATAAATGTGTGAGAATTAATTTAAAGACAAATTATGACTCAAATTTATGTCACATTCTGATTTCGTAATCCTTTAATTTTTTTAGCTTCAAATACTAACAGTTCAACAGAATTTTCACTAAACTGATTTTTAAATGTAAAAATTGAGGTCATCATCCGAATATCCTTGAAAAATAACGGTTTTCACTTTTGGATTTAGGAATTGAGTAAAAATGAAATTGTTTACTTATATCTATTTAGATTTGTTTCAAATATATGTTTATTAGCTGGGATTGTAATTCAATAGCAAATTATTCTTAAAAATAAGATTTCTTAGATCACTTGATTAAAAACGTTCAAAAAAAGGTTTTAACTATTAAAAGTAATTTTTTTTAATTAAAAATTCCTGAATTGAATATCTACATTTATTAAATATTTTCTATCGAAATCCTTAGTAATGTAAAATAGAGCAATATGATTTTATATTTTTTGACACTTTTATTTTAATGTACATATGGTTTTTTAAGTATGGGCGACACTTATTTAGTTTCCAATTGGTCTATAATCGAGTTGGTTCAGATTCTATATTTTCAGAAATGTAAATCTATGCTTAAATAACTTTAAATATTTATGCTTAGTAGAAAAATAATGCTTTAATAATAACTTATAAAACCTAATCCAAATATTAAATAGCTGAAACATGCATACAATTATTATTCATTATACAAAAACTTGCCTCAAAGAAAAAAGAAAACGCTCACTAATAAAACCGTTACAAAATTTATTTGAAATATTTTACATATTCTAATAAAAACTTTTCAGTTTTCAGAACATGTATCTTCTGCTTAAATCTCTTGATCTCAAGCTACATTTATGCATTTTCAGACGATTTCTAAAATAACATTACCGAAACTATTTTAAAGTTTATACATCCAGCTTGAAAGAAAATAAACCAAATCTGTAGATGTAGCGTAAGATCAATATTAGCTTTCCCAGAGCAAAATGTTCAAGTTGTTTAATTTTTTTTTTTTTTCATGTGTTAAAAACATCTTTCAGGACAAACGAAATCAGTAATAAGAGGGAAAAGTCTCAGTGTTTAAAAATCGTTATAGAATAAATATGTAATTTTTATGTAATTCAGTTTTATATGTTTTTATTAATACTATTTATGAAACAATTCACCAATGTAAAATTTATAAATCAGGTATGCCACAAGATGTTTTTAATTTGAAAAGTGTTCTTTCATTTTGATTTTATATTTTTTCATACTTTTATAGTTTTTATCCGAGTAAATGCTGCTGCACAATGCTTTATTTATGAAATAACTCTTAGAAAATAATATATATATGTATAATGATAATAAATGATATATGCATATAATAATATGATAATGCAAATAATATATATATATATATTTATAAGGATAATAAATATTGCAATTTCTTACGAAATTATACCTAAGCAATTTATAAATTCAACTTACTTAAAATTTAAGTTACATAAAAGTCTACGAAACGCATTACCTACGTAAGTTGGGGGATGCCTGTGTATGTTTATTCGCTGAGATTGTAAGTTAAAAATAGATTGTTCTTCAAAATAAGATTTCTCATATGACTAGATTAAAAACATTTTTAAAAATGCCACTTTTAAATGCATTTTTGTTCTTTGACATTAAAAATTCTCTAATTGATTATCTATATTTATTATATATTTCCTATTGAAATCCGTAGTATGTAAAATAGAGGGCAGTTTATATTATTGACAGGTCTATTTTAATGTATACATGAATCTTTTAGAATGGGATGCACCAATTTAGTACTCAATTGCACTAAAATCGAGTTAGTTCAGGTTCTATATTTTGAGAAATTTTAATGTATACTTAAAAAACTTACATCATTTGTGATTAGTGACAAAATATAACTTTAAAAAATATATACAATCTATTTCAAATATTAAATAGCTCAAAAATGCATACAATTATTATTCATTATACAGCAGTGTGCATGGATTTTCTTTTTCAAAACCGTTATTGAACGCATTTGAAGTATTTCATATACTCAGGTAAAAAGTTTTCTCTTCAGAAAGTGTATTTTTACCTTAAACCACTTATGGTCTGAAACTACTTTTAAGTCTTTTCAGATGTTTTCTAAAATAACATTACCGAAAGTATTTTAACGTTTAAATAACCAGCTTGAAAGAAAATAAACCAAAATCTGCAACATGCATGCTTGCGTGATGTAGCGTAAGATCAATATTAGCTTTTCCAGAGCAAAGTGTTAAAATTGTTTCAAAATGTTTTAAAGTTTTTTTTTCTTTGCGTGTGTGTGCTGTGTGTGTAAAAAGCATTCTTCAGAAAAAACGTAATCATTAAAAGGAGGCAGAAATCTTACAGTTTAAAAATCGTTATTGAATAAATGTGTATTTTTTATTTATTTCAATATTATGCATTTTTAATAATACTATTTATGCTGTAATAACTAGTGTGTATAACAATATAATAAATTATAACACCTTGTAATAATATATTTGTTTTAAATGCTAAAAGATGTAAATTAACAACATAATAAATACACAGTAAAATAACTTTTATTAGGTTGTTGGCATGTTTCGGCTCACTCCTAGTTATTTAAAAAAACAAATGAGAATATTCCATAATTGCTTGTCTTAGAAGTTGTTATTTAAAATGCTATCATTTAATTTTCATGTTCTTTTTAAAAAATTACGTTTTTTATTTTTACTTGGCCTTTTATTTTTATTAAAATCTTTTATTTTTACTTGGTTGTTTATTTTCACATCTGTAACCTTGCAGTAACTCGAGCCACAATTTCGGCAAGTTAAAAGATGCTACAACGTTACATAGTGTATTTTTGCGTGTTAGTATTTATACGGTTTCTCTTATTACGGATGGATAGTATAGACTGGAGGGATAAACCATAGAGATACTAACATGCAAAAATACAATATGTAACGATGAAGCATCTTTTAACTTACCGAAATTGTGGCACGAGTTACTTTTCTGCGAGTTTTATTCTGCATGATTCAGACAAACCTTAGTTTAAGTTGTGATTTCTTACTTTATATTTGTACCCTAGAAGCCCATCCTTTTGAATTACAGCGTCAAAAATAATGTAAAAATAATATCAAGAGGCACACGCAATCAAAATATGTTTTTAATGTGGATGTTTTGTAATAAACGCCTTGGCTCACTTGGCGCGGTTTTGTTGCTGTCTGATCCTTAGTGCCGCAAACCTTTGTTGGTGATTTAGATTGAGTTTTGCCCGTGAATGAACATGACTCTGTATTTCCCTCGTGGACTATAGTTCCTATGCCGAGAGGTTGGCTGTCCACGAGTGGGATGTTTCTGTACACTTGAATATTAAAATGTTACTTTTGAAAGTCTCTTGACTTTTGTTTTGTTTTGTTTGTTTGTTTATTTGATGTTTCTTGACCATCCTATTATTCATTTCGAAGAAATTTTTACTCCTAATGGAGACTATATAATAAGTTTAAAGTCCTTTAACGTGATTTTTATGAATATAGTATTTTAGTTTATATTTCTATCGTTAAACTAACGTAAACTTCATGACTTTACAAAGAAATGTTTCGTTCGGAACGAACCTATCTCATTGCGAGGATACTGAAACTGGTTCCAGATTAAAAATACATTGGAAGCTGTATTATGTATGTAAAGTTTATAATTTATGAAATCGATGGTGTATTATAGAACGTTATGTGAATGTGCTGTCTAATAAACATTTCTTTTCATTTTAATCGCTCTCCCAATTTGAACTTGGCTTATTAATTGAATTAAGCATAGTGTATTTTCAAAAGGAATAACTTTCGCCATCTGTAATCAAATGCTTTCATATTTGACGTTGTTAATGTATTTTTGCATAGTTTTTCAGGTGTAGCTCCATGTATGGCTAGTTATAGAAAATACTTTTTTTATTTTCTTGGATAAAACTTTCCATCTTGTTTTGTTTCCAGAAAAATGAGCATTTTGAATGTCTAATGTATAAAATTTCAATTTAATTAAAAGAAGCATTTTCATCTAAACCACACTTTCTTGCGTCAATTACTTAAACTTTTAGTGAATTTTTAAATGTGTTAAGGACTTTGGGCCACCCTGTATGTGCATTACATAAATGCAGTTCATACCATACATAGCATTTTAAGATCAAATCTAATGGGGATCTTTATACATGCCAAAAGACAATTAAAACAATTTATTTAGAAAAAAAATGTAAAAATAAGATACAGAAATATAACAAAATGAAAGAAAAATGAGCATTTTGAATGTCTAATGTATAAAATTTCAATTTAATTAAAATTCTGTTAAATTATTTGGAAACATTTTCGTTTCTTTGATAGATAATGTCAACGTATATTAGTCTGGAGAGAAAAAAATATTAAATGAAAGCTAATTGTAAGACTGGAGGAGAGAATTAAGACAAACAGGATATTTACACTAGAACATCAAATATTGATCTTATGTTACAACCTGCTCTTATGTGTTATGTAGAAGTTAAACTGTCACCTAATCGTTAAACTAAATTCCAAAACTTGTTGGAGAAGTTCGAATCTTTCTTTTTATTTTGAGATTAGCATTCGAAGCGGCAGCAGTCAGTAGGAAATAAAACTATTCTAAGCTAAAATTTCTGAAATATTCTGTTACATAAGTTTGAATTTTATTAAACATCTCGCTGAAAGATATTTAACTATTTATGTAAAGAATAAGATAGCATTTAACATCAAAATTAGCATTTAACATCATAATTAGCATTTAACATCTTATGCAATTCAATCCGAAACCCCTGAAATTATGCATAATACTTAACAAATATGTCAAAAAATACAATTATCTTGCAAAAATGTTGCATAAAAATTGGTAAATTCGTGTGAAGCTATTTTAATAAAATATTTTTCTTTGTCAATGAAAATTACGGTATGTTTATATACAGAGGTTGCACACTGAATATCTATCCCCTTCCATTAACAATGACGACACCTATTGACCTATAGTCATTAACGTGGTGTCAAGGTATTGAAAAGTGGCTATGCGCTACGCAATGAGACCTCTTGCAGTGCCTACTGACAGTTAACGTTCTTATCTCGACATGGCACGAGATACGAGAAAGAAGTCAACTACAAAGTTGTAGAGCGTCTCGAATTACTGTGAAATGGTGTTTGACTTATAAAAATAAATTTATTAAGAACGGTGAAACGTAAATATTTTCTTTCACATCACCAGCTTAAACACGGCATTAATTATTTTCATAAGCGCACATCTTCTATATTCATAAAGGAAAGTATCGTTCTGTGTATGTGTATGTCTGTTGGCGATGGCTAGCGAAATCTACAGCACCTAGAGATATGATAATTGGGAGAGGATAGTCCATAGAAAGTCCTAATACACCTGATGCTCAGATTTTTAATTTTTTCGACAGTGAGCCGATATATTAATTAAAAGCTAATGTGAACCTCATATATTTTTTTCAGAGCCAAAGGAAATGCTCGTGCATGCCCAGAACCCGATTTACGCATAGCGGGCTAAAATGTGGACTGTTTGAATGAAGAATGCGTTTATTTTGCTATATTGTTCTAACTTCTATCGGCTAAACCATTCGGTTTATTTAAAAAGGGAAAGCATATTAATATGTGAAATATGTGATACTCTTACGTCAGAAATGCCGCAATCAATTCTAAAAAAATATTTTCAAAAGGTTCGTTTTACCGGGTGGACGCATTTCCCTTACGGCAATGCCTCTCAAGGGGGCAATTTTACAGCTATCGACAAACCAAATATATGCTCTTAAAGTTGAAACCTTTTTCTTATCGAAAGTGTAATTCGTTTTTCAAAATACGAATTTCAACTTTTTTAAAAACACCAGCGAACGGAGGGCTTTTCGCGCCTCCTGTTACGATTTTTTGTTGTACATTAAAAGTAACTAGACATCCGTATTTCAACACTATCTTTTTTTAGCATCTCTGTAGACCCAATTTACATCGCTTACAACAATTTCAAAACGCCCGAATGCGTCGAAGTATATTTTTTAAACTATTTTCTGAGAAATTTTCAACGAAAACGCTAAAAAACGATGTATTTGCGCGGCCTTGGATCACGTTTTCACTATTAAACATGAATATTATTTCACGAAATTTTATAGAGGCCTCAGATACAGTGATATTTATAATCTATTAAAATTTCAGAGAGTTCCGACGACGAAATCTATATTATTTTTCGTTTTGTTATGTTAACGGATCCGACGCGAAAACTCCCCCAAAAAGCGAGAAGAAAATATATTTATTCTACAACTACATAGCAATATTTCTTAACTTAATTTTTACATGGGCTCTAAATTCGTTTTATTTCTAACAAATAAAAATTTCAAACAGTTTGAACAACAAGAAATATATATATATTTAAAACTATGAAACGACCCTACGTGAAAAAAAAACAAGAAAATGTCTTTTTTAGAGTGTTTTTAGAACTAATTATCAATATTTTTTCACAATTTTTTCATTTAAAACTATAAATTCATTCAAAATTAGGTTAAAGATCATACAAAATTAGGTTTATTTAAGGTTATTATCACGGCCCTAGCTAGCGTGTATCAGCTAGTTTACTAATAAAAGTAACACATGTAAGAAAGGTACAGTTAATTATAATTAAAGTTAAATATAATGAATCGACAGCGATGTATCAAGTATTCTTCCGTGTGTTCCGCTGGTGGTCAGACTGACCGAACTTAACTGTGTTATCTTAATAAACCGTACTTTGTTTACATGTGTTAGTTTTATTAGTAAAAATGCGTCTGATTTTTTATCCGACACATCTGTATGCAAAAAGTGGCGTATTCAACTGGTGACAGGATATCAGAAATTACATTTCAGGGTTTCTAAGAAGTTATTTTTACATGTAAGATATAATTTCATACTAAATCGAACATGCTCCGCAACTTTGGAATTTATTGTTTTCTTGTCTCTGGTAACACTTTTGAGATGAGAATGCGAACTGCGAAGTTTGCCACAACTAGTATTTGCACTATAGAGATTCGGTAGAGCTGTCGTCGACGCACCAAGGTATCTTTCTAGTGCCAAAATGGCGATTTTATGTCTGGGTAATCCGGCGAATTCCGCAAGATTTTGCTTCCTATGGCAACTCGGTAGAGCAGATTCCGCGTGTTTTACATTAAATTAATACTGTGTGTTTTATAATAAATGAATCAGTGTGCGTGTTTTATAATAAAATACGTTGGGTGTGTTTATAAAAAAAACTGTTTGTGTGACTTATAATAAAATAAACTGTAAAAAAAAAAAAAAAAAAAAAACCCAATATGCTGTCTTAGCAAGCTAGGCCTAACGGATGCCCGAAAATGGGATTTTCTCGCCAAAATGGCGCAAAACAAACATCGTGCCAACCCCAGTGTGTCTGTATGACAGCTGATCCAAAAATAATGTATGCGGAAAATAAAAATGCGTGTTTAAATTAAATTAAATATGTTTTTTATAATAAAATTCTGTTTGTTTTATAATAAAGTCATAATATTATTTCCTAATAAAATAAAACTAAACGCTAGGCCAAACAGCTATTAGAAAAAGGGGTTTTCTCACCGAAGTACAATGGTGCCAACTCCGGTGCGTCTGCGGGATCTGCTCCAAACATTCATTTTTTTTTACTATAAAAATCTTTTAGAGTATTTTCCATGAAAATACAAAATACTTCAAACTGTTTACTCATCATTTTATACTACTGAACTGCTCACAGATAACAGTTAAACATTTTATTTATAGTTAATAAATGTGGCTATGTCATTTTCCAAAAATAAAATTTCATACATGTTTTCTAAAAGCGTTCTTTTAAAGAATTAAATAAATGCCATTTAAAAATTAAAAGGTCTAAATTTCAAATATGTTACTAAATATGTCGTTCAGATATGTTTCTAAAATATATTAAATTTAAAATATGTCAATTTTAAGGTAAATTTTAAAAGTTCATTATTTAGCTATATTTTTAACGTTAAAAAAATGATAATTAATAAAAATGACATCGCTGTATAAAATTGGGAAAACGTGAAATATTTAACTTTAATTGATATCATGATAGGTTATTATTCTACGTTGCCATGGTGATACATCCTTTTTAAAATGGAATCATATTATTTTCGTATTATGAAATTTAAAAACCGAATTTGTATACTAAAATTGCTTAATTATAGCAATCCTATAATCTACCGACAGTTTTTTGGATAGATGATTCGGAGAAATAGATATTAAATGGAAAAAGAGTCTAAATATGGATTTCAAGTTATGAAATTTTCAAAGCTAGGCTTATGTTTCCCATTGGAATTTTCAGTAAATGTCATCAACAGATAAAATGTTGCCACAACTTAAAATGTATATTTTATTACGGAAATTAATCATATCATAATAACAGACGATATAATTCATTTTTTCAGTGAAAAAAAAAACAATGATTTTTTTACATGATCTTTTATTGGATATTTGCGCATAGTATAATTGTAATATAACAGAATCGTATTTAATTGTTTGTAAAAATGTATTGAAACTTAATTTCATAAAATAAAATTAATATCTATAATATGAAAATCTGCACTTAAAGTAAATTTTGTATTCATACATTTTTGCATAAGTAGACGTTATTGCACCAAGATCTGAATATTTATAAAACTAGTTATAGTACGAATGCACCTCAATTGTCATGTTTGACGCACAATTTCCAACTTGTTTAATTTTTTTTATTAGAGTCATAAATAGAAAAATAAAAGCAAAGAAGACAATGGACGGATACAAACAAACATACTTGTACTTTACATATAATTTAAACTTTACAAGTAGCATGTTGTTTTAATGTGTGGGGTGTGTTTGTTTACACTTATATATTTATTGTATTTCTGATATTAATTTGATAAGGTACAGTCATAAATGAGGTACAGTCATCATTTGGTGTCATGTTATACAGGGTGTTTCTAAAGGAATATCGGGGTTTTAAAGCTTTGTAATATCTATTATAAAAAACTTAAAATTATACTTAATACATAAAATGAAAGAGCAACTCAAACAGTTTTACCTACAAGTTTACAAGTGTTCAATGTAAACACCTTTCGTCACACGACACATCAAATCGACAGCTCAGTTCTTCCCAAACGCCACTTTACGCTCACCGATCTGACGGTCAGAGATTCACATGATCTGACGCCATGTGATTTCTACCTGTTGGGGATCATAAAGGATCGAGTATATGTGCCTCCACTAACAGCTGACCTACCCAACCTAAGAAACAGGATTGAGGCAGCTGTTGCAACAATTACCCCACAAACACTAATTAACGTTTGGGAAGAACTGAGCTATCGACTTCATGTGTGCTGTGTGACGAAAGTTGTTCACATTGAACACTAGTAAGCTTGTAGGTAAAACTGTTTGAGTTGCTCTTTCATTTTATGTATTATTTATATTTTTAAGTTGTATGTAATAAATACTACCAAGCGTTAAAACCCCGATATTCATTTAGAAACACCCTGTATTTTGTTTTTAAAACAGACAATGAGATGAAAAGAACATTTTCATTGAGTTACTTAGTTGCAATATGTCGTTTGTTGAGTGATGACATGAACACGTCGCATACTCTTTTCAACATGTTCGCGTAACAACAAGCGCTACGTGTACCTCACTTTGTACTGAAAACCCAAATAAATTCATTGTTTTTTAAATTTAAATATTAAAAAAATAATTATTGACAAAAATATATGAAGTTTATCTCCCTTGAAATCAGTACATTAAAAGATATCCAGTTTTTCATTCCTAAAAACATATAATACGAGCTTGAAAAGATATCATACGAATTAATAATAATCATTTGAACATTAAAGGAAAATATCATGTTAAAGCCCGTATAAAACATTTTTAGATTTATTTTAAATTTTTGTTCTATATTCAATCCTTCTGAAGGTTTAAAAGTTTGCGGCAACTATAAAGATATATTTTTAAGAAGAAAGTATCTAAAAATAAAAGTAATACCTTGAACACTAACAAAGTTAAACCAAACACCTGAACGCAAACTTGTCTGATGTAAGGTCGATCAATATTTGCTTTTGACGACTCTTATTTTATTCACTTTGGTTTTTATTTCCTTCTTATATAATGGACTTTCGGAAGAAATTATTTCAGATTTATTTTAAAGAGGCAGTTTATGTAACTAAAAAGCTATTTAACAGAAAATAAGATATAGTTCAAGATTTATTTTTGAATTCAACATTTATATTATGAGTTAAATGTAATTATGTCTGGATGAGTTTAAATAAAAAAAAATATCACATTATTGAAAGAATGTTTAGGCGTTTTTGTTAACATTTTCACTTTTTATCAAAAGGACATATTTGTATGTTAAAAATAAAAAGTTATTTTATTATGTCATTTCTTAATAAACAAAAGCGGTCTAATAGAATTTTGTACATTTTAATAAAATTGTTAATCGTTTTTGAAATTTTTGAGGCGTGTAAAGGCAATGTGGTGTTAGTCACTATAGCGCCGTATTACGCAAATGTAAAATTTTATATTTTATCCTTCTATATTAAAAAAAAGTAATCTGGAACTGAGCCAAAAACGAAATGGACCAATCAAATTATGCGTAGATATTCCGGGTTATTCTCATCGCTTTTTTACTAGGAACTTTTTTGAGGAGCTATTACTTTTTATCTAGCCATCCTACGGATTTGAAAATCATACCACCGGACGCGAAATATAACAAGCTTTCAGAAATTAAAAAAATTTATCACGGTCGGACAATAAAAACTCAAAAAATCCTTAAAAATCGAGTAAAAAAACTTTTATTGAAAAAGTATTTTTTTTATATTGTTGCCAATTTCTAAATAAGCGCAAAGGATTATGTTTCATCTCAAATAAAAAATGCATTTGCGCGAGACTATTAAAAACAATAATGAAATTTTAAAATAATAATTAAATGATCACGTGTTGAAAGCTGGAAATAAAGAAAATTACGTCATAAAAATTGTGTTTACACATGAATATTAAAAATAAAAAAGATGAATTAAATGAAAAAGCATTATACCAGGTTTTAAGAGGCTGTGAAATCAGAACGGGGGTTGGTGAGCGTAGCGAGCAGGGGGCAGAGCCCCCTGGTGGGTATAAAAATAAGTATTTTTTAATATTTGCTTATGACAATATTAACATATATTATTGATAACTATCAAATATAATTATTCTAAACAAAATGAGGCAAACGGATACTAATAAATGTATAGTGTTTGATACCATTTGATTAGTTGTGATGCATAGATTCCTTATATTAAATAATATTTTATATGTGTGTATTTCATGAAGAATTTATTATTGCTTTTGCTGACAAGTTACGGTCATTAAAAATTAGAGGTATTTGTCAATATTCCGCGACACTTAATCGGCTGTAAACAAGATCTGGAACCAGGTCCGACATTGTAGTAATTATGGCCACACACGAAAAAGTCATGTCTCTACTTAAAAAGATTGAAGCTTTCTCTGACCCCAGGTCAGCAGCGCGATGATGCAATTAGAAGCACTTTGCCAGGGAAAAGATCTCAGGTAGAAACCTTTATTGCGGATTGGTTGCATAAGTTCCAATCGAAACCAAGCTGAGAAGGAGCTAAAACATACGAACGACCAATCTGAAGCAACTCTGTCCCCTTCTGAAAATCCACATAATTTTCAGTTTCGCAAAAAATACTGGGTGTCCATAATCAAACGATCCTACTTTAAAGTTGTCTACAGACGAAACTATTGGTAGAAAGTTGTGAAATTTTGTGAAGGACATAATGAAGGGAATTTGTTTAGGCGAGAAAAAAAAGTTCAAAATTTCGCCGCAAGAGGGTGTTTTTTAATGAATTACACATTTAGCATACATTTACGATAGGTTACAAATTTTATTGCAACAAAACATGTTGAACAAAACTTTTTTCGCGACATGTTTTTAGCATTTCTCAGAACGCACTGTGGTCAACTGTGGAACATGCTATCTTATGATTCCAGATGGTAGCTGAAAATGATGGCCGCCATGTGGAACATGTTTTGTTGTAATAAAATATGTAAACTATCGTAAATGTATGATAAATGGGTAATTCATTAAAAGCGCCATCTGCTGGCGAAATTTTGAACTTTTTTTTTTTTTTTTTGCTTAAACAAATTCCCATTTCTTTATTATGTCCTTCACAAAATTGCACAACTTTCTGACGAATAGTTTCCTCTGTAGACAACTTTAAAGTAGGGTCGTTTAATTATGGACACCCTGTATTATGTAGTAGTCTGGAAGAAGTGTTCAATACAGATTGCAAAAAGCGTAAATTGCCCTAATATGAACATCAGACAGAGTCGAAAAATTTTTTGAGTATCATCTGTCCAAACGATGAATTAACGAAAAATATCTCGAAAAGATTTTTCAGAAATAGTAATCAGATAAAACGATCACTGGAAGAGACTTCCAAAAGAGTTTCACTCTAAGCAACATAAATCCGAATGATGAACAGACGAAAAATAATAGAAAGGTTGCAACCCTGCTGAAGGCACGACCCTGCCGAATATTTTGAAAAAATAAGAAGAATATCCTGCCAGTCTATGAACGGTTACAACGAACTTAATATCTTTTAAGAAAATTTACCTTGAATTCTGCAGTGCTAAGAAATGCACTAATTTCACGAAGCAGAATTCTAGTCCTGCGTAGAAGACAAATTCACAATAAATCTTCTAGAATCTTCTAAAAATCTTCTAAAATCTTCTCGAATTAAGATGTTAGCCACTCGAGACCTAGAAGGAATTTTATAACGAACGTGAAATTGGACTTGATCAACGAATTTTTTCTTGTGCAAAATATGAACTATTCTCCTGATTTAAACACTTTTCACATGAATTGACACTTTTTAAGCGAGATAAGGAAGACTATCAAATCCCATCCGATATTCTCCAAGAAGTTCGTATGGTAAAACATTTTTTTAAAAATCTAATCTACTATTACTTATTATATTATACACAAATTCATTAATTTTAGTATATTCAACATATTTTACTTATTATGATATCAAAGTGCATGAAATTTACTGATGATAACTTTTTAATTAGTTTAATTAATTTAACTTAATGAAATTTACTTATGATACTTATATAAATAAAATATCAAATGATTTTTAAATATTTCATTCCATTGTCATATTTGCCCATTAGTTAAGCGCCATGATGTAAAATGGCTGTGGCAAAAAATATGTATCCAATTTCGTTTAAAAAAAAAGTTTTATAGAAGAAAATTCCTTCTTTGAAAAATGGTTCAGTCAATAATCCAACGACAATGTATTTTATTTCATTCCTCTGTGTTATGCCAAGCAATTAATTTTCATTAAGTAAATACCATTTAACCCTTTCAGGGGAAAGCAATTGTGTTCCTGTAACGTTGAATTCACACCGGTATTTACGAAGGAATTTAGTTTAAAATAAAGAAAAGCAATTTTTCAACCTTTCCCGTCAAAGTTAAAAAAGTAAATTTTAATTGAAAGTTTCTGGTTTGAATCGGATTAAAATTAGGTGGGATATAATATATCCCACCACCCCTCAAAGGGTGTTAAATCCTACCAAGAGAGTTAGTAGTCATTTTACTGATTTTTCTTCCTATATAATGTATGTGATTGTATATTTTATGTATTTTCTGGGTCGCGATTTTGAATATTTCTAGATTTACAATTGAGTCGACTTTAGTTTGTGTTATTTACATGTCGGAAACTATTACCTATTTTTTCAGTTGTATTATTTAGCAATTGGATACACCTCTTTTAGTTAACCAGGTTTATTCAAAATTATTTACCTATTGAAGATCATTTTTTTTTTTTTTTTTTTTTCATTTTTTTATACTAAGGGGATTAACCCCGAAGTCTTTAATTTATCACAATATGTTAGTTAAAAAACACCAACTAAAATATATTAAGACAGACATAAGCTCACTTTAAAAAATAAAATTTTATAAAAAAAAAATATACTTAAAAACATTTAAAAATACAAATAAGTAGACGTTTCGCCATGCGACACGCAAAGCATCATCAGTACAAAAAACAATCCAATGCATAACAAACCACTGAACAATTCAAGAACAGTTAAAGTTACTTTAACAACAGACAATATTTACTCGGTACGGCACGAGCTTCATTCAGTGTCTCCGATCGCAATTCAGTGAGACAACCCTCAAGGAATAATCTACCATGGTGGTTGTTACAGCCCGATTTCAAAAATGCCGGTGTTCGCAATTAGCGGGATGTGATTCGTTTTAAGTGAATGCTGGAAATCGGGCTGTAACAACTACCATGGTAGATTATTCCTTGAGGGTTGGCTCACTGAATTGCGATCGGAGACACTGAATGAAGCTCGTGCCGTACCGAGTGAATATTGTCTGTTGTTAAAGTAACTTTAACTGTTCTTGAATTGTTCAGTGGTCTGTTATGCATTGGATTGTTTTTTGTACTGATGATGCCTTGCGGGTCGCATGGCGAAACGTCTACTTATTTGTATTTTTAAATGTTTTTAAGTATATTTTTTTTATAAAATTTTATTTTTTAAAGTGAGCTTATGTCTGTCTTAATATATTTTAGTTGGTGTTTTTTAATAGGTTTTACATTCAGACGTTAAATGTATACATATTGCAAAATATGCTAGTTGTTTTAAAAATATTCTAATTTCCATTCTTTTATTATTCTGTCTCAAATCACATTGATTATAATATTCCAAGTATACCGCATCGATTGTGACTGACATCAAATCTATGAACTGAAACTTTGATTTATTTATTTCCTCCTTTTCACAACGCTTGTGACTTTACAAAAATGCAGCTTTTAAATATACTCAGTTATACTTCGTTTGTACCATTTTAAGAGACACGTAGGGCCCAAGTGAAATTAATATTGAAAAAAATACATACATATAAAAATGTTAAAAGAAATAATTTTCTAGATGCTTTAAACATACGTATACAAAATTACAGCTCATTCGCCAAGTAAGTTTTGAGTCATACTTAAAAATCTACCTGCATTGAAGTATGTTTAGAAACTATTAAAAAATAATTTAACATTAGGGGTTCAAAACTTTAAACATACATAAATCCTAAAATTCTTGACCGAATAATTTTCCGTTTAGTATCATATGATAACAAGTTGGAAATTGTACGTCAAACATGACAAATAAGGTGCGTCCGTACTATAGCTAGTTATAATAAATATTTAGATCTTGATGATTTTTAATTCTGTAAAATGAATTATATCGTCTGCAGATTCATTTCTGTCATAAAATAAGTATATCGGTCGCTTGACGATTAAATCTAGGAAGCTCCTATAACAAGAAAGCACCAATTAAAAAAAAATCAAATTTCTTAATAAATATCTTTATTAATATCTGCTAAAGTTTTGATTCGATTTTCCTAAAATTTGAAATGTCTCGACAAAATTCTGCAAAGATAATATATCTTAAATTTCAAACCATTCGGTTGGGTAGTTTTTGCGTTGTTATATGCGGATGGATGGAAAGACAGACGGACGGACCAGACGGCGCCAATAGGTGCTACGTATTTATATAATTACGAACGCACCTAAAAATTCACGAAACACCCAAACATGGTGTCAAAATTAGGTATTCATATCGAAAATTTAAGATTTTTTACAATTTCACTGCGAAGACGACGGACTAAGTTTATTATTTTAACATACTTTTAAAATAGACACAATTCCTAATAGAATGAATGTTTTTCTATATTCTTTGCTTCGATTTGGCAATAATACAGATGGAGAGTAACAGTAGTGCCAACTTATATGGGACGGTGTGACCGGAGCCCGAGCCAATAATTTGCTATCCAGCTTACCCAATTTCCATTGTTATTTATTTTTTATTTATTTACCTCTGAAACGAATTTTCATTCTGTTGACGTTTACAAAATCGTGTTGTGTGGAAAAAAGTAAAAGACAGAGGAGGATTAAACGTAATTCAATGGGCGTACAGTTTGATTTCTTTAAAAAAAAAATACTTCCTGCATATTTTACCATTGAGTATAAGTCAATGATCACTTGTTTTAATGCCCTGATTCATACTCATAAAGCAGTTAGATAAGGGATTTATTTTCTGGATGTTCAGCGTTTTACACTTTAAATTTTTAGTCATATTCATGGTATGATAATTCTGATAAACATTAGTGTGATGGAAGTTGTTATAAGGAAGAGCTTATGAGAGTTTAATTTAACAAAATTACTGTTTTATACATTATTCAAAAAATTGTCTCTTCACTTTTGACTTAGAGTTATTATCCTCCCCCAGCGCACCCCTCCCCCCCCCTTCAATGAAAAAAATCTACCCATGCCATTTTTCCAAAAAAATTTTGAGCCCACCCAATATTTTTCAGAAATAGCCGCAAATGGTGAGTAACATCTTTTACTTGATTTGTTTTTTGTGATATCATTTTCAAAATGTTACCCATAATGTAGTATCCTTGATGCGCACTTCAAACAATTACAGCCTGTAGACAATAATGCAATTTATTTTCTGTGCGTTTATGCATTTAGAGGCTGCAGACATCATTTTCTATATTATTCATCTTGCAGTGCATATGAACGATGGATATTAATTTCCTTAATGTTTTTTTAACTAAAACGTCATGGAAATAACTGTTAATGTTGCACATTTCACTTACATTAGGAATCGTGTAATAATAAACATCAACATCCTATACCAAATTCGTGGAATAATTTCAGTCAGATAGATTTATGCAAGTAAAAGTACAAACTGAGAGACAGATAAACAGACAGATGGATCAGTATATATCACAGACCCTTTTTAAATACATTAGAAAGTATTTAAACATAAAAAGTAAGTTTAATTTTCTTTTATTAATTCTAGAAAATCTTTTAATCAGTTTTGTTGAAATATGTTTTAACAATTGTTTAACAATTCCGTACTTTCAACTGATTCTTTTATGTTGAACAAACATATTTACAAACATAAAAGTATTTACTGTGTGATTTTTTTTCCAAAAGAATTTTCTCTACTAACCAAATTCGTGAAATAATGTCAGTCAAATAGATTTATGCCAGTAAAAGTACAAACGGAGAGACAGATAAACAGACAGATGGACCAGTATAAATCAAAATCTCTTTTTAAATACATTAGAAAGTGTTTAAATAATAAAAAGTAAGTTTAATATTCTTTTATTAATTCTAGAAAATTTTCTAATTAGTTTTGTTGAAATATGTTTTAGAAATTGTTTAACAATTCCGTACATTCAATCGACTCTTTTATGTTGAAAAACTTATTTACAAACATAAAAGTATTTACTGTGTGTGTGTGGTTTTTTTTTTTCAAAAGAATTTTCTATACGACATGATTCCCTACACTGTAAACAAGTTGGAAATTGTACGTCAAACGTTACAAACGAGGTGCGTTCGTACGCACGTTTTAGAATTAAATTCATGATATCCCGTGCGTAGAACGGGTTAAACAGCTAGTTAAGTATATATTTTATGACACTGTTCATACAAATATCTTAACTAGTTATATAAATATTCAGATATATATGTATCAGCTAGTTATATAAATATTCAGATCTTGATGATTTTTAATTCTGTGAAATGAATTATATCGTCTGCATATTAATTTCTGTCATAAAATAAGTATCTCGGTCGCTTGACGATTTAACATCCATCAGAAGCTCATATAACAAAAAAGCACCGATTTAAAAAAAAAATCAAATTTCTTAATAAATATTTTTATTAATATCTCCTAAAGTTTTGATTCGATTTTGATAAAATTTGAAATGTCTCGACAAATTTATGCAAAGATAATATATTTCAAATTGCAAACCATTTGGTTGGGTAGTTTTTGCGTTGTTATATGCGGACAGACAGACAGACGGACGGACAGACAGACAGACGGACGGACAGACGGACGGACCAAACGACGACTATAGGTGCTACGTATTTATATAATTACGAACGCACCTAAAAATGACCAATGTTTCTTATTTTATGAAAATATGCTATTACCACAAACGAAAATATAATATAATCTTCTGAGTTATCCGAAATTTCAAATAGCATGTTACATTGTCTTTTGAATCCCCAGAAACCAATACATTTTCAAAAATTAAAGAATAATTTATAAAAACAAATTAGTTTTAGCTGCCCGAATTTTTCAGAAACATTTCCGAAGGGTTTTTATAGTGTATTAATTAGTGTCCTCAGCCTGGAATACCTGTTTTTCGAATGATATCAATTCTGAAGTAAACATTTTCATGCTCAATGATAATGTTTAACAGACAAACATGCAAAATTAACAGCGTTAACAATAACATTAAAATTAAGATTATTTCTTTACTCTTTCATGTATAAATTAACTTATGCGGCTGAAAACGTGTACTTGAGAATGGATAACATTCGAAAAACAGGTATTTCAGCCTGAGGACACAAATTAAATCACTATAAAAACCCTTCGGAAACGTTTCTGAAAAATTCGGGCCGCTAAAAATAATTTGTTTTTATAAATTATTCTTTAAATTTTGAAAATGTATTGGTTTCTGGGGATTCAAAAGACAATGTAACATGCTATTTGAAATTTCGGATAACTCAGAAGATTATATTATATTTTCGTTCGTGGTTATAGCATATTTTCATAAAATAAGAAACATTGGTCATTTTTTACAGTGTACTAACCAAATTAGTGGAGTAATTTCAGTCAAATATATTTATGTAAGTAAAAGTACAAACTGTGAGACTGATAAAAAGACAGATGGACCAGTATAAATCATAATTACTTTTTAAATACATTAGAAAGTTTTTAAATCATAAAAAATAAGTTTAATTTTCTTTTATTAATTCTAGAAAATCTTCTAATTAGTTTTGTTGAAATATGTTTTAACAATTGTTTAACAATTCCGTACATTTAATTGATTATTTTATGTGGAACAAATATATTTACAAACATAAAAGTATTTACTGTGTGGTTTTTTCCAAAAGAATTTTCCCTACTACATGATTCTCTATTAACCAAATTCGTGGAATAATTTCAGTCAAATAGATTTATGCAAGTAAAAGTACAAACGGAGAGACAGATAAAAAGACAGATGGACCAGGATAAATCATAATTAATTTTTAAATACATTATAAAGTGTTTAAATCATAAAAAGTAAGTTTAATTTTCTCTTATTAATTCTAGAAAATTTTCTAATTAGTTTTGTTGAAATATGTTTTAGAAATTGTTTAACAATTCCGTACATTCAATTGACTATTTTATGTTGAAAAACTTATTTACAAACATAAAAGTATTTACTGTGTGTGTGTGTATTCTTTCAAAACAATTTTCTATACTACATGATTCCTAACACTGTAAAAATTGACAAATGTTTCATATTTTATGAAAATATGCTATAACCCCGAACGAAAATATAATATAATCTTCTGAGTTATCCGAAATTTCAAATAGCATGTTACATTGTCTTTTGAATCCCCAGAAACCAATACATTTTCAAAATTTAAAGAATAATTTATAAAAACAAATTATTTTTAGCTGCCCGAATTTTCCAGAAACGTTTCCGAAGGGTTTTTATAGTGTATTAATTAGTGTCCTCAGACTGGAATACCTGTTTTTCGAATGATATCAATTCTGAAGTAAACATTTTCATGCTCAAAGATAATGTTTAACAGACAAACATGCAAAATTAACAGCGTTAACAATAACATTAAAATTAAGCTTATTTCTTTACTCTTTCATGTATAAATTAAATTATGCGGCTGAAAACGTGTACTTGAGAATGGATACATTCGGAAAACAGGTATTCTAGCCTGAGGACACTAATTAATACAAGTAAAAGTACAAACGGAGAGACAGATAAACAGACAGATGGACCAGTATAAATCATAATTACTTTTTAAATACATTAGAAAGTGTTTAAATCATAAAAAGTAAGTTTAATTTTCTTTTATTAATTCTAGAAAATCTTCTAATTAGTTTTGTTGAAATATGTTTTACAAACCGTTTAACAATTCCGTACATTCAATTGACTCTTTTATGTTGAAAGAACTTATTTACAAACATAAAAGTATTTACTGTGTGTGTGTGTGTGTGTGTGTGTGTGTGTGTGTGTGTGTTTTAAAAGAATTTTTTCTACTACATGATTCCCTACTAACTAAATTCGTGGAGTAATTTCAGTCAAATATATTTATGCAAGTAAAAGTACAAACTGAGAGACAGATAAACAGACAAATGGACCAGTATAAATCATAATCACTTTTTAAATACACTAGAAAGTTTTTAAATCATAAAAAATAAATTATTCACTTTCATAAGTTCATAATCACTTTTTAAATACATTAGAAAGGGTTTAAAGCATAAAAAGTAAGTTTAATTCTATTTTATTAATTCTAGAAAATTTTCTAATTAGTTTTGTTGAAATATGTTTTAACAATTGTTTAACAATTTCGTACATTCAATTGATTCATTTATGTTGAACAAACATATTTACAAACATAAAAGTATTTACTGTTTTTTTTTTGTTTTTTTTTTACCAAAAGAATTTTCCCTACTACCTAAAATGATTGAAGGAAAAACAATTTATGAAATACTGTATGAGATACTGAAAAGATTTACGAGTCATAACTATCTAACTAAGCGCTGGCAAGCATCCAAAGTATGAAGGTTTTTTACCTACTTCACCCGCATATGGCGTATTTATTTCCCAAAACAACCATTGCTCTCACTAAAATACGAAGAATAAAAGAATATTTTAAAAATTGCGTTTGATCTTGTCACGTAAAGATATCTTTAAAATATATATTTTGTTTCGAAATAAATTCGACACAATATCGCCAGGATATATAAGTTGTTTGAGGTGTGTCTTATATTTATTTCTAGTAATATTTAGTGGCTAAGTGCTACTATTTAATTGCTTTAATGGTGTTAATAATATTTAGTGGATAAACATAATTAAGTCTTCGGTTGTATAAAAATTCTGTGTGGCATATTCTTAAAAATTGCAAATATAAAATATCAACAAATTTAGTTTATTAAGTGCTAACAGGAATTTTTATCATCATAATATTTATTATAAATATTCCAAACGGGACAAATTTGCATTACAGTATTAATTAAGAGTAAAGCCGCACGAGTGGCTGAGAGGTTCTGCTCTCAAAGCTGGTAGACGGGAAGTGCTGGCTTTTAAGATCAAACCCCTGTCGCGCTCGTCGACGTAACCGTTCGGAGTTTTCCGTGGTTTTCTTCGAACCTTGCCGTAAATACGGGTTAGGATCCCTTAGAAAGACCCCCTTGAGGGCATCTTCCTACGGCCTATATCCCTCGAGTAGATAATCGGCCGTCATAAATCAACCAATCATTAATTAACAGTACCATGATAATGAATGATGGGCATTCAATCGCAGTAAAATAGAATTTTAAACAGGAAATAACTT
The DNA here is from genome assembly GCA_963931845.1 of Maratus michaelseni. NCBI lineage: Eukaryota > Metazoa > Arthropoda > Arachnida > Araneae > Salticidae > Maratus > Maratus michaelseni. Next base: position 154,317,232 of record OZ007595.1, on the reverse strand, counting down.
TTTAATAAAGTACAATGAAATGTTAATCTTAATAATATGTAGTTGGGAGCAATCGCTGAGAAGTCAAAGCTTTAATAAATTCGTCAAAATATATACACTGTGTGGCTTTGTGTAATCTTTGCAAATAATGGGATTTGAATAAGCGGAAATTCATTTTTTTACATTACAACTTTGCATTAATGTTTGATTTACTTCATGCTTAATGCTCTCAAATTTTTCAAACTTTCAAACCTGAAAATTCTTTTTTAATAATTTCATGTAGCCATCTTTTACAACACAAATTTATACATAATAATCGGTAAAAATTTCTATTCAGAACAAGCTCAATGAAAGGTATTTGTTTAAGATTAGCATATGCTTAAAGCAATATTTATTTGTAAGATCGTTGTCAGTGTCAGTATGATATCAGCGCTACTCTTGACATGTTTTTCTTAATATACATTTTACAATACTATATTTACAATATAGCAGTTTTTCCTTTACAATGCTACACAACACAATATACATTCGAATCAAGAAGTGTTAAGGTTTCTATTTAGTAGATAATACAATTACCCATGAATGGAATTTAAGATTGCTTTTAACCCCTTAACTGTGGGAGGTTTTTTGACATCATAAACTAAAAATAGGCACAATACACCACTTTTTCCGTACTAAAATATTTGCTTTATGTAATCGAAAATGTCTGCCGATTAATAAAGCGAAGATTGCATTTAAAAAAATTACTGGTGTGCAAAAGCTTTTAGTAACAAAACAAACAAACTCTTCTTGCCCGAACTGAGTTCGGGCTACACTGTTAAGGGGTTAAAGAAAAATATTGACACATCATCCTCTATTTAAGATGTCGGTTAAATAGTCTACATTTCGGTTCAGTACCACACACTTCAAACTAGTGCGATTTGGGATTCAGTAACTTAAGCTGCGTATAACTTTACACAAAAAACAAACGCGTAAACACACAATATCCAACTGCAGCACAATGAAAACGATCAGACTTACGTTTTGTGAGTAACTTGGACTCGCATAATCAGTGTCATTAAAAACAAAAAAGACACGAAACTGAAAATCGAAAAACTCAAATGACAGCAAACAACACACTGAAAGATTATCAGATATAAGCAACCAATGAGATTAAGGCTGCCTTTAGAAACATTCCTGCACTCTAAAAACGACATTTTCAAAACTGAGCAAAAAAGGCACAAATCTGAGTATGTCGCATAATCAAAATGGCTCCGAATCAAAATCACTCAGGTTTGAAACTATACTCATTTCTGAAAACATGCACAGACTCAAGAATAAAACATCGTGTGCTCATATTTGAGTATGTCCATGTTTTAAAAATGAGTATGAACTGACTTCTATATTTTCTATTTTGAGTATTTCCATGTTTCAAAACTGAGTTTGAACTGATTCTAATCATTTTTGAGTATATCAGTGCTTCAAAAATGAGTATCAACTGACCTTTATGTGCTCAGTTTTGAATATGTCCATGTCCATGTTTCAATATTCTGAGTATTTCTGGTATTTCAGAAATGAAAGCACTAGGTCGTCCTATTTGAAACAAAAAGTTTCATAACAAAATGAAAACATCGATTTACTCAGATTTGAAAATGTCATTTTTCTCAGTGTGAGCAAGTCGACCTGTAGTGGTATAAATCTTGTGCCTTCCTATTCTTCTCGAATCGTTTTGTGGTTATCGATAAAAGAGAGGGACGTTTCAACAAAAGAAACGGGAGTTTCAACAACAGAAAGGGGAGTTTTCCCAATTGTAAACTGCTACCTCTCTTGAACTTTGACCTTTAGACATACTAAGAAAGTCATTCCAAATAACCACAAAAGAGAAGCCACGGGTGAGTCTGACTGTCTCTGTTTGGACCTGAAGGTATCCCCATATCTTTGAAACGTCATTTTCGATGAAAATATCGATTTTTCATTTTTTGAATAATATTAAAATACGAACTTTTATCTATCGAATTCTTCTTTTATTGTGTCTGTATCTGAATTAGAACCCGAGTTACAGCCGTTAAAAGTTACATCTATTACAGCTTGCCGAAGAATTTTACAACCGGAAATATCGTTCTTCAAACCGGAAGTAAGCTGAAATGTATGTTTCAATTCTTCTTTTGCGAGATTAAGCATTTAAATATATGTTCAAGAAAATACATGGAGTATATATTCATATTTAATACATAGGTTGATTGGTAGAACGTCAATGTGGTATACTGGTGACCCGGGTTCGAGTCCCGGCTTTGGTACTTTTTCACTATGTTGGCTATATGCCTATTAAGCAATTAGAATTTGATTATTATGTAGTATACAATTAAACCTTTAAAGAAAAATAATTATGTTTATTTTAAGAGCCGCCTTTAAAAGTTATTTTTCTGTTTTTCTCAAAATAAAGTTTTACAGATTTTTACTGTACGCAAAACATCCTCTAACAAAAAATTATGCATGAAATGCCTTGGATTTTTTTTTTACTTATTTTACAAATGTTGGAATAGACTACAATAATGTTGATATATTAATTATATTTATATTTACACTGGTATAAGTTAAAGTGTTGCAAGAAATTTTACGAATTTTTCATTACATTAGTACTTCAACATATTTCTGAGTAATTTCTAAAATGTTTGTATATTTCTCAAAGTTTTAACTTAAATGTCATTAGAAAAAATTAGTATAAAGAGAAAATTTCAAAAATTTCAAAAAATCACCACCGAAGGTGGCGGATACCTTAAGTCGGAAGTGATGCACCGTGAGACAGCAAATCAACCTAGAAAGGTTGCATGAAATGCCTTGAATTATTTTTTCTTATTTTACAAATGTTTATTGAGGGAATAGACTACAATCATGATGATATATTAATTAGTTTTACATTTACACTGGTATAAGTTAAAGTGTTGCAAGAAATTTTACGAATTTTTCATTACATTAGCACTTCAAGTGCCATAGCTTCTGCGATAGAGATGCTATTACCGTAATTTCGCGCGTAGGGGAGACCTGAGCACGTTGGCCATAGGGGTAGGTTGACCAATTTGATTTAATTCTCAAACCAGTCACCAGATGTCGCCACAAGTCCAGAAACATGTTAGAAAACCTGTTTCCCTACCCTTCCACGAGTTTCATTTCTCTTGACAAAAGCAAACTAAGAACAACGTTGATTTTTAACTTTTGTCGATCTCGAAGTAAATTTTCTTTAGTGCGCAGAAAGTTTTACTGCTCTCAAGAGATACTTCACAAGAACAAAGGTGAGTAATATTTTGAAAGTTCAATTTATAACGATTCTTTTGGTGTAACAATAAATATTAAATGTTGTTAAGATATGTGTAAAATAGCAAAAGTATTTCAAAAATGGCGAGGGGGCAAGTTGGCCCACTTACGTTGGGGCACGTTGGCCCGGTGGGTCAACGTGCCCCGGTGTTTTATTGGAAAATAATAATTATTATGTTGTTAGCACAAAATTTTTCTTCAGCGGTTCGTAACCTAATTAGCAAGTAGGCCTACTGAAAATTACAACTATTCTCGTATGAAGGTGCCATAATCCTTACTGTGAAGAAACAACACGAGAGTTATAACCATTGACGCTATGATATAAATTAGAGGTCACCAGTTCAATCGTATACCATCCCAATTTTAGGCTTACTAGGTATTTTACTTTATTTTTTTTTCGGTATAGAATTTATAGTATTATTACATGCAATTATATTAAATATCTATAGTTAATGGGCAATCTATAGTTAATGGCGGATGGTTGATACAATAAATAGATACAATATAAATAATAAAATATAAAATTATAAAATATAAAAATAAAATATTATGTCACTTATAAATACGTTAAAAAAAGACCAGGTTACAAGCCTAAACTTTTGAGTCTGTAGGCTTATGAATGTGTGTAGGCTCTGAATGTGTTTATTTCTGAAATCTTACATATAATTTTTTATTTTGTTAAGTGTTGCATGATTGTTATATTTATGATCAGTTATTCAGTGTCAATATTTTTGTATACCTTAAAAGGGGCTGTTGAAATATTACACAAGCATGTTTTTGGCCATTTTTGACCCCCTCTCCTTTGTCAGCAAAAATAAACAAATCGCGATTCCCTCTTAATAATTACGTAAGCAAAATACAACCCCCCCCTTTTTTTGACAGTAATAATTCAATTAAAAAAATTAGAACTTAATTCAAATAAAAAAAGCTGCTCGACTTAAAATAATAATAAAAAAAATACTTGTTTAGTTTTCTTACAATTCTATTTTTAAAAAAAATTATAAATCACAATTTTAGAAGAACTTAGACATTTGCAAAATTTAAATTTTAACATGCCCATATCTATTCCGATCCTTACCACGGCTTCTCAAGCCATTTTTCCATATCTGTTATGATATTGGTTTCCAGTTTTACTCGATTATCTTCATACGCTTTCTTTTCGGATGCAACCTTGATCAACTTCATCTTCATTGATCCACTTAACATCTTACATATGTTCCACGAATTTTACGACGCACATAAGTTCATTTGCTCGACACTACGGTTATGGGGACTCTTGACAGAGGAGGGGTGGAAACAAAGAAGATGGAATTTTATTTACATTTTGGAAACTTTCCCGGAAAACTCTTATTGTGACAATACAAGATATCGCATCGGTCCATTCAATTTTATTCTATTCTCACAATTGGAAATAGCAGTAATTTCTCAAAGATAATAAATCCTCATGCATCAAACATGCATAATCACTTCTACCTAAAAGAGAACGTTTATGTTTTCCTTGTGCGGTCAAAATAGCTCACATCAGAACTTCAAGTTTAATATTCTTTTGCTATTTCTTTTTTTCAATTTGAAATTTTTAATAGTTTTTTTTTAGAAGTTAAGAGATTTTGAAAATGTCTTACGTAAGCATCACTCAAACTACCCCTACCCCTTATCAGCAAAAATAAGCAAATCGTTAAACTCTCCCCCCCCCCTTAGGTGCTTACGTAATATTTGAACGGCCCCAAACTGGTCTTCAAAACGTATTGATCTGTACCTATTGTTTCCTCCCTTGTTTTCAGTTAAAATGGTACGCAATTATTTAAAGAAAACAGACAGAGGAAACGTTTCAGAAGAAACCATGATGTTAGCGGTGAAAGAAGTAAAGGAAAATAAGAGGTCCGTGAGAAGTGTGAGCGAACAATTTGGGATTCCCAGAAAAACACTGGGAAGATATTGCGATAAATATGAAAGTAAGGTTACGCCTTCTAATGAAGTAATCGAAGCAAGAAACGATGTTCGTACGATATTAGCTCCCACAAAACCTAACGAAATGCCAAAATCAGAGAATATTTCTGATGAAGTGCAAAGCAGCTCTGTTCCGGAATCATCATCTGTTCCTGATGTACCCTTGATTCCTATACGAGCATCTTCCGTTGCCGAACATTCCAAAGAGCCAGCTTCAGTTTTATCGACAGAGCCTATGCATGATGAACTTCAAGGAAAGAGGGCTATGAATTCTGCACCAGCAAGTTCTGGAGTTTTCAGCAGTTTCGGCTATGCGAAACGCTTCCAGGTAGGTGCACTCAAACCTGACTTTAACGCAGAATAGTTTATCTTACCTTTTGCATTCGTTGGCTACCCAGCTATAGCTAACTAGTCTACACCTAAAATGAAAATTAAAATGAACCTTTTTTTCTCTGTTTAGGTCTTTGATGCTCAGCAAGAAAACATGCTTGAATAATACTTGATGAAAGCGAGTGACATTTATTTTGGACTTTCTCCAAAAGATGTTCGAAGATTCGCCTACACATGTGAAAGGCATCGCTAAAGCATGTGATAGGAAAATTCCCAGCTCGTGGTGTGAATTGGAAATGGCTAGTCCAGATTGGTTCACGGGATTCTTGAAGAGGCACCCAAATCTTTCACTTCGCACTCCTCAAGCAACAAGCTTATCAAGGTGCACCAGTTTCAACAAAAATAACACTGGGTTATTTTTTGATAACCTGGACGAAGTTTTAAAGAGACTAAAGGTCACCCCTACAGATACATGGAACATTGATGAAACTGGTGTTACAACGGTCCAAAAGACCGATAGAATCATCCCAACAAACACGAGATTTTTGGCCACATGTCGTAAACGTTGTGGCCAAAAAAGTTTCCGGCAATTTGTATCCAGCCATTAATGTATTTCAACTGACGCGCCCGCACACCGGATGTCTATCGCCAAATCGTTAACGGGCAAATGGCGGGGAAACTTAATGCAATTTCAGTGCCCAATAGCGAATGAAAGTACGTTTGCGGCAAAGATATACAAACCTATCATCGTTTAAAAGTCAGTGGCCCAGTATAATCTTCTCGACATTTTTATTACAAGAAATAAAAAGTATTTTTACTTCACATTTTATAAGATTATTTTCGTTATTTTAAACCGGGATTTATGTGACACGATAAAATATGCTGCATTTAAATATTTTATGCAATAAAAAATACACAAAAAGTACCCTTCTTTAATTCAAAGAGTTTTTATGTGAAAAAAAAATCATAAAAATAGTTAATGTTTTGGCTTTTAAAGTATGCATTAATATATTTAAATGAATATTTTCTGTGAGCACCTAGAATGAAAATGAATATTGCAATCTTTAGACATACATATTATATAAACATATTAAAAAAAAATAATGATAAATAGGAATTTATTTTCAATTTGAATTATATATTTCAATTTCAATGAAAAAATATTTGTCAAAAGAAATAAATGCCCCTTTGCCAAAAAGCAGTTACTGTTAAGGAAAAAAAAAAACATTTTTTTTAATTTTTTTTTTTTTTTTTGCGTTGGGGGGGGGGGGTGATTTTATATTATCTGTATATTATCTATAAATCAGTTTCAAAAAATAAGTTATTTTCATTTTTGAAACACTCAAAATTTAGATTTAAAAGAAAAAATATCCTAAATGGCAGTAATAGCAAATGCCCATTCCCCCCCTCCCCCCCCTTCATAAATGGGAATTTATTTCCAATTTGAAAAATATAGTTCAATTTCAATAAAAAAATATTTGTCAAAAGAAATAAATGCCACTTTGCCAAAAAGCAGTTACTGTTAAAGGAAAACAGAAAAAAAAAATCTTTTTTTTTTTTTTTTTTTTTTTTTTTTTTTTTTTTTTTTTTTTTGTGGGAAGGGGGGGGGGGGGCTGATTTTATATTATCTATAAATCAGTTCCAAAAAATAAGTTATTTTCATATTTAAAAGAAAAAAATATCCTAAATAGCAATAATAGCAAGCAAAAACCCATCCCTCCCCCCCCCCCCGACTCTTTTCACAGAAACACTCAATTAGAAACATTACATTAACATCACAGAAACATTAAATTAATCCAGGCTTGCCGGCAAATACAAGGAGGGAAAGATGAAACAAAGATTTCCCTTTTCCGACACATTTTTTTCCCAGTGGGGGTTTTTGTAAATATATTTTTAAATGTTTTCAAATTTGTAATAATCAGCATTTAGAAATTTCCACTTTTAAACTTATTTAATATTGTATAAGAAATTTTGAAGATAAAAAAACCTTGGAAAAATAATTCTATTGAAAGATAGTGTTTTTAGAAAGGAATACATTTTCTTGTTTCTGCGGGCTGGTAGGGATTTTGTATGTTAGCAGCGTCATGATGGCAGCGTGAGCAAAGTCTGTTCTGTTTACAATTTTTGAAGCAAGCCTCCCTATTCCTGGCGCCGTCATCATATTCTTTTGAGGATTTTGATTTACAAATTAGGTAAGATTATTTTTCTATATTATTCCAAGAGTTAGTTAAAAATTGGTTTTCATCATTCTCAGGGACAGATTTAAGTTCAAGATAAAGAAAGCTGAGAAAAAGCATCAGCAATTTTGTAAAATTAACTGCATTGCTTTGCTTATGTTACTTACTTCTACAGAAGTGTATAAAAAAAGTTATTTACTGATTTATCTCTGCCCTGAATATGCTATTAATAAGTTGATTGTAATTATATATATGCCAGGAGCCAGGGTATAATGTGCCGGTAATGAACACTCCCAGAAGTTTTGGGTTTATAAAAAAATAACCAATAAAAATTCAGCTTTTTTTCGTAAATCTCCGTTGCTCGTTTTATAATCTGCTTTATTGCTGACAATCTTAAACTAGTCAGGAAGCCGAAAATAATATTTCACAGTTTCAGTAAAAATTTTACTTCATAAGTTAAGATCTGGTTTTAATTAACTAATATATATATTCTGTATTTTCTGACGATAATGGCATGTTTTTGTTTTGATTGTAATAAAAAACTTCGAATTTTATATACTAATGACCATTTGCAAAATTTCACTTAGTTTTAAGTTGTTAATAAATTAGGTAATTTGTTTATAATTCATTAATGGGATTCTTAATTAATCATGGTAATGGTGCCTAAAATGTTTTTGTTTAACCGAATAGCTAAGTAATCTGATTAATTTTTAAATTCCACTTAGAGTGTAATAGGAACACAACTTGGTACTACTTTTCTGTTATACCAACACATGCCAAAATATATGCTAATTTGCCATTTATTTCAATCCTGACAGTGTAAAGAATTGTTTATTGCAAACCATACCAAACATTCTAATTGGGCTATTTATTGAACGTTAATCTTTTATCATTAATATTATTTAATCATAACCTCACAAAACATCTTAACTTGCTACTTTTCATATAGAAAATATTTATTAAATTATAACTTGCATTTATTATTGACACTGAAATGGATTTTACCATTTGGCTGTTACATGAGGATGTAGAAGCAGCAATAAAATTGTTTTAGGACTTTAAAGATGCATAAAAAAAGTTTATCAAAAAAAACCAATAAACGTCTTCATTCAAAATATGAAATGTTTACTGCAATCATACATATGTGTGTATTTATATATACATGTCATCACTGGTGCCCGGCTAACTGAAAAGTACCAAACATTGTATCAATTATCTTCTTTAATTACTTTCCTGGAATTATAATTTATCTCCATCTTTTATATTATGTTCTGCAGTGTTTTTCTTTTTCAGTACCGTAATTTCAGTAAAAAGTGCTATAGTGCATATGCGTTTAAAAATTTAAAACAGTCTAAGTGCACAGTACTTCTGCTGTGCAGCTGATTCGGTAATTTTTTTTTTCTTTTCCTCCCCATAGCAATATTTAGAAAAGATGCCATTTTTCCTTCTTCATCAACTGGCCAAAATGGCTTGCCACGAGTCTTCTCCATAACCTACCATAGAAACTTAGCCTTCCCCATTCTCAAAAAGACCATTGGATTGCATATTTTTATGCCATTTCATCCATTTTAATTCATGAAATGCAAAATATATTACATACTGTATTTCATGTTTTAAATCATGAATGAATTTTAATGTGTAACTCCCCATTCACACAATAAAATTTATTTGACCAAAGGATATTTCATATTGATAATGAGAAAGAGTAAACATTATGAGGGGCTTGTTAAGTCCTAAGAAAGGATAAAAGTATCACTGGATAGTAGAAGTGAAGAATATCCCCTTTTTTATGGAAATAACTTACCAATCCTAACTTACAGAAAATCAGTTTGATGCGTTAAAATAAATGTATTAAATGCAAATTATTATGTGTGTGTGTGCATGCTGAAATAAGTTTTGATTTAAAAGAAGAAAAAAATGATTCACTGGCGTCAGTTATATACATTAATCAGTTTCAGTTATACTTTTTGTTTTTAAATTTCTAGTTGAATATGATAAATGCTTAATGTTGCAACCTATTACAATTTATTTTCATATTTTTAAGGAGACTACAGTGACAGCAGAGATACTGTTGAACCATGCTTCTAAGAACTCCGGTTGACAGAATGCCAAGCCGATTCCATTCATACTGTTGGTTGTCCCCGGCAACAGAAGCTGAAGTCATCGCTCTTTATCTTAGGCAGCATACGGACTTCTCCATTTTCAACATGGACTAGCCATTTTCACCCATGTGCAGTTCGCTCCAAGTTTCTATCAAGCGTGGTGCATCAGTAGATGGTGTTTAGAGAAGATTCTTGTGCAGCTTAAACACATTTGGCATTCAAGCAAAGGTAAGTTTTCAATTTGTTCAGTTTATAATGCAGGGCTTTTATCTTGGGGCCCATTTTGAGAGAAGTAAAAGTTATTTGTGTGAAAATGATTCCAGATTTTCCCCCAGGTTTAAAAAAAGGCAGGGTGCTGCTGGTGAGAAAAGGGCACTTTTTGGATTCTTGAGAGCACTTTTCAGATTCTTAAGGGCACATTTTTAATTGTTAAAGGTATTATTTTGGTTTTTAAAGCCACTTTCAATATTTAAAAATCAGGACACTCTTTTTAAGACAACACTGAGTCAGTTTTTACTATGAAAGCAAATTTTTTAATGCAAAAGGAGAAAGGGCACTTTTTGTACTGTGGGGCAAGCAGGGACGTGCCGACCCAGTGTGCAATGTGTGCAGCGCTCACAGGCGCCGAAGTATAGTAAAGGTACCAAAGATTTCAGTTGAGGAAAAAAATACTTAATTTAATTATACTATTACAACTCCTTGACATCTATTATGTATTAGTACGCACATACAATCCATTTTAAACAGATTTTTATGCTTTATTCAAATATTCAATCTATTGTAATTGTATCATTATTTTCTCCAGGACACTGATTTTTTCCGTTTTATGCAGGATTCTGATACAAACAGGTTCCATTTTCTCACTTTTTACTGTATTTTGAATTCTATTTACATACCTGTCAACCTTTTTTAATTTTTTAATCAAATACCAATATTTTGAACCTGAAATTTTACTTAATAAATGAAATCAGATAAGCATCCTATAGAAACAAGACGTGTTTTATTAAATAATTTTTCTTGTTCAAAATGCGTTTATTTGACTTTAAAAAAAAAAAAAAAAAAAAGGTTTGCAGCTATGTATTTATACTGAGGGATATGGATGTAGAGTGCCCACTGAAGTTCGGCACACAGGCGTTGGATACTACTGGCGTGTCCCTGAGGGCAAGAAGGGTGCTAATTCTTTTTATGAGGGGCAAAAAGGGTGCTATTTTGTAAACCAAAGGGCAGGCAGGGTGCAGCACCCTTCTGAAACTGTCTGGGGGAAACTCTGATGATTTTTTTTTTTTTTTTTTTGTAAAAGATAACATTTTGTAATGAATATGAAATTTAGTTACTCAAATTTGAACCAAACGTTTATTGATAACTTCTTTAAGTCCTTCTGTTAAAGTTTTCGTTTCAATTTGTTTGCAAACTACACATTTTGAAACATAACAAAATAAAAATTAACAATGAAGAGTATGTTTTTATAGAATGGAATTTTGTGAATTGCCCCTTTTCGATGATCTTGGGGAAATCAGAGCTGAAACCTTAGTATAACAGTAATTGTAGAGGCCGCTATAACAAGAAACTACCAAAAAAGGGTATTGGCTTTACAGTTACTTTTCATTTTTTCATAATGTACAGCTAAAATGCTATTTTATCTGTGCTCGCAGTGAAAACATTTTTTCTGAGGCAGGCTAAATTTACAACAATAAAAGAAATGCCCATTTAATTATTAATTTTTTTAATTGCATTTATTGTATTTTCTGAAATCATACTCTTTTCCAACAGTTTTAAATATGACTTTTTTTTTTAATATAATTTTAAAACTAAACTTTAATTTTGCATGAGATTTTTTCCTTATCTTTTTCTGTGGCTGAGAGGTTCTGGTCTCGAAGCTGGTAGACGGGAGGTGCTGGGTGCGATCCCAATCGCACCCGTCGGCCTAATTGTTCAGAGTTTTCGTGGTTTTCTTCGAGCCGTGGATTTATCCATGCGTAAATACGGGTTAGGTTCCCTTAGAAAGACCCCCACGAAGGGCACTCCCCCCGGGCCTATATCCCAAGTGTAGATAATTGGCCGTCAATAATCAACCCAACCCAACCCTTATCTTTTTCTATGTTTTATAGATAAATTTTTTATGTACCGAGTAAATAGTTCTTATGAATTATGGCATATATTATACATTTATATTCAAATAACTTTTTATAGATCACTTATAAATTAATTTGTCTTTAAATATGCTTAAAAAATGAAATTCTTGTAACTACTCGGCTGCAATTTGGCTGATTAACGAGTATATACCAAGTACTTGGTACTGCTCTAGTTTCTCATAAGCATGACTGATTTCTCCATTTTCATAGAAAATCAATGTTTAAAAATGATAAGCTGTGTGTTTTAGAGATTAATACAAAAATGTGGAGAGATCATGATACAAATATAAAAAGCGAGAAGAGGGCTAAAATAAGATGCATGTTTAATATATAATATTAATATACCAATATATTCATAGTAATTGAAACTTAAGTTTAATTTTTGACTCCAGTTGAACATTAAAATAATTATTCATTATATACATTGCCACTGTTTATCTGGTGTTCCCAATTTTACCAAGTATTTTTTTAAATCTTGCACATGATCATGTACTGATACCATTAGCTCTGTTTTTCACTTGAGTGTGTGTGCAGTAATGTTTGCTTCAGTTTGCCTAGTTTTGATATTATAGTGCAGATTTTTTAACATGTGCAGGGTAAGGTGTGTTTGAATTCAAAATTCATTATATAATACAAAAGAAAGAAAACTGACAGGAAAAATAGTAAATAAAAGGTTTTATTGTTTTACTTTAATAAAATTTTGTATTATGCACATCACATACTTAAATTTTTCTGGCGAGTTTCAACTTTCATAACATAATTTTTGAAAGTAAGTTTTTCAAAATGATTTATTAATGTTGTTTAAAAGGAGTTCCTTATTTCTATCTCTTGTGTGAGTTTCGTAAAGTTTTTACTGTGTTTTATATATGGGAAAATATAATTAAGTCATTGTTAACTTTGATTTAAATCTTTTAAGACAAAAGTATTCTTGTCACCTTGATTTAAAATTAATCACAAAGGAATATATAAAATGAGTATGAGTATAAATTATATGTTTCATAAAGAAGTTATTTAATTCATGTAATTTATAGAATTGAAGAATACTCATTATACCATTAAAACTATAATAAAAAAGCTGTTAACTGATATCTTTTAAGTGACCAAAAAATCATTTTTTAAACTTAAGGTATTTTGAAAATATTCTTATGTTTTGCCCAAAATATTTTGCAAATGTAAGATTCTGGAGAGGGGTTGAAAGCTCAAATCCATGTTTTATAAATTTTTGATTTAAATCAAATATCAAGTAATAAACATGTGGATTTTTACATTGCTAACTAAGCGTAAAACCAACAGAGTGAAAAATGTCCAAGTCTGGAAGCTTGGTTACGCTTAGTTAGCAATGTAAAAATTTGCATGTTTATTATTCAGTAATTTCATGTGAATTTCATTGCTGAAAATTAATTGAAAAAATAATTAAAATTACTCAAATATCAAGTTTTTACAATAAAATAACTGGCATATAATAATTTTTTTATGCTGAAAAGAACTTTTCCTAGTATTTGTATTTAGTATCCATTGTGTAATTTTCATTCATTAAAAAAATTGTATATGTGAAAAAAAATTTAACAAATACCACAATTTCGGGCTTATACATGTTTAAAAATAAAATTTATCTATATATACCAGTGCGGCGTTTGATAATTGGAAGGTGTGGTTACATTAATGGGTCATGGGAGTGTTCAACATTGGCCGAGGACTCGGTTTCCCTTATGGGATCCCGGCTATGGAGCCGTTGTTCACTTCTGGCATTCCGCCCAAGTGTGTTGTGGTGGTGTCCTCTGAGTTTGGGCTCCACCGTATGATTGCAGCGACCTCTGTCGTCATTCATTTGGGAAAGGGTGATGAAGCGCAGGAGGCTTAGGCCCCCACTTCTCCCCTGACCGAAGAGCACCACCTTAGAGGTGTCCAGGGAAACCGGCCCTTTTTGGTTATAGGCTCACGAGAGCCTGGAATCGGCAGTGAAATAAGACTGCCTTCGGTAGCCGTAGCTTATCGTATCTACCAATGCGGCGTATACGAAGCATTCGTGATTTTTTTTTCCTTGAAAAAAATCCAGTCATTTAATGTTGTTGAGTGAACAACCGAAAACAATATTAAATTGCTTTTTTCATGGGTCTGCAATAATAATCACTCAAAATATGTTGGGCCCCAAAGCAGAATATTTAGCAATGTTCTGCAACGAATCTTCAGCTGATCAAAAATATTCTGTGGGAATTAAAAAAAAAACAAAAAAAAAACAGGGAGATGTCCTTGTATATATAGGAGTGCAATTTCATTTTTTATAGAAATGCAAACGACGTTTCATAAAGCACTGACACATACACACCAAAGACACGTTATTTTGGTTAAGATATATTTTTTAAACTATCGCATTGACAAACAGTTTACAGTTCTGTCAACAGGACTTGAATTTCAGGACGGGATTCGCGCCGAAAATTTTGAAATCCCGCCCAAAAAATTTCAGCATTTTCGGAGAAATTTGCATTATTTAATTTACCTGCAACCGAACGATAAATTTCGTGATTTTTTTTCCCGCAACCGATTGACGAACTTCGTGTTTTTTCCACGACTGATCGACGAACTTTGTGATTTTCCATGACAGATCAACGAACTTTGTGTTTTTCCGCAACTGATCGACGAACTTTGCATTTTTTAAGCAACTGATCAACGAATGTTGCATTTTTTTCCACGACAGATCAACGAACTTGGGTTTTTTGGAGACAGATCGACGAACTTTGAGTTTATTCCGCAATCGATCGACGAAATTTGCTTTTTTCCGCAACTGATTGACGAACTTTGAGTTTTTTGGTGACAGATCGACAAACGTTGCATTTTTTTCCGTGACTGATCAACGAACTTTGCATTTTTTCTGCGACAGATAGACGAACATTGTGTTTTTTAAGCGACTGATCGACGAACCTTGCGTTTATTGGGGACAGATCGACGAACTTTGTGTTTATTCTGCAATCGATCGACGAACTTTGCATTTTTCCCGCAACAGATCGACGAACTTTGCGCTTTTTCCACGACTGATCGACGAACTTTGCGTTTTTTTCGCAATCGATCGATGAACTTTGCGTCTTTTCTGCGATCGATCGGTGAATCTCAATCAAGTAAAATCTAAAGTCAGAAATTTATTTAACAACCTAATTGTGGGTCCCTAACACATTTAATGGAACTTGAAAAATACACTGCATATATAAAACTTAACTTTCTTCCCTTTTTTATAATAAAAATAAACATTTTACATAATCATTCTCAGTTGACTTAATTTTTTCAATGGTATTTTGTCATGTCTGCATTAATGTAATTCTTTAAATAGCACGTAAAATAATAGTGGGGTTTAAAGATTTTTTTATCTCCCTAACAAACATTACAACTCCCCTCCATTTAAAAATGTTGGTAGGGAGACTCCCCTCCTTGGAAAAATTGAATTTCAAGCCCTGGTCAATAACTTTACAAAAGATATATTTTGAGATATCACCTTTATGGAGAAAAAGTCTTTGGAAATTTGCTCCATACATAGTTATAAGTCCAGCTTTTAGAACTTTTCTAACAGATTTATATCCAGGCGGAGGCCCATCTGCTTTTCTTTTGGTACTGAATACATGTCATTAGTAATATATGTTGTCGGAACTTCACTGTACATGAGATTTAAAATTTTTTATTAGTAATGAATATAATGTTAACTCTAGAACTAAAGGGTAGCCGGAGGGAAATATTTTTAAAAAGGTCACACTGTTCTCTAAAAGAGCACTCTTGCATCCTGTTCAAAAGATATATTTTGAACTGGTTTGTTTATTATCCCGACTTATCAATAGAATTTTGCGATATTTTCCCGTGACCAATTGACTAATTTTGCGACCGACTGACAAATGGGATTTTTTTTCACGACCAATTAACAAATTTCACAATATATGAGATTTTCCACTTGATCGACTGGCGAATTTCATCATTTTTTCTCGCAACCGATCAATATAGGTGAAAACTGGGAAATCGGATTAGTAGCCAATTGCCAATAGACTCGGTTTCATTAATGGCCACTTTTTAAAGTACTGACTAATGTTTCAAATTTTCTAGATAAAGTATAATCATCATATAGAAACATATTTTTGTATAAATGAGTTTTATACCAGCGAAGTGCTCATGATAAGAATAGGGAAAAAGTCAAAATTCAGGAAAATTTTCTAAAAATCAGAAAGTCTATTATCACATTAATTTTTTTAGAATATGATCATGGATTATTTGTCAGGGGTGATTGTGTTCCAGTTATGTACCGGAATTGCAGTATTTTTTTCTTTTTCAATACCAGAATGCCTTTTTTTTTTCGTATAGATCGGTTGTAGGGAAAAAAAATCTCAAAATTCGTCAGTCGGTCGAAAAAAAAAAGAAACCCGTAAATTTTGTCAGTTAGACGCGGGAAGAATATCACAATGATCGTCAATCGGTTGCAGGAGAATATAGCTAAATTTGTTAATCAATTGCATGAAAAAAATCTTGAAGTGTGGAAATTCATTAGTCGGTCGCATGAAAAACTCCTGCAAATTTCGCTAGTAAGCTGCAGGGAAAAAACACGTAAATCTGCTGATTGGTCACAAGAAAAAACTGAACAATTAGCCAATTGATAGCAGGAAAAAAAAGCATGAAATTTGTCAATCGGGTAGCACGGAAAATTTTAGAAATTTGTCAGTCAATCATAAGAAAAAAAATCATGAAATTCTTCTGTCGTTTATGAGGTGAAACTTGTCAGTTGATCAGGGAGAAAAATCGTGCAATTCGTTGATCCATCATGGAACAAACCTGCAAAATTTGCCAGTTGGTCAAGTGTGAAATTATCATGAAATTAGATAGTCAGGGGTGAAAAAAATTGTGCTATTCGTCAAACAAATGTGGGGGGGGGGCGAAATCGCAAAGTTCTTAACACATTCTTGGTAAAAAAAAAAATCGTAAAATTCGTCAGTTGGTCAAGGATTACAATGGAATGTGTAACTGGGAAGTGACCGCGTAGGGGTGGCAATCAATGACAATTTTTTAATCGCCACTTTTACAACTTTAATTGTCACATGGCGAGTGGCAATTAAAATTTCGCAATTTTTTTTCCACGACTTATTGAAGAATTTTGCAATTTTTTCCTGTGACTGATTGAAGAATTCTGTGATTTTCCTCTCGATAGACTGACGAATTTCACAATAATTTTTAGATTTTTCCCTTGATTGACAGGCGCATTTCGTAATTTTTTCTTGCTACCGATGAACGATTTTTGTGATTTATTTACCGCGTCTGGTTGAAGAATTTCTCGATTTTTTCTGACAATCCACTGACGAATTTCATATATATATATTTTCTCAAGCACCTGAAGAATTTAAAGATTTTTTTTTCATGATTGACTAACAAATTTCGTGATTTTTTTCCGTGACTGATTGTAGAATTTTGTGAATTTTTTTTTTTCTTCCGCAATCCATTGACTAAGTTTAAGATTTTTTACCACAATCGTCTGACAAATTTGGCGATATCTTTTAAACGGCCAAAAAATCATTTTATAAACTTTTTCATATTAAAATTTAGTTAGTAATATTTTAACAAAACTGTATTCAAAAAGTTATCATTAAAAAAAATCTTAGTCTGTTACCAATTGCATAGGAATTGTTCATTTTTAATAAAATCCTTTTATTCAAAACTGTTATTTTACAGTTTGTTAAAACAGTTTAGCAGAGTTTCATGAAATGCAAACATCTTGTACAATGGGTCCATCAAATTACTGGAAATTTTGATGCTTCATCTCATGTGCTTAAAAAATGTTTGCTTTAAATGTTTTAATATTTGTTTCAAGAGTGATGATTCAGTTTTGTGATTATTGTAATTGTGACACCTCTGGAAATATAGTGAATCTAATCTGGACCTACATTTAATAAAAATTAAATTAATTTAAATTTATGAAATGCAACATTTAATAGAAAAAGATTGTTTGAATATTTTTTAATGTTTTGCTGAAATGTGTCAAATAATTTTTGTTAACGGGGTTTTTAACTTTCATGAACTTTGACAATACTTAAGATTACACAGATTTATGCTGAATAATTTTTTTTAATTTAATGGTATGTATCTAGAAGAGGAGGGGAGAGGGCGATAAAATTATTTGATCTTGTGACCTCTAAATTAAGGATTTTTTTTTTTTTTTTTTAATATGCCGTCATATAAATTAATTTGGATTTTGATTATATGTATAATTTTTAACAAATTAAAAATAAAGCAGGTTCTTTAGAGAAAGGGACCTTCTTTAATACTTTCTTTGACCCTTTTTTTTAAGAAACTTTAAAAATGATATTTCAACTTAAGGTATTTTTAAAACATTCTTATGTTTTACCCAAAATATTTTGCAAAAGATGTAAGATTCTGGAGAGGAGCTGAAAGCTCAAATCCATGCTTTTTAAATTTCTTTTAAATCAAATATCAAGTAATAAAAATATGGATTTTTTCATTGCTTAACTAAGCTTAAAACCGACTGCGGTAAATTTATTATTAGTTGTTGCATACTTTACCATTCCAGATATATGGACTTTCATAGAGAAAGGTAATCAGCACCACACAGTTTATTATAAAATTCCATTAAAAATTCATAATTATCAAATAATTATTTAAAAGTAAATTAATAATTATTGAATTTAATTTTTTTTATTAATATTTTAAAGAAATTATCAAAGTCAATAATGGTTATCTTAATAAGTACTGCTTTCGATATTATATTTTTGTTATTCAAAGAATCTGTGTGAGGGGGGGGGGGGGGGGGCATACACATCTGTGTCCAGAGCCCCCAAATTTCTAAATCGGTCCCTGGTCACGAAAGAACATTTATTTTTCTTAGAACGCTGTATTGAAATTTGTGAGAAAAAGGGACTAATTTGTGTTCCAGAATTTTTTTTTTCTTTTTTTTTTTTTTTTTTTTTTTTTGGAGATAGTAAATATTAAGATATTTTTTAGTAAATTGTTTTAAAGAAAAATGTTCCTGAAATAAATGGCTATTTTTTAGTTAGGCAGCATAGAAATGCATGAAAAAACTTCAGTGTGCAAATTGATCTCAAGGAAATGTCTTTTGGAATAATAAATATTTTTTAAAACAAAATTTTGGGGTAAAAAAAAAATATATATCAAATATCAAAATCTGTACATTATAAGCTTTATAGGATCAAAAACTATAGATAGCAATTTAACCATTTTTTGGCGGCACATACTTAACTATTGTAGTGTGCAAAGTTCAATAATTTTTTTTTAATTCGACAAATTTTGTAGAGTTTGTAGGATCTTTTATTCAGAATTTCATTAGCTGAATAAAGTTTTAATTCATAGTTTGAACTGGCCGATTTTTTTTGCCAAATTTTAAAAAGGCCTAATACTAAAATTTACAAATACTTTTTAACAGAAAAATGTTTATATGTAAATATTAAAATAGAAAGAAGACTTTAAAATAATTAAGCTATTACTTACGAAAAGCACTAAAAAGCCCTTTTCATAAAAAAGTGCCCATTTTTTCAGCTGAAGTCTCTTTTTTGAAGGAGCACCCTTCCCTTTTTTTATTCTGAGGGAAACACTATGGCATAATATTTTTTTCATTCTGAAAAGAACTTTTCCTGTAGTATTTGTATTTAGTATCCAAACCATAATTGTGTAATTATTCATTAAAAATTTGTATAATTGAAAAAAAAAATATATTTGTAACGAAAAAAGATAAAGAAAATCATTTAATGTTGTCGAGTGAACAACCAAAAACAATATTAAAAAATGCTTTTTTCATGGGTCGGCAATAACAATCATTCAAAATATGTTAAGTATTCAGTGGCAGACATGTTACCCTTCTGGGAAACAAAAACCGTATGTAAAATGCCATTGTTTTATGAGTGATGATATCAGATTTATATCTTAGAGGTACACAATGTATTATCCTACTTTACGAAGCCATTTTCAAGTAAAAGTTATATGTGAAAAAATAAAGAACTGCTGGTTTCTAGCAATGTAAATTCTAGAACATTTCCCAAAGTGGGCAATTCGACTTTTATGAAATGAAAGAAAGAGCACCCATAGCTCATTCAAGATGATAATTTGATGCTATGCATCATATGTAAAGAATTTGAATTTATATATTTGAAGTTATTCAAAAGAATTTATAGAAAGCCTGTTTTTATTTTGTTTTAGTGGTTAACACAGAGATAAAGTGTTTAATATACAGTGTAACTCCAGATGTACGTTACCTGAGTTGTACGTTTCCCTCAGTTATACGTTTCCCTCAGTCAGGGTTCTTAAATGCCCGGGTTTTTTCAGAAAAAAACCCAACCCACTGGGTTTTATCAGTGTTTTTGGGGTTTTATCAGTGTTTTTTGGGTTTTATCAGGGTTTTTGAGGTTTTATCAGAGTTTTTTAAGTTAGAGGTGGTTCAGAATGTTTGAAAAAAATGTACTTACTACTAAGTACAGTTTAAAGTAACTATTTGATTACAAAAATATATAAATGAATGACAATCAAAGTTATGTTTTGCTTTTAGATAAATTGATTATTAGTAATAGTTTTAACAATGAAATTATAGAAGTACTATACTAATACCAGTGCTGAAACAGACTAGTATACTTTTACTTAGTTTTTATTATTAGTTTTAAACTAATATTTTGTTAAGGATAAAGTATCTTTATTCATTTTAATTGAAGTGATTGCCTATATATAATAAATATTTTCTCTAGAAAAAATTCATTCTGAAACATATTGATTAATGATAAATTGCAATTTTTTTTTTTTTTTTTTTTTTTTTTTTTTTTTTTTTGAGTTGTTTGTATTCCAAAATTTCCTCAGCCCGAGGTAAATAGGAAATTTAGGTTTTCCCTTAGTTTATGTTGTTATTGAATTAAGTTGGGTGGTAGTTTATATTTAATTCAGCAAAATTTTTGCAATTGAAACTGGATATAACAAAATTCGCAGAAATGGGGAAAAAATATTTGCTGTAAAGTATTTTTTATTATAACTAATTAATAGAATATACCAAATAATTCTACATGTCTACATCATTAAATTAAGATTCTCAGCATATGTGGTATTTTGTTATGGGTTTCAACTGTAGGATTATACATCAAAGTATTTTTTTTAATGGGAAAAAAATTAGTTTTTGTGTTTGTGATAGTTACATATACTTATAGAAAATTAAGTTACAGTTATTTGTTTTAAAAATTGTCATTGGAAGAATTAAGACTTTTTTCCCTTGGGGTGGTTGGTGATAAACTTTACTACTGGTGTACTGACATTAAGAAATATATTACCTATATAATTTAAAGTTGAAATTTTGGGTTTTTTGGGTTGGGGTAAATCATAACAACCCTGCCCTCAGTTATACGTTTCAACTCAGCGGTCCCGGGCGTTTGCTATTAAAAATTAGCTGAGTTATACATTTTGAGTTACACATTTCCCTCAGTTATATGTTACGTTTTTGCGTCCTCGGACAAAATTTTGCCTCAATTATACATTTTGTAACCGGAAACATCGACGACGCGTCGGATGAGTCTGATTTGAAAGATCCCTCTCAAACTTCAGGGCTGCTCTGAGGGCTTTTGAAAAGCCGTTCGACAGTAGTAAAAGCAGTAACGATAACAGGGCTGCATTGTTAACCAAAATGCAAAGTTTGCTGTTCAATGTCGGCTCTGCTGAAAAGAAACAATGGAGGATTCGTGATTATTTCAACAAGATTCAGTAAACTACTGAAATGTGTTTTGATAAATGATTTACATGTCAAGGCGATTTCAATGATCTCTTTTAAGTACTCTATGTGTATTAAAAATATTTCTATTAAAGCTTTTATGATATATTAATTTTATGTACCTCTTTTCTACTCTGTTCCATTTCCAAAAATTTATGTCATGGATGAATTAATACTTATGAAACTTCCGTTTTTGTTATAAAAGGTAACTGAAACACCTCAGTGGAACAAAATTTTTGCAATATATTAAAAAAAAAAATTTGGTAGACCATCGATTGAGTTGTACGTTTTACTGAGTTATACGTTTTGTTGTCCGGTCCCGGGCAAAACGTATAACTGGAGTTCCACTGTATACAGCACCTCCCCCCCCCTGCTCTTAACACATAAAAATAGAAACAATATTATTGTTAACATGGGTGCAAAAAGAAATAAAAGAATATGATATAACATAAAATTGCCACCATGAAATGCAGTTTCGTACCTAGAAGGAGAGAAAAAAAAAAGGGTGTCATTCGACAACCCTGAAATATAGGTATACTGCAATAAAATAGTTTCATGGTGTACAAATAACTTAAACTACAAAGCTTTTTGTAAATAGTTTTTTTAAATTATAATTTCTGTTCAGATTATATTTATAAATGGCTGATTAATAAGTGGTGTTTTTAAAGTAAGGCATTTAAATTTTGTTTTGTAAAATTTATTTTTTGTTTTTCAGAAGAAGAAGAATAAAAATCTGGAAAGAAAAAAGTTCTCTATGAAGATGACTGTAGATTTTCAGCTGTTCTTTCTCAACTTAAATTAAGAAACATCAGAAATTTAATTGTAACAGGATTAAATTTTCTTGTAAAATATTTCTGATAAATTTTGAGCATCTTGTAAATACATAAATAAATAAATGCTTTTTTGGTTGGTTTCTTTTACATTTGTGAAAAATAAAATTTATATGAAAAAAAAAAACACCAGTTCTATTGTTTATATATATTTATTTATTTATGCAAGTGATGTTAAAAAGGATGTACTACATATATTTTCCTCTTCTTTCTTGTTCTAAGAACATTCTCCCTTCTTTTTACAGGTTAAGATATAATTCAATAAAAATGTTTTATATAGGCTAAATTTTTAAAAACTGACAGCCTGATAAACTGTTTATACTAATTTGTTGGTTGATTATAAATTAGCATTGCTTGGAGATCAGGTATTAAAAATAATTTGCTGTATAAAAACTTCTGAATATTTTAATAAAAATTTTGCCTTAATCTTATTAAAAGTTGAGATTAAAATTTTAATGCACATAATATTGTATAAATCAGTTTGAAATTTTGTTAGTCAAAAGGTCACATACCTCCTGCTGGAAAGAAATATATTTTAAAGATTTCTTTATTGGTAATAGATTAAAAAAAATAATAATAATTCAGTACTCATTACTTGCTAATCTTTAAAAAATAAAAACAATGATATATTATTATTTATGAGCAATGTTTTAGTCCATTAAAAAAAAAAAAAAAATGTATGAATGGCGAACTTGCCATGTTCTAGAAGATCTACTGCCACTACTGTTTTGAAAAAATATTAAACTAATATTAAAATTCTTAAATTCCAATGATCAGTAATGTCAACATTTTACCAATTTTATAAAATAAAATTCCTGGATTTTTGCTTTTGTTTTATTTTCCAGCTGGATAATTGGAAGAAACATCCCCGTAAGAAATTGTATTATAAAAGCACCAGTGGACCCGTGCGAAAATTTCACACTGCAGTCTAATACTTTTTAGCAATATCTAATACTCTTTAGATACAGGTTTAAACTTCTAAAGGAAAATTAATGACTGAAACTATCTTTAAACAACGTTAGTCAAGCCAGAATATCATCTCCTTTATTCCATCACAGTTACAGTAAAAACTGATCGAGCATAGCAAAGACAATATATATATATATATATATATATATATAGTTAATTAACTGCTTTAGAGGATGACATCATCTGTTTCGGAAAAAACATGGGACAAAGAAAAATAAATTGAGCATTTCAATTTGGCTTTTTAGTCATAAAATAAACGCATGCAACAACTATGTCCCACTTTATCTTTTTTGTAGTATTTATTTTTTATAATCATTTTGAGCATTATATAATGTGGTATTGTATTTTTGTGGCAACACTAATTTAAGGAGAACCTTGCATTTCTTTTAGGAAAACAATGCGGATTTAATTTTTAATTAACAGCAATTTTTAATCAAAAAATGTTTTGCCGAAATGTAAGTGCACTATATCAGAAGCTGGTTCAAAATGGCATCTCATTCAGTGTTGTGCATTTTGTATTTTCTGAGAAAAGGGGATGTTGACAACAGAAATAATATATACTAGTGGGCCTGTGTGAAGATTTTACACTGCAGTCTAATATTTTTTAGATGCATGTTTGAACTTCTAAAAAAAAATAAAGCCAGAATATAATCCCATTTATTCCACCAAAGTTACAGTAAAAACTGACCAAAAATAGCAATATATATATATAAATATTGTATTTTAACTGCATTAGAGGGTGACATAATATGTTTTGGAAAAAAAAAAAAAAAAAAAAAAAAAAAATGTGATAAAGAAAAATAAATTGAGCATTTGAATTAAAATTTTGCTTTTTTATCATAAATATAAAATAAACCCATGCAGCAACTATGTCCACTTCATTTTTATTGAAATTTTTTTTTATAATCATTGTTGCAGAATTTAATTTTTGTGGCAACAGTAATTTGAGGTAATCATTTCCTTTCTGAAAACAATGCCTATTTAATTTTCAGTTACTTGCAATTTTAACCAAAATACATGTTTTAAAGAAATGTGAGTGTACTATGTCAGAAGTCGCTTAAAAATCATTTCATATGGTATCTCATTTAACATTCTGTGTTTTTTATTTGCTTTGAAAAAGGGCTGGACGATCCACCTGGTGAATTAGCTTGAAGAAACATGAGTTGAAACTATTTAAAAATTTACTCCTTTGAATAGAATGGTTAAACCTATAATTTAATTAAAAATTGAAGAAAATAAGTTTTTTTCCTTATTCTCACCATCATTGGTAATTTAACGTTCAATATATATTTTACACCTTGTGTTATCAACCTTTTTTTATTAATTACAAATATGGCTTTTGCAACTTTTTCAGAATAATATTAAAAACTAAATCATAACCATATGGCATTTTATTCCGATCTAATGAGATGAGTGGATAAGGCCAATTTTTGCCTCCATTGGGACACTTTTTTTTTTTTTTGCTTGCAGATTGAAAATATGCTATACAAGATCTGAAACACTTTCGATTTTATTTATTTTGACCTTTTTAATATGGGGTGCTTATAACACCATTGTAGTTTTTAACTGAAAATTATAATAATAAAGTGAAACATGTATGTATAAGTCAGGCTGGTGTTATGAGCTCTTGTTAAAAAAAAAAATATTCAAATAGATTATTATTTTTTTTTTTTTCAAATTTTGAATTTGAGTTTTCAGACAAAAATTAGGGACCAGTAAATTTAGATTCTGAAGTTCAAAATATCTTAAAAAAAAAAAAGAAAAAATTGTCCCTGCCAAAGGAGTAAAAATGGGCCTTTCTTGCTCAACTTTACTTTTTTGAGGACCATAAAAAGTATAATTCTGGCCAGCTTCCATCATGATATCCAATAGTGGCATGAATATGGCTAGCTTTGGGCTATCATTCATTAATGTTGCCCATTGATGGCGAGAAAGTGGCTAGCTTTCGGCATGCATTCTTTAATGATTACCATTGATGGCAACAAAGTGGCTAGCTTTCGGCTTGCATTCATTAATGATGCCCATTAATGGCAACGAAATGGCTAGCTTTCGGCATGCATTCTTTAATGATTACCATTGATGGCAACAAAGTGACTAGCTTTCGGCTTGCATTCATTAATGATTCCCATTGATGGCAACGAAGTGGCTAGCTTTCGGCATGCATTCATTAATAATTCCCATTGATGGCAACAAAGTGGCTCTCTCTTTCGGCATGCATTCATTAATGATACCCATTGATGGCAACAAAGTGGTTAGCTTTCGGCTTGCATACGTTAATAATGCCCATTGATGGCAACAAAGTGACTAGCTTTCGGCTTGCATTCATTAATGATTCCCATTGATGGCAACAAAGTGGCTCTCTTTCGGCATGCATTCATTAATGATGCCCATTGATGGCAACAAAGTGGTTAACTTTCGGTTTGCATACATTAATTATGCCCATTGATGGCAACAAAGTGGTTAGCTTTCGGCTTGCATTCATTAATGATGCTTATTGATGGCAACAAAGTGGCTAGCTTAAGGCTAGTTTACATTTATGATGTCCAATAAATTAACATTTATGGCCAGCTTTGGGATAGCTTTTATTCTTAACAAACGCAGGTAGCATGGCTGTGGCGATCTTCTGGCTAGATTTTATTCACGATGATCGTTAATGGCCAAACTGTGGCTAGTTTTCATTAATAATTGCCACTTAAAGTATAATTGTGGCCAGTTTTAGGCTATCTGTCAGTTATGATTAACCACTTGTGGCACAGTTATGGGCATCTTAATGTAGTTATGGCTAATTGTATTGCGGCCACATTGTGGCCGGCGTGACAGTTTTTTTAAGTTGCCGTAACGGCAAACGATAGCGGCCCCTCATCTCCTAGTTTGGGCCAAAGCTAACGTAGCCATCAGCGGCCCGCAAGTTCTGTGTTCGTTGGGATTGCTCGTCGAGGGTTTCGACAGATAGGGCGAGTAACCTCAGCAGAACGGGGTTCTTTGGTAACTATGGCTTTGGCAGTAAGTGCAATCGGCAACAGCGTTTCCCCATTCTTTGTTTTCCCTCGAGTACATTACAAAGAACATTTTGTTCGAGATGGCCCAACAGGATGTTCTGACGATGCTAACCCTTCTGGATGGATGACAGAAAGTGGATTCTTGAAATTCATGGAACATTTTGTTAAACACGTCCACTGTTCTAAGGAACATCCATGCCTTGTCCTAATAGATAACCATAGTTCCCATTTGTCTTACCATGTCATCGATTATTGCAAAGACTACGGAATTACACTGTTGTCTTTCCCGGCGCATTGTAGTCATAAGCTACAGCCATTGGACCGCACAGTTTATGGCCCATTCAAAAAATATGTTAATACAGCCTGTGATGGTTGGGTGACAACTAATAGACGCCCTATGACCATCTATGATATTCCAGGAATTGTGAAAACTGCCCTTCCCAATGCAATAAATCCAGTTAACATAACATCAGGTTTTCAAATAACTGGAATATGCCCTTTCAATAGGAATGTTTTTACTGACTCTGATTTTATGCTTTCATATGTCAGTGATAGACCAGAGCCTTCAAGCACGCACGACAAAGCAATTAGTGAAGCTTCTAATGAAACCCAGGTAATTATGGTAGGCCTATTTCCATAGATGTGCCTAACGCATCTTCTCCTGCTCCATGCAAGACAACTCCAACACCTGAACACATTAGACCATTCGAAAAGCCAGAGCCAAGTAAGACAAATGCTTCGAATAGAATGAAGAGAACTTCTGCAGTCCTCACAGATACCTCAGTCAAATTAGCTCTTGAACAACAACAAAAGGCAACAGAAGAAAGAAATAGTGCCAAAATTAAAAATGATATTAAAAAAAGAAGAAATCAGACCAAAAAACGCAAAGGAAAGCAATCTGTAAAAAAAGATTTTGTTTCCTTTTGATCTCTCACAGCCTGGATGCAGTGGTCTGAACCGTCAAAAGAGGAAGAAGAAATCTATTAAAGAAAGTGACGATGAGGAAGACGAAGACAATATCTGCTTACGTTGTCTGAAGGAGTTTAATCAAAGTATGCCTGGGGAAGAATGGATCCAGTGCGTGAGTTGCAAACGTTGGGCTCATGTGAAATGTGTTCGAAAACAGATTAATGGATTATATTTTGAATGCATTCACTGCAATGATCAGTCTGATTTGTAAACTTTTTTTGCAAATTATTTTTCTTTATACATTAATTAAAGTTCCTATTCATTATTATGAATTTTATTTAACTTCTAAATAAACATAAAAAAAGAGCATTGCAGGCCAACGTGCCCCACTCAATGGGCCAACCTATCCCGTGCACGGGGTAGGTTGGCCCACATGACATCACACCATAACTAAATTCATAAAGTTCTTAAAATTTCATATTAACTAAAAATAAGCGTTTTCCTCACTAGTTAAATGTACTAGGTATTATAAAAAAATACTACATCTGTAAAGAAATAAAATTTAGGTATTGAAAAAAATAACAGAAAAAAAAACTGGGCCAACGTGCCCCGGTTTCCCCTATACGCCGCACATAGTTGCCAACCTCCCGATATTTTTCATACCACTATTTTTATGTGAAAATATTTGTTTTATTTAATTGTACAATTTTTATAATTTAATAAAACGAAGATTTTTGTAAGATTTTACTGGTACACAAAAAATCGGGAGGTTGGCAACTATGGCCGCACCTCAGACAATTCGATTTCCTACCAGAATTTATTTTAAATAAAATGTGACTTACTCCTGCTTAGCACTTATTTGACTTCTTATTTGCAATAAAATTTCCGTTTTGAAAAAGACTTAACTAACAAGGAAGGTCTCCATAAGCGCATACTCCGAAATTTTTGAAAAAATTACAGAATGTTCTTCTCATGAGGATATATACGTCTATAAAAAAAATTTCTGCGGAACCTCGATATAACGTCCGTAGAAAAACATGAAAATTTCGTTTATTTGGCGATTTATCACCGGATGGCGACGGAATGAAAGTAATTCTTTCAGGGGCAAAGTACTTATGTTTCTAAAATGTTGAAATCATTGAATCACACCGGGATTTAACAACAAATTTATTTCCAAATAAGTAAAAGATTTTCTTCACGTATATTATAAAAGTAAAATTTCATTCCAAAATTCCGGTGTCATTGTGGCATTTGGGAATTAAAATTAATCTGTGTCCTAGAGAAAGTTATTCCCTTTATTATGCCATTTAGAAAATGTAAGTGCATTGAATTGATTTTGAATTTTGCACAAATGTCAATTTTTCACATAATTTTGACTATTTTTTTCACTTTAAACATATTTCTGTGTAATTTCTAAAATGTTTGTATATTTCTCAAAGTTTTAACTTAAATGTCATTAGAAAAAATTAGTATAAAGAGAAAATTTCAAAAATGTCAAAAAATCACCTCCGAAGGTGGCGGATACCTTAAGTCGGAAGTGATGCACCGTGAGACAGCAAATCAACCCAGAAAGGTGAGATGTAAGGTTCAATGGAAAAATCGTTTACCAGGGAGTTTCTAAATTTATGAATGTTATGTAATGCAGTAGTATAATAGCGCGCTCTAAAGCAATTAGGGTAAATATACAATTTTTAAAGGAATATAAGTAAGAAAATCAGCTTATCTTTATTTTCCGCATACAGAGCAGCACATCTCCAGCCAGTTATCCAGAGTAGTTAATCCATTATTGAATATTAGGTGGCATATTTGTTTGATATGTAAATCCAAGAGTTACTTATTAATATGTATTAATTCCATTGTAGAGTTTGTTGCACTTTTAATTTTAATCATAGTTGTAGAGTCTAGTAATAGTAAATGTATAAATATTAATATTAAATAAGTAATAATCACATAGTACTTTGTTTAAAGAATTTAATTAAAAATTGTTAATCTTAATCGGTTACATTTAAATTTAAACTTTAGGTATTATTTTTAAAAATTTAAGGAAGAACGAATTACATCTTTCGTCTTCAACGCGTAAAGCAGAAGTTAAAAGTCTATAAGAAATAAAAAAGAGTTTTTTCAGTTCCTTTTGGTGAAGTCACTTTTAAGGCGTTTTATTGGTTATTAATGACGTAAAGTCAAAACACGTCACTTGTACGTATAAGTGTTTCCCATTTTTTCATTCACGTGTTAGGAAAAACACTCAGATGTTACTTAGAAGTTTCACTTCCTGCAAGAAATTAGGTCAATCTCATTATCTTAACTAGATTGCTATGAAAGTATATTATCTGTCACTGAAAATCAATTATCAGAGATTACTTTTTGGATATTTCCCAAAAATGAATATAAACTGTTTCAAAAAAGTCTAAATCAGAAGGAGTATTGCATTTGTTAATAAAAGTGGCCAAATTACAGTTGAAATTGTGTCCCTCATCCCAACAATGACAAGCAATAGAGGATTTTTGTAATATATGCAAACTTCATCGGCAATCTATAGTGATAATGAAATATAATGCATGGTTCCTATACAAAATTTAACGTGGAATAGTATATTTATTTTTATCAAAAATTTCATTTTGGAAATGTAAAATGCAAATTAATGAAAGCATGTTTTCAAAAACCGCTGTTTGGGTGTAATGCCAGTTCTTTACGTATGCTATAATCATTTATTTGTTTATAATTTTAATCTCATCATAATAAAGCATCATATGAAAAAAACCCAGCTGTTCTGTTGTTTATAGTTTATTTACAGAAAATGATGCAATTTTTGATTAGGATGGGGAAAACCTGATGTAATTACATACTGAATTCATAAGAGGTAATTTATTGGCTTATAACGAGATTCCGATAAATTATTATTTTATAATGATTTTCATATAAATTATTCGTCTTATAATGAGTTACAGATAAATTATTATCTTATAATGTTTTTCATATAATTTATTGTTTAAAACGATTTTGAAATAATTCAATGTTTAAAATTGGCAATAAGTACAGGGTGTCCCACAAGGTACGCAGCGTCTAATATGTACAGATTCGGATAGAGCACGTCTATATGAGTATTTTGAATGGTAACGTTTGGGGTCCCCGAATATAGCGTAATAGTGTAAGTAAGGTGTGAAGCTTGTCATATGAAAAGCACAAGAAATGAGAAAAAACCAAGTGAAAATCAATGTTTATTGAGAATTTTCAATACAACAGATTTTCGAAATGTCCGCCGTTCGAAAAAATAACATTTTGAAGTCTGGAATGGTAGTTCACAATTGTTTTTTGTAATAGATGTCTTCCAAATTCCTTCATCTTGTTTTCAATTGCTGCTGTCACGTTGTCTAATGTTTTGGGCTGTGTGCGATATACTGTGTCTTTCAGATGTCCCCATAAAAAAAGTCACACGGTTAAGATCCGGGGAGTACGGCGGCCACTCTATACCATTGCCTGTTTTCGTAATGGAGTCCAACCGGATGATTCTATCGTGAAAATGTTCCGTTAAGAGGTCGAAGTTACGCTGAGCATAGTCATCTGGGGAATCTTTCATGTTATGCATTCGTCGTACACATCGTCATTTAGAATACCCACTATCGGATTCGTTAATAACGTTCATACTGTAATTAGACTATCACGCTATATTCGGGGACCCCAAATGTTACCATTCAAAATACTCATATTAACGTGCTCTATCCGAATCTGCACATATTAGACGCTGCGTAACTTGTGGGACACCCTGTATATTATGTGAACATTATGTTGCAATTTTTGATGATGTCACTTGTTTTTTAAATATCAACCTTCATGGACGTTTTCAGTCGTCTCCTGGCTTTCTTAAGAGAAAGATGTAAAATGAATATGGAAAGTTCAGTATTTGAACCTGAACTAATTACGAACAAATAGTTCATCATGATTTTTGAATAATTCTTCATTCTTTATATATTTAATAATAAAGTATATTTATCTAATGTGCTCTCCCATCTCCTGACTTTGTGGATACACATATATTTTTTTTTCAACCACTGACATATGAAATTTTGGTCGGTGCGAATTCGCACTGGTGGGGAGATCACGAGTTAAAAAAGTATTTTTAAAACAATGTTTATATTTGTAATAACATGTATCATGTAAAACTGTTCTACATTACAAAGACTGATATCAAAAATTGAAATCTAAAAATTGTGCTAAGTATTCAACTCATTTTCCAAATATTTTACTAATGTTATAGCATCAAGCTTTTTTATATAAAAAAAAGAGCCAGCATTCTTCGGAAGCATAAAACGGCATACACTGCAAATTTTCAGCACGCATTGGGAACATATTTGGAACACTTTGATTACAAAAAAGGTGTTCCAGTTACCTTAATGTGTACTGAAATGTATTTCGAATATGCTCCGCTAAAATAGAAAGTGTACCGAAAGTGTTCCGAAAGTGTTCTGTTCAGGATATTTCTTAAATTTAAACTTGAGAACACATTTGAGAACAGATTTGGAGCACATTTGGGCATACATGTGAAATCATCGCTTTCAAAAAGTGCGCTAGAATAGAAAGTGTACCGAAAGTGTTTCGAAAGTGTTCTGCTCAGGATATTTCTTAAATTTAAACTTGAGAACACATTTGAGAACAGATTGGGAGCACATTTGGGCACACATGTGAAATCATCGCTTTCAAAATGTGCGCTAGACTAGAAAGTGTACCGAAAGTGTTCTGCTCAGGATATTTCTTAAGTTTAAACTTGAGAACCCATTTGAGAACATATTGGGAGCACATTTGGGCACACATGTGAAATCATCGCTTTCAAAAATTCGCTAAAATAGAAAGTGTACCGAAAGAGTTCCGAAAGTGTTCTGCTCAGGATATTTCTTAAATTTAAACTTGAGAACAGATCTGAGAACAGATTGGGAGCACATTTGGGCACACATGTAAAATCATCGCTTTCAAAAAGTGCGCTAGAAAGTGAGCTGAACAAAAGCAATGTTCTCCAAAGTATTCTAAAAACTGTTCCAAAAAGTGCACTTCAAAATGTACTACACTGTAAAAAGTGACGAATGTTTCTGAATCTACGAAAATATAATATAACTAGTGTAAATGCCCGTCCTAGGACGGTGGGTAGAAATTGGGGTTTTCAGTTAAAATTTTAAATAATTGATAAAAATATTCATATACTGTTTATCGACAATAAGGAAAACTGACCTGAACCGTTAAGGTAATATTAGGTAATATAGAGGGTTAATGGTAAATTTTACTGTTAATGGTAGTTATGTTAATGGTAAATTTTACGAAACGTAATTTTTTTCTTTATCTTTTTTTTCTTTCGTAATTTTTTTTTTTTTTTTTGAGTTTTTCAACTCAAAATTTCTAAATATTTTTCTGAATAATTAAAATCTCAATCCTAATAACGATCTCAATAATTAATTAAGGTCTCAATAATTAATTATGTTAAGTAAATTACAGGTATTAATTTTCGCTCTCAATAATACGAAAACGATCTTTTAGTTTCTTCATAATCTAAAGGAATGCATTAATTTTTACACAAAGTCAAATATTTTCCTTTCAAAATTAATAATAAAAATAATTTAAATCATTAAAAAAAGTTGATCTTGTAATAATTCAATACATCCTGAATGTACATACCTTATGTTAATGGTAAATTTACGAAACGTAATCTTTTCCCTTATTTTGGTTTTTCAACTCAAAATTTCCAAATATTTTTCTGAATAATTAAAATTTTAATCCTAATAATGATCTCAATAATTAATTAAGGTCTCAATAATTAACTATGGTTAGTAAATTATAGGTATTAATTTTCGCTCTCAATAATACGAAAACGATTTTTTAGCTTCTTCATAATCTAAAAGAATGCATTAATTTTTACACAAAGTCAAATATTTCCCTTTCAAAATTAATAATAAAAACAATTTAAATCATTAAAAAAAGTTGATCTTGTAATAATTCAATACATCCTGAATGTACATACCTTATGTTAATGGTAAATTTTTACCCTTATTTTGGTTTTTCAACTCAAAATTTCCAAATATTTTTCTGAATAATTAAAATTTTAATCCTAATAATGATCTCAATAATTAATTAAGGTCTCAATAATTAACTATGGTTAGTAAATTATAGGTATTAATTTTCGCTCTCAATAATACGAAAACGATCTTTTAGCTTCTTCATAATCTAAAAGAATGCATTAATTTTTACACAAAGTCAAATATTTCCCTTTCAAAATTAATAATAAAAATAATTTAAATCATTAAAAAAAGTTGATCTTGTAATAAATCAATACATCCTGAATTTTCTTATTCTAAAAATATGCTTATGTACATTTTATATTATTTTACAACTTTATTATTATGTAAATTATAATAAAGTTGTATTATTAATTTTTTTTTCTAACAGAAACGTATAATTTGTATTTATTGTCAGAAGATGGCGCCAGAATAGTATTTACGAACGAAATCTAAAATGCTGGTAGATGCATCGCAAAGCCTCGAAAGGTATCATCGCTATTTCTGAAAAAGTGATTTCAGGAATAAAATGCTTACAGAAATAAATTTTAGAAAATCCTTTAAATATTTAAAGACTTTAAAATGCTTTTACAAAATGGCAACATTATTCGTTTATTTACATCAGGTAATCGGATGTTTAATCTGTTATTTTTAATTTAAAACTTAAAACATTATAACTGGATATGATATACATGTTTTATACGAAAATATGCTGAACAGGCGTTATTTCAAGTAGAAGATATTATCATTTAGTGTTATTATGTGTTAGCATATATTTTTCAGTACGCCTAACATGGCGTTTAACTACGGTCGACTCGCAGATCAGAGTGGTACAGCCCGGTACCGTTACAGACACTTTCTGGCCTTTGGATTTTATTATAAGTAAGATGACAAATAATTTTATAATATAAACTCATCCTTGTTAACCATGATTCTGAACAGTGTTTCTTTATCTTTAGAAACCTCAGATATCAATGGCATTTCGAGATTTAAAGAATCATTTAGAAAAACAAAATTTTTCTAGCTGCCCGTAATTTTCGGAAACGTTTACAAGTAGCTTTTAAAGTGTATTAATTAGTTTTCTAAGCCCGGAATATAGTTTTTTCCGATGCTATACATTCTCAAGTAAACATTTTCATGTTCAACAAATATGTTTAACAGACAAACATGCAAAATTAACAGCGTTAACATTAACATTAAAATTGAGATTATTTCTTTACTCTTTAATGTATAAATTAAATTATGCAGCTGAAAACGTTTACTTGAGATTGGATGACATTCGATAAATAGGTATTCCAGGCTGAGAAAACTGTTTAATACACTATAAAAACTATTCGGAAACGTTTCTGAAAAATTCGGGCAGCTAGAGAAATTTTGTTTTTATAAATAATTCTTTAAATTTTGTAAATGTATTGCTTTCTGGGGATTCAAAAGACAATGGAACACCCTTTTCGGAATTTCGGATAACTCGGAAGATTATATTATATTTTCGTTCGTGGTTATAGTATATTTTCATAAAATAAGAAACATTGATCTTTTTTTACAGTGTAAAGAAGGTGACACAATAACTGTTCTAAAAGTGATCTGAAAAGTATATACAGATTTTCAGTGTATAAATGAAATTAGTAAATGATAAAAAAGGAAATATGCATCAATTATAGAAAATTCCTATAGAATATCTAAAACTACCTGATAAAAGAATGAAATGCCTGTAGAAAAATATACCTAAAAACATATATTGCTAAAAAAATGAGAAAAGTATTTTCATTTGGGATTTAACTATTAAACTAAACGTAAATTGAAATTTGTGAAACGATATAATAAAGAAAATGGCATCATTCACATGCCTTTATTCTTTTAAATATATTGCGTTTCTGTTTCTTTCCATTGTAAAATATATTGGTAATTCCAACTCAATGCGCCTCCGGATATTAAAGTAAATTACATGCTGCTTTCACTCCAAGATTATTAATTTTATCTCCAGAGAATACAAGTCTGAAACATGATTTACGTATAATATTAAAATGAGGAGAAATGAAAGTTTATATTTTAGTATGAATCTGTATAAGGCAAATAAATTCAAAGCGTTATATAATCTAATGTTAAAAGTAAAGAAACAAAAGGAGTAAAAGTTAATCTGTTTTATTTTATTAAAGTGCTTTATATACAATTCTGAAAAAGAAAAAGAATGAAAAATCATGCGTCCAGCATAGATTATGTAACACTTTCCAAGAATTTCAAAATAATTTTACAAATCTTTAGTGTTTAATAAGGGGAAAGATATAACTTATTTTTTTTAAAAAAAATCAGGAATTACCAACAATATTCGGGAAAATATCCAATTTATTTTGTGCAGCTCTGTATATGATCTATAAATTTGTATATATATTATATAGAATGCTTAATCTAAATTTAGAAAAGCATTCAGCAACTAATAAGGCACTTCCAGCAATTATTGTTAACAGACAATACCGAATTATTTTGTGTATACCTGTATATGAACGATGAATGCTATACACACAGTATTATATAGTAAGCTCTTGTAATGTACCTTGGTGATTATATCTATTTCAATATTTTTCAAACAGTGAAACATTATTAAAATTAACCGCAAACGATTTTTCTCCATAGACCGTAATGTAGCAGAATTGTTTTGAGTGACTCTGTAACGGAACTGTAAGTCCTATGCACACCCTATTCTATAGTAAGCCTCTTGTAGTGCACTTCAGTGATATATATCAATTTTACTATGTTTGAAATTGTGTAACCTCATTAAAATAAGCCCCGAATGATTTTTCCACATAGACCGTAATGTAAAATAACTCTTTTAAGTGCCCCTGTAAAAAACTATAAGTGCTAAACACTTCATTTTCAATACCGAACATGCCATAGTAAACTTCAGTTAGAGTTTAATGCAAATAATCTTATATATATATATATATATATATATATATATATAGGAATCAATCTATGCGGAATAATATTTACTTTTAAATTTTATGCATTAAATATGCTTACGGGATTGTATACATATAAAAAAAACAGAAACTTTCTCTTTTAAAAAGGTAAGAACCACACTTCCCACTTTATTTGAGTTCCTTACATAAAATCAGACGAGAAAAGTGTAGAGTGTTAACGTTAAATTTGAATGACAAACTATAATTTACATCTTCCGAAAAAATCATTCGATCGAAATGTTCGTTTTTAATGAGCTACATTGAAATTTCACATTTATAATCTAGCCAACTTTTTTTATTCGAAAACATATATTTAATAACAAGTAATATTAATAATTTCATATTTAGAAAATTTACGAATTATGATTTACTTGATGTAAATTTTTGCATAAAAAGAAGAGGAATCGTTAAAAAACTTGGTTCTGTGAATGTACAGCTCATATTCGTCTTAGTTTTCGGGAAGCAAAGAAATTTGTTTTATATCGATTGCATGGCAGCGGAAAGTTCATCAGTATATCCTCGACGCTTTCTTCTTAGATACTATGAAGCAATCGGAGACACTAACTCATCCTTCAGGAAACAATCCACATTAAAAAAAATAATAAAAAAAATTGGGAAACTTTACGCAAGTAATTCCGAAAAAAAAAAATTTTGGATGTTAATAATAACTAGTCGGATATGTCAATCCCAAAACTTTCTTCTATCTCACACAGGTTTCGCATGCACTAAAAAGAATCAGCACCAATTTATATCAAGTTCTAACTGAAACTCAAGTTTTATTAAATTCCGTGCATTAGATATGACTATTGCTAAAATCGTGTAAATCCTGGAAAGTGTAGCATAGCAGTGCCACCTGTTGGGAGATTTGGACCAAAACCTAATCAACAAATACTTATGTCAACGTCTAATTGAATATGAAGTTTGATGAAAATCCGTGCATTAGTTCTTGAGATATAGTTATCGTGATAATAATGAAAAAAATAGCATAGCAGTGCCACCTGTCGGTCTATTTACTCCAAAACGAAAGTCACATTTATTTATGTCAAGGTCTAGCAGAATCTGAAGTTTGATGATATTCTGTGCATTAGTTCTTGAAATATAGCTATCGTAAAAATCATGAAAAAAGTGGCATAGCAGCGCCATTTGTTGGGATATCTACACTAAAACGTAATAAGCATCTATTTATGTCAAGGTCTAAATGAACCTGAAGTTTGATGAAAATAAGTGCATTAGTTCTTGAGATAGAGCTATTGCGGAAATCGCAAAAAATGCAGCATAGCAGCACCATCTATTGGACGATTTTCACTAAAAACTTATCATCATCAATTTATATCATGGACTAACTGAATATAAAGTTGTATTAAATTTCGTGCATTAGTTCTGGAGATAGAGCGGCTACAAAAGTTTTGTCACATACAGGCAGACAGACAGACAGACAGTCACAGACTCACGGACAGACATTTTCTAAAAACAGTCCAATCATGTTCTGGACCTTCTAACGTATAAATCCGTCGAAAACCGAATTCGAAAATTTTCATGAAACCAATACTTTATTCTTGTAAAGATAGAAGAAAGTAAAAATTTGGAAGCGTTACGCAAACAAAAAAATCTTTTGTATGTAAATAATAAAAAGATGTATAAAACTTTATCTCTTTATCTTTAGTTTTTTAAACTTTTCAGAGATAAACATAGCATTATGGTTTTTACGCGAAATTTAATTGTTCTGCTATATTAAAAATAATATTTTGAATATGCCTTAATTCAAAAAATATTATTACACTGGACCTCAAAGCAGATATTAATATTCCTTTGCAGAGATTATCCACTGATATTTTAATTTAGAAACATTCTTCGGGTAATATTTATCAAACATGAGTATTGATTGTTTGCTTTAGAGACTACCATTTATTAATATAGATTGTGGTGGTTTATGGTACTTTATTAGTTTCAACGATGATATTAATATAAACGAAAGGCGAACTATTGCAATGTTGTGTGTTAGTTATTTAGTTAAGATAGAGTTGAGTAGACACTGGCAACAAAGCTGAGAAAATAGTAAAAAAATGCTAATAGATCAAACGTGAATGTATTCTGATAAAACTTTTAAAATGACAAGATTTATTTTGAAATATAAAATGCATATAAAAAAAAGGTTACTATTATATTTGACATAATTTGTTTAAGTAAAGCAAACATGAGTATGGTGGTTATAGATTAGTATATAAAAAGACAATTTCATTTGTTAAATAAATTATTTAGATTCAATCCATTTCTAGTTTTGACAATTTTAAGGGACTATAATGGGATATTTTATACTTAACAAAAATGTTCTCAATACAAAATACATGATTTTTCTATTATTTCGTAAAACATAGTACATGTGCTATGTATTACGAAATAATACATAGATAAATCATGTATTAATTTATCTATATATATTATACAAATCAATTAGAGGTAAATTGTTAATCGCAATTAGTAATTGGTTCTTTTATGACCTAGTCACGTGATCTCTGACGTCACTGGTGACATATTGAATGATACCACATGGTCACGTGATATCACTTAAACAGTGACGTCACATGTCACTTGTTTAAATCTTATCACTGATTATATTAGTTGATAAGGCCCTTTATTTTAAATTGTGTTTTTAATAATGTATGTTTTATTTTAAAATTGCTTATTTTATATCGGAGTAAAATGATATATTCATATGTAAATCTTTATGCCATATAATATATCTGTTAACCTATTACAGTTTAAAATATGCCCACATTATAGTGACATAGTTTGTACTTATTATTATTCATGACTTTATTTTCGTGCTGTTATAATCACATTGGTGTAAACTATTTATGTTATAAAATTTTTGCATATGTATTATAGGGTAAGTTAAATGCAAATTCTAATCTTAAAGTATTTATTTTAAGTAAAATTATTTGCATATGTTTTCTTTTCATAACATACGCAATCAATGCTATAAGTTTACATATTGAATGAAAAAGGCAAACCTCCAAATGCATAATTTCTTGCATAAGTAATTAATATTTTTTAATTGTCACTGTTTCAATTAGTATAAATTCTTGAGAAAATATTAGTGTAAAGTTTCAATAAACAGAAATATAGTTTACTTAAAAATCTTTTTCAAGCAGTATTATTAAAATTTCTGTATTCGTAAGCATAAAATTGAATTTTGTTTTACTAATTAATATGTAAGGTAGTGGCGATCTAAAACTAAACCGTATAGATTTCTCACAAAATTTTAAACAAATATTTCATTCCTATCATATTGTTTTGAATTCTAATTAAAAAAAGTGTTATTGATTCACTAGTAAAAAAAAAAAAAAATCTGAGGAATGCGATTATTTCTTATATGTTAGAATATGTTAGTAACGTTTATTCGAAAAGTTCCTAGATTTTATTTGCATGCTATGCTAAATAAAGTATTCAGTGTAAAACATATGTGCTTTATTCATATCTTTTGAAGAATTATAAAAAAAATGAAAAAATGTTTCGATTACATATAGTTTCTGAAAAAGGAAATCTGCAAATATCATG
Source organism: Maratus michaelseni (assembly GCA_963931845.1). NCBI lineage: Eukaryota > Metazoa > Arthropoda > Arachnida > Araneae > Salticidae > Maratus > Maratus michaelseni. The sequence goes on along the minus strand of OZ007595.1, from coordinate 154,277,284 downwards.
CATTTGCGATCATAAATGAAATTTAAAAATGTGTCAGAAAGTAGCCTGTTTTGGATTTGAGAAAAGCCCTTAAACCGGGCTTCATACAATCTGTTATCAGTGACTCAGTATTGGGGATTACCTCTGATGACAATAGCGATAAGAAAGCCTGCCTGGACTTGTGTAGCATGGAAAGGTTAGAGAATTTAATTTTCACATATAAAAAATTAGATAATTAAAAATTAAAAATTAGACATTAATTCTGAATGATTTTAGTAAAAAATAATAACTATTATTTACTTCATAAGTTGCATTTATTTTGCCTACGTGCGAATTTTTCATATGAGAATAATAGTTTTCATATATGAAACATTGAATTAAAAAAGATCTTGCTGCAAAAATACTGGGGCGATATAAGAAATATAGCGGGCGGTGGAGGGCCCAGTTAAAAAAATATTTTTTTTCTTCATAAGTTGCATTTTTTTCGCCTAAGTGCGAATTTTTCGTATAAGAATAATAGTTTTCATATACTCTTGAAAAAAAAAGAGCTTGCTGCAAAAATATTGGGGCGCTATATAAAAATATATATAGCGGGCGGAAGAGGGCCCAGTTTAAAAAAAATATTAATTATTTTCTTATATCATAAGATTCCTCTAACACACATTTCAATTTTTGAGAAGTAGACTTTATATTCAAACAGGGGACTCCTACAATTTTTTTTGTGAAGGGTGTTTTTATTTAAATAGGGCACGTATCTCATTTTTTTTATGAAGGGGCCCTTTAGTCTAATGCGAGTTCACACTTCGAAGGGTATAAAAAAGGGGGATCGATGAACTGAATGTATGAAGGGTTCTAGTATTTATGCATAATTTGAATTCATTGGAATTTTTGTGAAGGCGCCCTTTTTATTAAAAAGGAGATTTGTCCAATTTTTTGTGAAGGGTTAAATATCTATAACTGTTTCCAGTTTCTTTTGAAGGGTCCCCAAAACGTATAATCACTCCATTCGAAGGCTTCCCTATAACTTTTAACTATTTTTGCATGCTAACCTAAATAAATGTATTCCTGTAGAACCTATTTGTATACTTCAATCCATTTAAGAATCCTATATGTTTTGGCTATCAGTGGGGTAAAGCTTTTTCTTGAATCCTTTGGATTTTTTGTGAAGGGCCTTAGGCCTTTTTATTAAAAAGGGGATCTGTAACTGTTCACTATTTTAATTAACTAATGCACTAGATGGTAAAATTATATTTTGTTCACATAACATTTCGATAATGTTGGAAAGTGATTCATGAATTATGCCACTACGCATGATTTTTCATTCTTGTTTATTTACATATACGTTGAATTCTTCTTTTTATAGTACTCTATAATTTTGAAAGTGCGTATTGTTAGTCTATCGAAGGGCCCCTCTGGGTGAAAAAGGGACGGGGAGGGGGAGGGGGGAGCTATTAAATTGAGTACAGTATAATTCATGCGGGACCCTATATTTTTTACCATAACCTATATCGAATTCATTAGAACGCGCCTGTTTGCCCCAAAAATGTTGAAGTCCGCTAATTAAAATTAATTAATGACCCTTTTTAATTACTATTTTTCATTCGCATCTACCATTCTACTGCACATGCAAACTGCGTACTGTCGTTAAGAGAAAAAAAAATCTCGCCAAAATTTCTTAAGTTCTCCAATTAAAATTAATTAATGACCCTTTTTAACTAAACCCTTATTGACTTTTAAAATTCACCTGTAATATACTCTAACATGTATAACAAATAGCCTACTCTCGTTGAAAAAATATTTGCTTCGAAAAATGTCTATGTCCCCCAATTAAAATTAATTAATGACCATTTTAAATTCATATTTTTGCCACAAACCGAAAAAAAAATCAAAAATTTTCAAGTCCCCAATTAAAATTAATTAAAATAATCCCCTTATCTTATAGTAGAAATTCTTATCGCACCCCCCTCTCATCGAACCCTCCGTTCTTATCAGTGCTCATGCTCTTATCTTCACCTTCACCTGCTCCACCTGCAGCTTCCCCTGTCCACCTGCTCCCCCTGTGCTCCACCTGCTCCACCTCCACCTTCCGCACCTTCCACCTTCCACCTGCTCGACTCAGGTGGCGTGGAACCCGCATATATATACTACTATTGATGTTTTCATTTTGTTATGAAACTTTTCGTTTCAAATATGACGATCAATACTTTCAATTCTTAAATACCAGAAATACTCAGAATACTGAAACATGGACTTACTCATATCTGAGCACATAGAGGTCAGTTCATACTCATTTTTGAAACATGGCAATAATGAAAAATGAGTACATAGAAGTCATACTCATTTTTGATACATGGACGTATTCAAATATGAGCACATGATGTTTTATTCTTGAGTGTGTGCATGTTTTCAGAAATGAGTATTTACATGTTTCAAACTTGAGTAATTTTGATTCGGAGCGATTTTGGCTATGCGACATATTCAGATTTGAGTATTTTTTGCTCAGTTTTGAAAATGTTATTTTTAGAGTGTACACATTTAAATAAAACTCATAAAATACTTACCAAAAATGTACTCATGTAAAAAATAATTGTAGTTTTGTAATTCCCCCCTCCCCCCCCGTGACATTAGATATAATAATGAAAAGAAGAGAAATGAAAGCTTATTTTTCAAATATGAATCTGTGAAGTGTGGATGTGTCAAGTTTATTAAGTGTGAAGTGTGTAAATTGTGAAGCGTGAATGTGTCAAATGTGAAGTATGTGAAGTGAGACGTGTGTCAAGCGTAAATATTACCATTCGAAACATGAAAGTTGATACATTGTCTTATAAGTAGACGATCCAAGAAACATATTTTATGCATACAATTTATCAGTTGGTGTAATAAGTATGTTAATCTATAAAAAATATTTCATTTTATTTAATATTATGAAATATTTAAATCGATAGTTTATTACATCACATCATCACATATATTGTAGACCAGACTTGTCCAACCTTTCAGTGAGTAAGGGATTTGTGTTTTAAGAACTCCTAAAAAAGAAACAGAAAACTATATATATATTTTTTTTGTGTTTCTTTTTCATATTTACCTATTTTATAACGTTAACTTCATATTTATGAATTATCTGATGATAAGATATGTCTGATTTAAAAATATTTTGGATTTATGCTCTTAGAGTAAATGAGATTACACAGGGTCTCAAGGCAGATAGTAATTATCATTTTCGCAGACTATCCATAGAACGATCAATTTAGAAACTTTCATCACATAAAATTAATCAAACAGGGATATTGATTATTTGCGATGGAGAGTATCATTCACTAATATGAATTGCGGTGCTTTATAACACTTAATTAATTTCTACGATGTTATTAGTATGATGGACGGTTCACTTTGAATTAATATTCCATTGTCATGCATTTTCTATTTCATTAAGGAAATGTTATATAGACATTTCAAAAGAATATAAAACATAACAATACATACAGCAGATAGTTTAAAGGTATTAAACTATCTGGGTTTACTCCATGAAGGTCTAAACATTACATTTTGTTTTACAAAAATATATGATCTTTTATTTACTAATGAACAATTATTAACAGAGAAACGTATAGTGATTGGAAATTCGTGATTTATTCAACAATTTAATCCTTAGATTACAACAAAGAAGAATGTAATATAGTAAATTCATTATTTGATAAATTTTAAGTATAAATATTTTGAATTAGATATATATGTATAATATATGTATTGTAAACATGTGGTTTTCTTCTAACTTTTATTACAACGGTATGGGATGTCTAATTATGGGAAATTGGTCACAGTTTTAATTAATTTCTACGATGTTATTAGTATGGTGGACGGTTCACTCTGGATTAATATTCCATTGTCATGCATTTTCGGTAGACATTTCAAAATAATATAAAATATATCAATACATATTGTCAGATAGTGTAAAGATATTACACTGTAGTGTAACACTATCCGTGTTTACTCCATGAAGGTGTGAACATTACATTTTGTTTTACAAAAATATATGATCTTTTATTTACTTATGAACAATTATTAACAGAGAAATGTATAATGATTAGAAAATCATGATTTGTTCAACAATTTAATCCTTAGATTATAACAAAGAAGAATGTAATGTAGTAAAATCAATATTTGATAAATTTTAAATATAAATATTTTGAATTAGATGTATATGTATAATATGTATAGTAAACATGTGGTTTTCTTCTAACTTTTATTAAAACGGTATGGGAGGCCTAATTATGGGAAATTGGTTACAGTTTTAATTAATTTCTAGGATGTTATTAGTATGATGGAAGGTTCATTTTGGATTAATATTCCATTGTCATACATTTTCCATAGACGTTTCAAAAGAATATAAAATGTATCAATACATATTGACAGATAATGTAAAGATATTACATAATCCGTGCTTACTAAATAGTTCTATTTATTTAAGTCTAAACATTCTATTTTTTTTTATAAAAATATATGATATTTTATTTACTATTGAACAATTATTAACAGAAAAACGTATAAAGATTGGAAAATGATGATTTTTTCAAGAATTTAATCCTTAGATTATAATAAAGAAAAATGTAATATAGTAAAATCAACATTTGATAAATTTTAAATATATATATTTTGAATTACATATATATGTATTATATGTATAGTAAACATGATTTTCCTTCTAATTTTTATTACAAAGGTATGGGAGGTCTAATTAGGGGAAATTGGTTACGGTTGAGAGAAGAATATGCAGCGAAGTAACATATATATATACAGACGGGCGCCGGATGTGACGGTTAGCTAAATGGAGCATGATTTTGGTTTATGACAGCACTTTAAGAATAACAATAAAACGGCTAAGAGATCAAGATTCATCTTTCCAGGATCGGACAGAGGGTTGGACAGAGGTAAGACTTCTCGTAAACGCAAAATAGCCAATAGGAGACAAGTGATCCTATAAAAAAAAGATGCAGGATGAAGGAGCGAATTGCATCTAGGAGAAGTTGGATCTAAACGAATATATGTGGATTGGGAACATCCTACATTTCCCCCTCTTGATGTCAAGGGGAGTGTTTCACTGTTTGTTTAATATAAAAAAATTATATTTCACACACAAGACTTTGGTTACTAGATGTGGTTGCAGACTCTCTCATAAGACTTTGGAGACTAAATGAGGTCGCAGATTGACTTACAAGACTTCAATACTAGATGCGGTTGTAGTATTATCAAAAAATAGAGTTTGAAATAGCTAAGGAATAACCAGTGATTTTAGGAGATAAAAAAGTTTGAGTGGTGATCTCATAGTGCAGCAGTAAAGAATGCCTGAATCCTTTATATCACAATTAAACAAACAACAGGAGACCTGCTTGCCAAAGTGATGGAGGTAACAATTTCCCATCTCTAATATTCCCATTTCGTTGTAGTAAATAATGAATTGCACTGTCTTAGGGATATTGTCATCTGGTAGTTGGAGATGTCAATTTTATGCTTAAGTTCTGTTTTATTTAATTTAGTAAATGAATTAAAAAAGTATATGGAAATCAATTATAAATAAGAAAGCTATTGTAGTGAAAACATTTTCCATTATGGTAACAAAAATTAAATACATAACTCTTTAGCAGGTTAAAGAATGCTATACTAATAGTTTATTGTATTTGCTTAATTCTACTTTTTTAATCATTTGTAAATATTTTTCTGAAAATAAATTTTTATATTAGTTTTAATTTAAGAGTCGGCAATTTTCTTGTGACATTATCTGTTCTTTTATTTTTTTATTTCAGAATCTTTTTCTATCTTGGCACAGGATTAATGTTCGATATTCTCATACGGACAAAAGGTTGCATCGAGTCATATCACAGCGCAATAATATTAACATTTAAAATTGAATTAAAAAAAAATATTTAATGAAACTTGTGTGGAATTTAATGTTTCATAATCAACTAGTGCTACAGAAATTCCGAAATCTGTACGATCGTTTAATTTAGTATTCTGAATATTTCTGTCATTTACATATCCATACCCCAGAATTATAGTATTTTTGGCAGTGTCAGGGAGAGATGCTACTAAAACCTAACATATAAACTAAATTTAAAATGTGAAAATTTCTCTCCAATAACAGATTAACAATAAAAGTATGCAGAGAGCTCAATAAAAACTGGAAGAGATGAGTCGATGGTAAAAACCCATATCAAAACGAGACATTAAAGCAGAATGTTTTTAATTAAGGTATCCACACACCTTTGAAACGTCAATTTCGATAAAAAAAAATATCGATTTTTCACGTTTGAATAATATTAAAATCCTATCTTTTATCTATCCAATTCTGCTTTAGTTGTGTCTGCCTCTTAATTAGAACCCGAGTTGCAGTCGTTTAAAGTTACATCTGTTACAGCTTGCCGAATACTTTTACAACCGGAAATATCGTTCTGTGAACCGGAAGTAAGCTGAAATGTATGTTTACATTCTTCTTTTTCAATATTTAGCATTTAAATTGGATTATCTGTCCAAGAAAATACATAGAGCATATAATTAAACCTTTAAATAATAATTATTATTTTTATAGCAAGAACCACGTTTAAAAGCTATTTTCAGCTTTTTCTCAAAATGAAGTTTTTCAGATCCTTACTGTACGCAAAACGTCCTATAGCAAAAAATTATGCATGAAATGCCTAGAAATTTGTTTTACTTATTTTACAAATGTCTATTGAGGGAACAGACTAAAATCATGATAATATATTAATTATTTTTACATTTACACTGGCATAAGTTAAAAAGTTTCAAGACATTTTACGAATTTTCCATTACATTAGCCTCCTGAGATAAAAATGTCCATCCTATTGGACATTTTTATTTTTCGTATAAAATATTTAATTTCAGTTGCAACTTGTAAAAACTTACTGTCCATTATAATGGATAGTCTAATGCTGCTATCTGTATACCGAAAGAGTAAAAAAATCGCTACAAAATATGCATTTTAAAGATTTGAAAATGGTGGCGAAAAGCTGTGAGATTGTCGAAGGTAAGTACACAGTATTAACTCAAATTTCATATGTTTTTTTAAAGTATTTTGATATTAATGCAGCATATATCTAATTTTAAATGTTGTATTCATGAGATTAAACCGTAATTTAGGTGATTGAATGTATATTTTGGTGAAAAAAAATACATGCTTTTATCAATGTCCATTGTATTGGATGTTGGGTCTTCATCAGTTGTTTACATTCATACTGGGATCTTTGTGAATACTGAAAGGAAATATAGGTTTTTACTCAAAATTCCATACTGTATTAAAAAGTAAATAAATACAGAAGTAGATAATATACATACACATTTGAAATTAAATAATTAATTAAATATTGTCCTAGAAGTGTGTAATTCTAATGATAAAATGCTTGTTCCAAATTAGTACATTGTTTAATTTTTTTTTTCAGTAGAACGTGTTTTTTCGCAGTATTTAGCAAATAAAGATATTTACAAATAAGCCTTTCTTTTAATATGTTTTTCTTTTTTTATTCATTGCAAGATTTTTGTATTGTTTTTCTGTTGTTGTTTCTAATGAAATTAATTAATTTAATCAGATTAAAATAACCAAATTTAAATAAAAATATAATTAAAGGTAACATTATAAGATTATAAATGAACTCCTTTTAATTTCTTTTAAATTTTCACTTGCTTTCAATTGCCAATTGTGGTAGCTGTGTCCCTAATTATTATCATTATGCTAGGAAACAAAGGGTTGGTGTTGAGATAGGTTTAAAACAAAATTCCAACTGTCAATTATTTACATTTTACTAAATTGGCATACACTTTTTTAAATTTGATGATGTAAAAATTGAAATTATGCGATGCTTAGGATAATGAAAACACACTTCTGATGACAGAAGGGTTTGCATTGAAAGTAATAGACTTTGTCGCTACAAATTTGATTTTTGAGGCCTGTGGTTTTTTTTGGAGATATTTGGAAACTGGCGTTATTTAGATCTAGAAAAATGTTTTGAACCAATTTTGGAAGCAATAAAATAAATTATAACGTGTCAGATCTTGACATTAGTGATGAAGAAGGAAAAGAACAAAGAAATTGGATTCATGCAAATTCATTCAATTAATATACTCAAGGTATACTTTAGTGTGAATCAGCTTTTGAGGAAATCGAAGTTGAATACTTTAATTCATGTTGAAAACGCAAGCCCCAACACTTCTCAACCTAGCAAACCACGCGCAAACGCAAAATATTGGACGTAAGTTGCTGAGTACTAAAAGGAATATCAAACAGTTACCTAAAATAATGGACAAATAAAATATATTGTGAGGTAAAATCAGTTTTTATTTAAAAAACAAAAACTAAATTTGCGTATATGAAATGTAACTTGTATATATGTTTAACTACCAAAAATAATAGTTTTGCAGAAACACATTCATAAAAGACTGAATTTTAAGTTCATCTATTTATTTATTTTTTAATTATTTTTTATAATAATAATTATTATTATTTAGTGTCTAATTATTTTTTATCCTTAATTTATGTCTAACTAAATTTTGTGTCATTATTTTGCGTCAATTCAATTTTGCATCATTGTTTTTTGCCCAATATTAAAAATTTTCCATTCAGATTCATGTGATTCAATAATATATTTTTCACAAGACGAAGACCCAATGTCCATTTTATTGGACACGCTAATAAACTATATATACATATTTATTTTAAATAAACGAACATATTTATTGATTTATAGTCTCAAAAGGAGCAATAATCTGAATTATGATAAAATTTGCACGAAAAACACGAGCTTGTGTCTCAAGAGTGTAATACTTCAAGTGCCATAGCATCTGCGTTAGCGATGTTATTATAATGCGGCTAGTCTATGTCCTAGAGTACGTTATTCTCTTTATTCTGCATTTTACAAAATGTGAATGCATTGATTTGATTTTGAATTATCATGTTTTGCGCAAATGTCAATTTTTCACATAATTTTGACTATTTTTCACTTTAAAAAATCATTTCTGTGTAATTTCTAACACGTTTATATATTTTTCAAAGTTTTAACTTAAATGTCATTAGACAAAATTGGTATAAAGAGAGAAAAAATAAATCAAAACACCAGCGAACAAAAAATTATTAGAGGAAATAAAAACTTATAAGAAAGTTTAGACAGGTTGGATCAAATGAAAACAGAACAGGAACCACAGAATGCAGTAGCATACACTGTTAAAAATAATCTAAAATACACGTGTATGTTTTTCTTGGATTTCACAGGAAAAGTCCCTTTTCATGACAAAAGAGCATTTTCCGTTAAAAAACAGAAAATTTCCTGATAATTCATGAAAACAAAGGAACGGACGGAGACGAAAACGGCCAACGGAAATATTCCGTTATCTGCTATACATTTCTTTTCAATGTTTAAAAAAACTGACACATTGTTGCAGAGAAAAACTAAAAATTCAATAAATTAAAATTTCGAATTTATTTAAAACAACAACAACAAAATAGTACTTTCGATTTAAAAAAAGAAACAATTAATTTTCCCATTCTTTTAAAATTATTTGCAATTTATTTTTTAAAGTTATAAATAGTCTAAATATAATAGTCTAAAAAACTGACACATTGTTGCAGAGAAAAACTAAAAATTCAATAAATTAAAATTTCGAATTTATTTAAAACAACAACAACAAAATAGTACTTTTGATTTTAAAAAAGAAACAATTAATTTTCCCATTCTTTTAAAATTATTTGCAATTTATTTTTTAAAGTTATAAATACATATTCGCACTTAAAATATATTTTGAACTACGAGATTAAGAAATATATATACAGAGTGTTCCAAAAATACCGATCCATTTCTATGAAAACACTAATCTATTGATTTCTTTCACAGGTGTTTGAAGAAATGATCTCCTTAGAAGAAAGACTAGCCTTCGTTTCCCGGAAACTGGATAGTAAAATATATGAAGAGGTGCGTGAACTGTACCATAAAAAATATGGAAAACAGCCACCAACAACGGCCAATATCAGGCTACTTGTGAACAAATTAAGACGAACCGGTAGCGTGGCGGATGAAAAAGGTCTTAGACGACCACCAACATCTGACGATACCGTCAAGAGCATTCGTGAGGCAGTTGAAAGGAGAACACGTACTTCTGTTCGTCGGCTGAGCCGTGAGTTGAGAATTCCGCAAACCATTGTTTGGCGTACTCTTTGTTTTACTCTGAAGAAAAAGGCGTATCAAGTGCAGGCATGGCATCAGCTAGAGGAAGAATATTATGCACCCCGTATGGCAATGTGTAGTGACCTTTTGGAGGACGTAAGAAATAAGGACTTGTTACAACACGTCCTGTGCACAGACGGTGCCGCATTTCACATAAGTGGATTAGTGAACCGTGACAACTGCCGGATGTGGGCCGACAGCAATCCCCATGAAGTGGAAGAATAGCAAAGATTTATGGTCCATTCATGTTTTCGGAGGAAACGGTAAATGGTACAAATTACCTTGATATGCTTGAGTATTTTTAGCACTTTCCAACCTAGTTGAAAAGTGCTTATGACTTCGGTTTGTCTGGCCGTATGGCCGTCTGCCGTCTGGCCGTCTGTCCGTGCTCTAACTCCCGTAAATATGCTCGGACTGCTCTGCAATTTTTATATGTTATTGTCGTTATCTATAGCATGTTCCCTATTTCAACGGAAGTGTGTAGCACTTATAGTTTTATTACAGGGACACTCAAAAGAATTCCGTTACATTGCGGTCTATGGGGAAAAATCATTTGCGGTTTATTTAAATAATGTTTCAGTATTTTAAACGCATTGAAATTTATATATATCACTAAGGTGCATTAGAAGAAGCTTAATATGGAATAGGGTGTGCATAGCAGTTATAGTTACTTTACAGGGACAGTCAAAAGAATTCCGTTACATGACGTCTATGGAGAAAACTCGTCTGCGGTTTATTTAAATAATGTTTCACTATTTTAAACGCATTGAAATTTATATATATATATCTAAGGTGCATTACAAGAGGCTTACTACAGAATAGTGTGTGTATAGCAGTCATCGTTCATTTACAGGGACACACAAAAGAATTCTCTACTGTCTGTTAACACTAATTCCTGGAAGTGCGTTTTAAGTTACTAAACGCGATTTTAATTTTAACTCGCTTTTTGTCTATTACGTGGTGTGTATAAATCGAAAGTTCGCGAACACATTTCCGTTTATTGACAGAAACTCCAGAAAGATAATTTTAAACTGTGCTACGCGTTTCCTAACTAAACTAAAATTTAGCATCCTAGCATATACAAATCTATAGATCATATACAGGGCTGAATAAAAGTTTTCGGATATTTTTCCGAATATTGTATCTGTTGGAAATTCTTGAAATTATGTTTTTAAATATGTTATGCGTTTTCCAAATTGTTTACTTAGATGTTATCTTTTAGCTTATTAAACGGTATGTTTTGAAAAATTATTTTGGAAGCGTTGGAAAGTGCTACATAATCTATGCTTGACGCATGATTTTTCGTTCTTGTTTTAAACCACAATTGGAGTTTGATGCAATTCTGAATACCGCTGTGTTCCAACAGGACGGGGCTCCTCCCCACTTTGCTCTCGATGTTCGCGAATACCTAAACCGCACGTTCCCGGGACGGTGGATCGGTAGAGGATCACAGCGGGCACCGAGGTCTCCTGATCTAACGTTCCTTGACTTCTTCGCTTATGGTTACATCAAATCCTTTGTGTACAGGGTTAAGGTCACAAGTCCGCATCAGCTGCGTGCAAGGATTGTGGAAGCAGTCAACAGCATCACACCTAATCAACTAAAGGATGTGTTCCGTTACATGGCGGAACGTTGGTCTCTATGTGTTCACATGCAGGGTGGACATGCTGAACTTTGTTTAATTCCTATGCATACGTTTATGCAAGTCCTGCACTCGAATCAATTACGGTGTATGTTCTCCGTACGTTGCCTTCATTCGCTGATGCAATTCGTGAACTCTAGCTTGTTCTGCCACTAAAAAGGAATAAGACTATGTTGCTTTTCTTTACTGTCAAGCATTGTGTAGATGCAGGCGCATAACATCCTATTGTCTGCTGGACGATGCTGCTGGGCAGCCGCCAGCGCAAATTACCTGCTTCTGCGCGATTTCCTAAGGTAAGCCCATTTCCACAGTATGAATTGATTTCAATATTCCCGCTGAACCTCAAAACAAAGCTCATCCACACTCATACACAATCACACATAATTATAACCACTGTTCCGTTTTCGGTTGATCCTCCCTTATAATATGCGGATAAGTTGAAATCCGTAAATAAAATAGAACATCAAATTCTAACTATACTTGCATATCGTCCTATAAAAGTGTGACTGTTACTTATGGGTTAGTAATAACGTCTTAACCCTACAGTGCATGCATTTTTCTTTTAGAATTGTATTTTGCTATACTTATATTAAGAATTAGACACCAGAAATTTTAAGATAGATATTTAACTTTATTTAGTAGCATATTTGATATTTTTACAGGATTAATATTTGTATATAAATATAGTGGTTGCGAAGAACTTGATTTATTTATTAAAAGTTAAATAAAATGTTGCCAATTGGATACACTATGCATTTAAGGGTTAATGTTATACTTCAAAATTAGCGTAAGGGGTTGTGTACATATGTGGGTGTCGGGGCAAGAAAGTGCCAAGCCACATTTTTAGCGAAATAAATCTAACACTGTAATCTGTTGCTTAATATTCTAAAAGGCAGCATATGTCCAAGTTTCGTTTCTGCCCCAGATGTTTATGCCCCCAATGAAGATAGCTAATTTACAAAGAACGTAATAGTAATATTATTAAAGTAATGCCATATTGTTACTCAGAATATCTCAAAAGTTACTAAGACATTGGCGAGAAAACTTTATGTTATATATCTTGATTTGAGTATTTGATAAAATTTTCAAATTGAAATATCTCAGATGTTCAAAAATGTGACTTAGCACTCACTTGTCCCGACCCCCTCATGTAGAGAGTGTACCAAAATTGAAATTTTCTAATACTAACACGTAATTTTGACATGGTATTTGGATTCCTGTTTGGATTATACGTTATAATTCTAAACGGGAAACCATTCGGCGAAGTACTTTAGGAATGATACAGGATTAAAACTTGGAACCAATAATGTTCAATTAATTTTTAATTGTTGCAAAACGTGTTACAACACGGTCGATGTTTTAAGCATAACTTAAACACAACTTGGCAAAATGATTGTATTTTTAGTTTGTATATTTGAAGCTTTTAGAAATCGATTTTCATTAAATAACTTATATGTTACAAAACATATTCTTTTCGAAAAATAATATAAAATTATAAATACCCTGTAAACTTTTTTTCTAATTCTACTTCATTATAGTTATTATAATTTTCATTTATTTTCTCTTTCCGATTAGTTTATACTCTTTGCAAATGTGTTTTAACAATAATCATTTAAAAAACATAATATAATAAATATTTAAAACAAAACATAGAAAACAATCTTATTAAGTTACTAAGTCAATCATTTATTTAATTAAAATAAGACCATTTTGATTAATTAAAAAATTCTACTATGATGTCTTTGATATAGAAAAAATTAACAGAACATTTAAATTTTTTATTTAATTTTCGGGAAAATAAGATAGCCAAGTAAAAGTTTAGGATGGATTTATTTGAATGAATAAATGTAATGTAAGTGATAAAGCAATGTAATCAAATAAAGTTTAAAGTAAGTAATGAACTTGAAGTAAGTAATGAATGTAAAATAAGTAATGAATATAATGAATGTATTTTCTTATTATGAAAAACAAACAAATTACTGTTACGTTTAAATTAAAAATAATCGAAATTAACCTAATTTCTACATATTTTACAATTTTATTACATAAACCGAGTGTAAGTTTGTAAGCAAATTAAATTGTAAATCATTAGCATTTAAACTAGCTATGTATATGTTGAATTAGAGAAAACAAAAAATCATGCATAATTTATAAACTTTTTTAATCTTAACCTAATTGAACTTGCTTTTATATGCGTTTTATGAAAGGTTGATAACTTAGGTTTTTAATAAAAATATTTTATATTACTTTTACATTTTGCATGAAAAGTAATACTGTAAAATGTATTTAAATGTCAAACTGTTCATGTTTTTGGATTATTATAAAACAAAAATATTTTTTTTTTTTTCAATGGAAAACATTTTTAAATTATGGAGCGTTTGATGGTAATGTTTGTAGGAATGATAATATTGAGGTTCTGTCAGCTATCATCGTTTCTAATTATAAAAAAGTCCTTCCGGCCTGTGCCGGGAGGAAAAGGTAGCTTTCCTATATCTTCGTTTTAAAATTTTAGCTAATGTTACACGAAAACAGCAAGTTAAAATGCAAAGAAAACGTTTACAAAGGATTCGTTAATACTGAATCTGAATAAGAAATTCGCCAAATTATTGAGAAATAGCCAAATTGGCTTCATTTATGAACACTTATTTTGGTCGCCAAATTTGGCGATATTTCGCCAAATGTCGCCAAGTTTGGCGAGAAATTGGCGCTAACGGATATGAATATATAGTTTTATGCGTATGATTGTGAAAATTATTACAACAATGAAAATTTTTGTAATGTGCTGTCTTGTTTCAAAATGTCAGCCACCCTAGAATTTCAAACTGCTCTATCTCAGCCATTTTTTAAGATAAAGGTAAACCGAAAAATGCTCTGGAATCCTCGTATCAAGACCTAGCATTTAATTAAAAAATAAATTTGAATTTTTAACTTTTTTGTATATTTATTTTAGTTTTAAATTTTTAAATGGCCGCCATCTTGAAACAAAATGGCGGAGCAAGCTGGCCAACGAACTCGGTCGAGACATTGTTGAGCTTAATACACACAATTAGTTTCATCAAAATTGATTTATAAATACGAGCGTTATCGTATGACATAGGTCAGATATATATATATATATATATATATATAAATCAACATTTTAACGGAGGGTGGTTTTGGGGTCTGGGGATCATGATCGGTGAAAATATATCGAAATTTTCTGGAACTGCTTTCCTCCGAACGGCTGCAATAGGTAGCTTTATACTTTTTTGTATTGAAAGCTACTTAAAACGTGTTTAAAAAAGTGCTATAATGCCACGTTATTTTCATAATTAGTTACTGAGAATAAATATTAGTATAGAATGATTGGAACAAAGTAAAAAAAAAATAACATACGTTTAAATTTTGAATAACTGTAATGAAGAAACGTCATATAAAAATAACATTCGAGATTTAGTACATTTCTACATTCGTTGCCAGATAAACAACTAAGATGCTACTCAGTATTAGATACAAATTATTTTGACTTTTTCCTAGAAGGAAATTTCTATTTCTTATCCATTGAGATGATTACCATTAATGGTACACAATATTGTTTTTCTTATTGTTCCTTCTCAGAATCAATTACTTAACATAAGCAATGGAAAAATAATAAAATAAAATGGATGTTTTTTTCGTTATTCATTAGTCTGGTATTTCTTTTTTAGGTTTGTTAAAAAAAAAGTCAAATAGACATGAAAGAATTATTTTCTAAAATAAAAGTGAAAAGGGTTTCGTCTGGAAGTGTGTTTGTTCGACTTTCCAAAAAACAAATATATATATATTTTCTATACATGTTGTCAATCTGAATGAATTATTAAAGCACAATTAAGAAGTTACATACGTGCTCAATTTTCAAATATTATTTTTTTTTTACGGAAATTAAATCTATACAGTGTGGAGGATTGTGGAGAAAATTATTTAAAGTGATATTTCAATTATTAAGAAAGATAGAACAAAAATGTAAGCACGCGCTCGATCGATAAAACCGACCTCACCGAAAAGATTCTACAAAAGATTCTACTCCTTTTTAAATGAGTAAATTAAGGCACAGGAGGGTCCACAGTATGACGCAGGAATAGAAAATTAAGTGTAAGTTGAAAAAAATATATATCAGTATATTTTTTTTCTTCTCAAACTTTAAACGTGATTCTCTGGAAATTACATTTTTCAACATGGGCACCATGATAACTTGAATATTCTTTATTATTTTTTTTAATAAAATTTTGTGCACATCTACGCGTAATTAAATTGTCTAGGGCCATTGAGCCATTTTTTGAAAATAATTTTTTTTAATATTATTTCAATAAATTTATTACTCTAGTTTGAAACATGTATATATTCATTTCTGAAAACATGCACACACTCGAAAAATAAAACATCATGTGCTCATATTTGAGTATGTTCATGTTTCAGTTAGTATTCCCATGTTTAAATAATGAGTTTGAACTGATTCTAATCATTTTTGAGTATGTCCATGTTTCAAAAATGAGTATGAACTGACCTCTATGTGCTCAGTTTTGAGTATGTCCATGTTTCAATATTCTGAGTATTTCTGGTATTTCAGACTTGAAAGCATTAGGTCGTCATATTTGAAACAAAAAGTTTCATAACAAAATGAAAACATCGATTTACTCAGATTTCAAAGTGTCATTTTTTCTCAGTGTACAGGTTTCCTACGTAATATTTAACCAAATTTAACAAAACAAATATTTTTAAATACTTAAAGCAATGAAAAACAACGTGGAAATTATTAGTTTTTAATTTATTTTACTCCCTTCCGAAAACAATAATTCAATTTTTGCCGCCGACAACGTATGTCACCCTTTAAACACAAAAATAACATTCAAAGATATGGCGCACAAATTTAATTATATTTCTCTTTAAAACACTTTTTACAAACATTTTTAAAACTGTAATTAAATAAAATTACCTAATATTTAGGCATATTCATTCTTGTACTGCAACTGCTCTAAACACAATCAAGTATAAAATAGCGTATGCGTTGTAATTTTCCAACTGGACGAAAAATGGCCGGGCAAGTAATCGAACCTGGGATCTCTTGGCTGAAGCTGCCATGCTCTACCAACTGAGCTATCGCGGTCGAATCTGGAGGGCATAATTCATCCAGTTAACCTTATTGTTCATAGCATCTGGTCTGATATTTTAATCAGCTCAACAGAATAGATCACAGGTAATGGAACTCTAGTAATCGCTGGATACGTGATTACACTAGATTAATTTTAACACTATTATTCAAATTGATAAAGAAATCATACGAGTTGTAATTTTCCAACTGGACGATTTTTTCGTCCAGTTGGAACATTACAACTCGTATGATTTCTTTACCAATTTGAATAATTGTGTTAAAATTAATCTAGTATAAAATAGCGTGTTTCAAAAAATTCTAATTTTGATCTATATGAAGTGTGTGAATTTCTGGATATACTGTTAAATACAAACGATTACACAAATGAAATTTCTATCAAGTAATATTAATATCCATTCATATTAAGAAAGAAATTGAAATCTCTCAAAATTGGGTATGTTGCTTTTTATCTATTTATACCCCTTTTCACTTTTTGAAAGAAAATTCGGAAGTAAATACAGATAAAATGGTTAATTTATATTAAATAATTAACAACACAATAAATAGTCAAATATCGTTTAGAATTTTAATGTTGTTTTACCGAAGACATTAAAATAGAAAAAAATACTTGTTTTTAAATTTGCCTTTGTAATTCTTTATTAGAAAGTTGAATGTTAGAGATAAGTACTTCCTCTACAAGTACATCTGCATCAATAATAGATATAATTGTCTTGCATTTTTTATTACGGAGATATGTACTGTAATGGCAAGAAATTCCTTATTTCTTTTTAATTCCGATAAATTTAATTAAATAAAGTAATAAAATTTAGATAAAGGAAAGCTAATATAACATATAATACTTTTTAATTTTTGTATCGATTTTTTTTATTTCGAGAATACAATTTAATTATATAGTAAGAATTAAACATTTTTCCAATTAAATTTTAGTGACATTATGTAATAAAATTAATAATTTAAAAGTAAAAGATTTTTCAAATCCTAAACGAATAGCAAGATTCCATTTTTTCTTATTAAAATTATTTCTAATTCAGTTAAAAGATAGTGTATCAGTTTAGCACAGATATTTGTTTCCCATATTTAGTAAAATTATACAAAATTAAATATGCCATTTTTATTATTAACTTTGCATCAGTAACACAAGAAATTGCTTTTAAGAGCTTTAATTTAAAATAATGCAGTTTTATTACTTAATTACTTTGTTTAATAAATGTACAAAACTATTTGATTTGAGAACAGTGGTTCATAAATTTTCATTCACACGCGAAATCTATGTGTGATAGAAAATTGATCCATAACAATTTAGCAATATATTTCTCCATTCTATTTGCGCATTTTTATAAAATATTGGGAAAGCAGAATGTGATCCGAGTTTTGCCAAAGAATTCGGGAACATTTTCCCGCTGTGCTGCCTTATGAAACCTACTATAAATTATAAATTTAATGATTAGAGGAACTTCGTATATTATGGATACTATTTACATTTAGGGCAATGCGACATACCGATATATTTTAAAATCAGAAAAAAAGAATACAGTGACAAACTTCAACTATCTGCGAACAGTCTTTGTGGACAAAAATATTTTACGAAATTTCATCACTTTCAAATAATTAATAATAACTATGAACATAATTTGCGGTATTGTGAAATAGTCGGGAAACATGGACTAGAAGGTTAAAAACAACAACAACAACAAAATCAGATGTAATATCACAAGAGAGTATGATCAAAATATAGTGTCTAGGTAATTGGCCAATACACTCAAGTTCATACGTCAGATTTGCAGAAATCACAAATATAAGGATCTGTCTTTGAGCCACCGTAATCATGGAATAATATGAGATATGGATATTCCTTATAACCCGACAAGGCCGATTTGAGAAAAAACTACTCTTTGTTTATTGTTGTGATTCGCGAATAAAAAAAAACTAGTATTACATCATAAACTGTTAGTATTTCGGTGTACATCATATACTTGTGTCCAGAAAGTAAGGGGTAGTGACCAATTTCTGACGTTTCGTGAAATATCTTATTGAAACTCTTGAGGAAATGCTCGGAATGCCCTTGAACTTTGAGGATGTAAAGAACATGTTTCACTCCATGTTTTTCAGTGAAGATTTTGTCGTGAGGAAAATTAGGATGGGCAATAACAATTTTAATAATAAAATAATATTTTCGATCACCTAAGTAACAGAAAATGCTAAAAATAATCTATCCGTGTAGCAAATGACTATGTAGGTCCTCTTCAACATTTTTGTGCATTTATGTAAGCATAGCACGTAGATTCGTGAAGATGTTAACGTTTCTGTGAAAAATTCAAAAGGTTTTTTTTATAGCATGCAGAGTTTTCAGCGAATTTAACACCGCTTTCCAAAAACTTGACAGAAAATCGTAGAAATTGTATACTGTGTTTAAATATTAATATGTTGAATATTTGATGAGATATGGGTGATTTTGTGAAATAAATTTTAACTGCGCATGCGCAAACTACAGCAAAGATTTTTTGTCATGATTTGATAGACAATACTATAGGGCAATGCATGTAAAACGACCAGTGAAATATCGGGAAAACTCAAAAAGTTACAGCAATAATTAAAAAAGTTGAGGAAAACATCCCTTAGCATTATAAGGGATGTCTTCCTCAATTTTATCAATTATTGCTGTAACTTTTTGAGTTTTCACGATATTTCACTGGTCTTTTTATATGGGTTGCCCTATAGTATATTGACTGTCAAATAATGACCAAAAAATTTTGCTGTAGGTCGCGCATGCGCAGTTAAAATTAATTTCATAAAAATACCTCTATCTCATCAAATATTCAATATATTCATATTTTAATCATAGTATACTATTTCTACGATTTACTGTCAAGTTTTTGGAAAGAAGTGTTGAATCCGGCTGAAAACTCTGCATGCTATAAAAAAAAACCTTTTGAATTTTTCACAGAAACGTTAACATCTTCACGAATATACGTGCTGTATGTTTATTATTTTGACAACCAGTCCCTGTTTTCTTTACACGGCAATTATTAAAGTAAGCTTTAAAGATATCCCCTCAAAAAAAGGAAATTACATTATTTTGTGAAATTGCATTTCTTTTAATCTTTTGAATACAGTCCAATTCTTTTGAGACTGTTTAAGACGTTTTCCTGATATATTGCTAAATTATATTTATATCTCTCTTTAAAAATGCCTAGCATGTTTTACAGGCATAAAGACAATGGATAACGAAAATAAAGTTATTTTAACAAAAGGAATAATAGCTTAGTACAAATTATATGAAAAAAAAAATAATCTTAAAATACACGATAATAGAAATTGCCTCGGGGAAAAAACTTTTACTATAGAGGAAAACACACAATGCTTAAAAATAACAAAAGTATTTTCTTTCACGGTTAAACTATAAAAGTAGAACTTAAATTGAAGATTGTGAAATAAGGTAATAAAAGAAAATCACACCATTTCCATGCAACTGAATTTCCTTTACTATTTCCAGTATGTTATAATCCTCATAATTTTCATTATGAAAAGATATATATTGGTATTTCCTATTAAATATGCCTCCAGATATTAAAATAAATTACATGCTGGTTTCATTCTAAGATTATTAAATTTGCCTGCAGAGAATTAGAGTTTGAAGCACACATTTATGTACAGTATTAATAAGACGAGAAATGAAAAGTTATTTTCACGTATATATTTTGTCACTGACAAATAATTTCAACGCATTATTATATAATAATGTTAATAGAAAACAAAGAGAAAAACTGTAGAGAAAAACTGTGAAGATAATCTTCTTAAAATATGTAATTGTTTTAAATTGCTACAAAATAGTTTGATGAAATCCATTAATATTTCTAGAGCAAATTTAAAGCAAAACAAAAAATTATTGGTTATTTTTTTAAAATCATTTATAGAGAAGCCATTCTAATATTATAGCTGATTAAAATTTGAATCTCTATTGTTAAGCAAAAACATGTTCGTTAATAAGGTTTGACGGCATATTGACGGTGGCAACTACTTGTCCAATAATTCACGCTTTTTTAACTTTTATACATCACTCAATTTAAATTTTTACATTGCATCCGAAAGGAAAGAAAAAAGTACTTTTTTCCGTTTGATTTAAAGTCCTCCAATTCTACAACCAATGTGAAGAAATATAGATTCATAATACTTTTCCTTGAATACAATCTATATAAAAACATGAAAAATATTTAAAAAAAAATTAGGAAGAAAATATTCGTATTTTCTGATTTTATGTAAGCAAATTGTAGCAATATGTTTATTCGAGGTTGCATTGTCCCATTTCGTTTAAAAATATTTTGAAGACGCCTGAATTCAGAAAATAATAATACACGAGGACACAAAAGATATATTGAATTCCTTTGTCAGAGAATATATCTACATTGATCAGTTATGAAATTTCCATCAGTTGAGATTTATCAGAAAAGATTATTGATTATTTGCTTTGGAGAGTGCCGTTGGGATAATTTATAACTCTTAATTAAATCTAACAATGTTATTAATAAGGACAGTTCCCTTTGAATGAAAATTGTAATGCCGTGTGTTAGCTATTTTATTAAGGAAACATTAAATAGGAATTTGAGAAGAAACAGAAAAAATTTAAAAGACCGCTGAGAGATTACATATAAATGTATGCTGACATTAAGTGCAAAACGTGATTTCTAAATGAGATTTAACGACACCATCTTATTTTAAATATTAAACATTAATAATTATAAAAATATTTGTAAAAAATTAGCAATGACAATCAAACTCTGTACGATATTTGTATAGAATTTGCTGAGGTAAATTTATCTAAGGCGGACTCTGTGCAACACGACATTCTGTCTAACGCGGGTAGATTTTAAAGTCGTGCAGAGTGATTTTAAATATAGTAAATTCTGTCTTAATTCGATTGCTTTATACATCGGAATATTTTTCGGTTCCCACCCATTCCACTTTATAAGAGGTTTACTGTATTATATACAAAGAAAAATCATTCGCATGTTTAAAAAAATAATTAGAATTCTAAACATAATCATGAACAACTATTAAAAAAACAATTCTTTTGTAAGACTTAAAGAATTTCAGTGGGTTTTCAAATTGGATATTTTGTTTACTCGACAGACCCATTATTTGCAATTTAACTATATATTTTTAAATATTCATGTTTAATTTTCAGAATGTCATTTTTCATAGGTGCTACCTTTGAGCTTTTTTCTTATAATTTAACAATAAATTTTCCTTTTTGTAATAGCCGAAATATGCGATTAAACAAGTCAAAAATTTCCATTAAATTTTAGTGGTATCAAAAATCCTAAAATATGGCAGCTATACATTCTTATCGCGATTAAAATAAAATTCCTTATGTTTAATATAGAAATTCATTAAAGTACAGAAATTTCCGCACAGTGTTTGAAATCTGTACAGAATTTACCTTATTTTTTTTAGATAAAAATCATTTAAAGGACAACATCAATGGATTATAAAAGAATCAACAAGAATTAATAAAACATACAATCATTCAGATATTAAAAAAAATTAATAACTCTCTATACTGGATTTATTGTGCAAAAATTAACTCTTTTTTTATACGAAACATTTCTAGTCGTCCATTTAATAAAAGCATGTTAGTGATCAAGTATATTATATAAGAATCAACAAGAGTTAATAAAACATTCCATCATTCCGATATAAAAAAAAATTAATAACTATTTGTACTGGATTTATCGTGCTAAAATTAACTCATTTTTTATACGAAACATTTTAAATTGTCCTTTTATTAAAAGCATGTTTAGAGATCAAATAGATTATATAAAGACATTCTAAATGCTATTTTATATAATACTTTAATGCAAAACTTTTATAACTTATTGCAACTTTCCCAGAAACAAATAAGAAATTACTATCAAAATCTAAGCAAAGTTTTGTGAATTTACAAGTATTACGTGAATGAAAAGCATTTGAATGATATGGATAAAGAATCCAAAATATAACCATCCAGAAACTTAAAAAAAATATATATTGTTATTTACACTTTAAGAAATACATAAAATGTTCACGATATATTGTTACTGTGTTGCATTAAATCATATTTTTCAAGAAAACATATTTATTTGTCAAGTAAACAGAAGAATGTTTTCTGAAAAAATGTAGGTGTAAAATTATTCTAAAAGTTATTCAATCTACCATTTTATTTTACAGCAAAGTGTAAACAATTTTCAAACATAAAAAGGATATGACAATCAAAATCTTTTAGCCAGGATGTAGCTACACAAACCAATACCTCATCGAGTTTAAAGTTGAAATTCCAGGATTATATAGAACTCGATTAGCATATTAAAAACGAGCTTGTCTGCCAAGCCATATCTTGTTTGAAACCACCTAAAAACACAATTGGTTGTTTCGTATGTCCCAATTGACTTTTGTAATGAAATTTCTGAATCAGATAGTGGATTCAGATTACAATGGGAATTTTTCCATCAGATCCAATCAAGCACTAAAAATGGGTCTTCAGGAGGTTTCTACCAAGATATGACTTGGCAGACTGGTTCCATTTTAATATGTTAATGGAGTTCTATATAATCCTGTCATTTTAGCCATGAACTCGATGAGGTGATGGCTTGTGCATTCGCCACCCACACTATTTGTAAAGTTTTAGAGAACATATAAATTTTACGGGAATTTTTGTTTTCATAAAATAACATAGTTTAAAGAATTATAAATTTAATCAGCAAGAAACGTTAGAAAATATTTCTTTATTCAGACTTCAAGAACGACGAAAAAAATGCGTGATATACTTTTAGTGTATCTCCATCACCACCCCATTAACACATCATTTTAAGCAAAACAGATTAATTTCGTAATTAAATAAAAGGGTGTTAAGTGGATAAATTTTTATATCAAGCCCTTGTTGTTATACAATCTACCACCTTAGTTTAAAGCAAAATCATTAATAACTTTATACAATAAATAAAAAATTAGAAATCACTATCAAAATTTCGCGCAACGAATATTTATTTATTCTAACTTCAAGCAATATTAAAAACGTTGCTTGTTGCATTAATACTGTGCTGCAATTAACGATGAAAATAATTTAAATGATATGGATAAATAATTATAATTATAAATACAATCAGCTGAAACACAAACATTAAATAATATTTATTTATTGTTACTTCAAGCAATACGGAAAAAGTTGCTTGTTATATTAATGCTGTGCTGCAATTAACGATGAAAATAATTTAAATGATAGCGATAAAGAATTATAATTATAAATACAATCAGCTGAAACACAAACGTTAAATAATATTTATTTATTCTTATTTCAAGCAATACGAAAAAAATTGCTTGTTATATTAATGCTGTGCTGCAATTAACGACGAAAATAATTTAAATGATATGGATAAAAAAATTATAATTATAAATACAATCAGCTGAAACACAAACATTAAATAATATTTATTTATTCTTACTTCAAGCAATACGAAAACGTTGCTTGTTACATTAATACTGTGCTCCAATTAACGATGAAAATAATTTAAATGATATGGATAAATAGTTTAATTATAAATACAATCAGCGGAAAGACAAACATTAAATATTATTTATTCATTCTTACTTCAAGCAATACGAAAAAAGTTGCTTGTTATATTAATACAGTGATGCAATTAACGTAACCTTTTCAATTGAAACATAATCAATTCTCCGTTTAAAATATGCATCTTTGAAAACAAATTGTTGATATAATGTCATTCTTAATGCTATTCAATGAATTTCGTAATTTAAAGCAACAGCAATCATAAAAGTATTAACTTTTACAAAAATAAATACTTATTATCTTCCGAGTCTATAGAACGATTGGCTAAAGATTCATACGTGCGATCAGCAGGAAACAAGAATATTTCTTTATTCAATCTCCAATAACTACAAAAAATATTCATGATGTATTATTACTAATTTCAACTTAACCCATCTCTTTGCAGCTAAACAAATGTACATCTGAAATATATAAAAACATCTTTAGTGAAAAGATTTTGATATAAAATATATCTTAAAGATATTTAATCGATCATTTTATTTTAAAGCAAAAACATTCATCATTGCAAGCAGTTTGAGAAAAAAGGGAAAAACTAGAAATAACTATCATGTTTTATGCAACACTGTAGAGAATTTTAAAATGTTACAGAAAAGCAACGAATTGACATGGATAAATAATTCTAATTATCAATACAATCAACAAGGAGCATTTCTAAAAATCATCATTTAGACATCAACAAATACGAAAAAACTCGTGTTATTGAGCAGAGCAAGTATCTTATGCGTCCGTTCCTCTTGTTTCATTGTGACATCTTAAACTGTTCATCTTGAATTGTTGTGCCTATGACAATCAAACACAGCGATATCTGTTCAATCCAGCACACTGATAGCTGCTATGAACATATGTTGTTAGCGTAATAACCAATATAACACAAATCGTGTAATTGAATAGAAATTACAGATCATAACTGCTATAGATTTTATAGATAATCCAGAACATGTGATATTTCGACTAGGGGTCCTTCTCCAAGTGCAAGTATAGTGGACCCATATTATTTGTTTCAATGACCTATGGCATACTTGCACATTTTTCTAACTGGTATTATCGGAAACACGACGTAGTCTTACTCAGTTTTATACTAAATGAACAGTCATTAATCTGGTTTTACGATCATAAGTGATATTTCACCTAAAATTCCCATGCCCGAAACCAAACAAGGGGCCTAGAAATGTTAATTATCCACAGGAAGCGTGCAAGATTCAAGAGATGATCATTTTTTTCATATCATTATTTTGTAAAGGCAATTGACCTTTGCCATCCAGCATGGATAAAGCACGAGTAGACTTACTGTGTATTCAGGATAACCGTCCGGCGACAACAACATCAACCGTACAGGAAATATCTTTTCCACACAAGCCCGGCTATTATTGTTATTTATCCATCGGATACAGATATCAGATGCGCGTTGTTATTAATATTTCATTTTTCATATTCAAGAAACTTAAAAAGATATTTCGGTAACAAAATTGAAAATGAAATTCATTCGCAGATTGCGTGCAAGTTTCCCATTTTTTTTATTTTTTGTAAAGACATATAATATTCTCCTTCTAGAATGGATATAGCAAGGGTAGAATACTGTGTTTCGAGGAATACCGTAAGGCACCAGCCAAACAAGAAATATATTTTCTACTAATGCCAGCCTTTTGTTGTTAGTTATCCATCGAATAACTATATCAGGTAAGTGTTGGTATTAATATTTCAAGTTGTATGTTCCAGAAATTGCAAACAAATTCGGTAGAATATTTATAATAATACACAGCAAGAGCAGACTTACTGTGTATTCATGATAACCGTCCGGCAACAATAAGATAAACCGTACAGGAAATACCTTTTAAATACAACCTTGGCTGTTGTTGTTATTTGTCCATCGGATACAGATATCAGATGCACGTTGTTATTAATATTTCCTTTTTCCTTTTTCATATTCAAGAAACTGGAAAAAGATATTTCGGTAAGAAAATTGAAAATGAAATTCATTCGCTGATTGCGTGCAAGTTTTCCAATTTTTTTTCTTTTTTGTAAAGACATATAATATTCCCCTTCTAGAATGGATATAGCAAGGGTAGAATACTGTGTTTTGAGGAATACCGTAATGCACCAGCCAAACAAGAAATATATTTTCTACGAATGCCAGCCTTTTGTTGTTAGTTATCCATCGAATAATTATATCAGGTCAGTGTTGGTATTAATATTTCAAGTTGCATGTTCCAGAAATTGCAAACAAATTCGGTAGAATATTTATAATAATACACGGCAAGAGCAGACTTACTGTGTATTCATGATAACTGTCCGGCAACAATAACATAAACCGTACAGAAAATGCGTTTTAAATACAACCTTGGCTGTTGTTGTTATTTGTCCATCGGATACAGATATCAGATGCACGTTGTTATTAATATTTCCTTTTTCTTATTCAAGAAACTGAAAAAAGATATTTCGGTAACAAAATTGAAAATGAAATTCATTCGCAGATTGCGTGCAAGTTTCCCATTTTTTTTTTCTTTTTTTGTAAAGATATATAATATTCTCCTTCTAGAATGGATATAGCAAGGGTAGAATACTGTGTTTTGAGGAATACCGTACTACACCAGCCAAACAAGAAATATATTTTCTACGAATGCCAGCCTTTTGTTGTTAGTTATCCATCGAATAATTATATCAGGTCAGTGTTGGTATTAATATTTCAAGTTGCATGTTCCAGAAATTGCAAACAAATTCGGTAGAATATTTATAATAATACACGGCAAGAGCAGACTTACTGTGTATTCATGATAACGGTCCGGCAACAATAACATAAACCGTACAGAAAATGCGTTTTAAATACAACCTTGGCTGTTGTTGTTATTTGTCCATCGGATACAGATATCAGATGCACGTTGTTATTAATATTTCCTTTTTCTTATTCAAGAAACTGAAAAAAGATATTTCGGTAACAAAATTGAAAATGAAATTCATTCGCAGATTGCGTGCAAGTTTCCCATTTTTTTTTTCTTTTTTGTAAAGACATATAATATTCTCCTTCTAGAATGGATATAGCAAGGGTAGAATACTGTGTTTTGAGGAATACCGTACTACACCAGCCAAACAAGAAATATATTTTCTACGAATGCCAGCCATTTGTTGTTAGTTATCCATCGAATAACTATATCAGGTCAGTGTTGGTATTAATATTTCAAGTTGTATGTTCCAGAAATTGTAAACAAAATCGGTAGAATATTTATTATTGAATGCTTATTTAAACAATCGCTAATCTATCATATCCGAATAAGTTAGTTATTTGAATAATCTTGTTCCTTTTATAAAAACGACATCCATTAACTACAGAGAGTCCAAGAACTAATTTCGTATAGTTATTTTAATGTTAATTTCAAAATTAGAAATGCTCAATGTCTGCTAGAGAAGATCAAATGAATGTTTGCAAATTAACTTGCTCGACTCAATTTTGTGGAGGTCCCGCATGCGCTTCCCTATTATTTCTATTACGCTTTAATTAACCCATCTTTTTCCCGCGGAACGTATTTAATGGTCCATTTAACACTAGAAAAAAGGCAAAATCCAACTTCCTACAAAAGTCCGTATCGGTCAATTTGACCGCTGTTTAAAAAAAAGCTCTGGATAATAGGAATCCACTTTCTTTGACCTTGACTTGACTGCAGGTACATTCTTGATTCATGTTATACGTGGAAGCGTTGAAGGGAAAAAAAACGAATGATTCCTATATTTTTTATGAGACCCAAACCATCGATCACAACGACCGCTCTGGGTGTTCTAGGTATATTTACAGAATTCTAATGAAAAGAATTTAAATTTATTTTTTTAAGTAAAAGAATATGTTCAGGGAAAAATATTGGGAAATGAAACAGAAGGAAATTATCAGACTGTTATCTTTATATATATATATATATATATATAAATGAAATTTATGAAGAAATCTTCAACTATCGGTCACCGCTTCGGCGTTCTAGTATTAAAAAATGCATATTTTGCAAACAAATAGTTGATATAAAGTCATTCTTAATTCTATTAAATGAACCATCGTATTTAATTGTATATAATAATAAAAAAAAGAATGACATTCCGAGTCAATGCTCAAGATTTACTAGAATACAAAAATGTTATTTAAATGGGAAACATTTCAATAACACTAATATTTAATTATAATTATAAATACGATAAGCAAGAATTACAAAATATATCTATTTCTTCATTCAGACTCCAAGAACTAGAAAAATGTTAGTTTGTATTTTATTTTTACTATGTTGCAAATGAACCATTTTTTTTCTTTTCAAGCAAAATATATTCAATTGTCTGCTTTCTCAAAACTACTTATTTAGAAAACTCTTTTCAAACTTATTCTGAAAAAAAAGGCAACTTTTATTATAATTTTTGTAACAAACTTGAAAGATTTACGAGCTAGAAGAATTTAACAAAACCATGGCAAACATCCAAAATATGTTTTTTTCCCTATTTTTTTGTAAAAAGAAGACATATTTATATTCCAAATGCAACCACAGATATCTTAAAAGGATTATTTGAAACTAAATTACATTTTAAAAGGTGCATTTGATCTTATTAAAAAAAAATATATATATTTTTTTTTTACTTATTATTTTAACGTTAAACAAAAAATGCTATTTAATGTAAATTCTGATGTATTTTAACTCGCGAAATATGACCTATGTTTTATTTTTAAGTAATGAGCACACTAAGTTGTCAAACCTTATATAGGAAAATGGGAAAAGTTAAGAATCTAAAAATACAGTGTGTTTCCGTTAAGTCGATTTAAGGAAACTGAAACAACTGATGAACTGAGATACATACCGCCTCGAACTTGATGGCTAGGCATAGTACAATGGGAATAGTTATTTCAATTTACCAGTTGTTTGATTCGAAATAGATGCAAAGAAATAACCCGTATATTAGATCGAAAAAGAAGATAAAATACCATCAGGACCATAAGGACTTTCGAAATATTCGTTCTGATAAAAGTTACATAAAATTTTTCGAAATTGTTTATTTTAAGGAGTGAATATAAAAGACAGTAAAAAGACATAAATTTTGCATAAAGAATGAAGTCGATCGGTTAATGAGTTGCCGAGATATTCGTAATCCTATTTGCCACACTCTTCGATTTCTCATGACCCTGTATTTCATTCAAATTTCAATTCAAAGATATATTTTAATTGGAAATGAGACGCTTAATCCGACGCAGTAAACCGTTAGTTAGTATGATTATCAGTTTGAGTTATACGGATGTTTCTTTTACATAATTCAGTAATAGAGCATTTAAAGTTTATGACGTCATCAAGCCAGGATTTTATTCGAATTGCAATGCATTTTATAAATAGTATACGCATGTTTTATTTTCATATTTTATATTATGCATATCCATGATGGGTAAGTATTAAGGTGGCCACCAATGACTGGTTTTGTAATATAATACATAAAAGAGAGTACACATTTAATGTTCTGCTTCGAACTCGGTAAGTCTCGGAAAGAAAGTCATGACATGATGAAACAAGTTTACAGGTAGGCAGTCGTATCTTTAAAGTGCATTTCTGATTAGTTTAACTATTTTCATAACATTTTTTAACAAGTTTCTTAATACACTCCTAATATTTTCTCTAAAAATGACTAATATATGGTTGCACTAGATTAATTTTGACACAATTATACAAATAAAATAAGTTGAAACTGGTGTGAAACACTAAGAACTAAAATAACTTCTTAAAACACCATCAAAACGTTAAAATGCGCTAGGCCTTTTGAAAGATCTGAGTCTTTCTTCGTCAGGCGCAAAAAGACGTGCGTCTACTATGAAAGCAGCAGCAAGACTGAAATGAGAGGTAAGGGAGAGGAAACAAGCTGATGCAACAGCCAATAGGAAAGTAGAAATCAACAGCCAATAGGAAAACAGAAGACAACAGCCAATCACAGAAGAGTAAATTCAAAACAATAGAGAATACAAAATAGAAGGGGAATAAGGAAGAGAAAAAAAAATAAAGCACACAAATATATTAAAAAATGGAAACAGATGAAAATTAAGAATTAAATAAGTAACCAAAATATATAAATATATATAAAAAACAGACTAAAATTAATTAATACAAAATAAATTATATGGAAGTACTGAAGAGGTTTTTCCAAGCAGCAGAGAGCATTGTGGAATCAGATTTATCATTAACAATAACTTCACGATTAAGATAAATAGCTAAATTTTCCAAAAAGTCCAATTCAGAGAAACTATTAGCATTAAAGATAATTTTAGCGGAATCCCTAGAGTGCTTGGCAATTGAAGATTTAGAAATTTCTTGATTAGTTACATAACGAGAGTGTTCTTTTAAGCGGATTTCAAGATTTCTTTTAGTTTGACCAATATAAGATAAATCACAGCCATTACAAGGAACATTATAAATTCCCCTTTTACGAAGATCAGGAACAGGAGATTTGGTGGAGGGGAATTTGAATTTATTGACAGGTTTAAAAATAATGTTAAAATTGAAGCGTCTTAAAACTTTAGCTAATTTGAAACAAAGGAGGATAAAAAGGGAGGACAACCAAATTATCCGGTTTGCGTTTCACAGATTTAGAAAGAGTAGATTTATAAGACGGTCTATTGAATTTCTTCACAGCATTATTGATAACAGAAGGATTGAAACCTCTTTTGACAGCAACAGTTTTTAAGTAATTAAGTTCATCCTTAAGGGATGCAGAGTCGGAACAAATTTTGAGAGCACGATTTACATACGTATAAAATACACCTATTTTTTGGTTGACAGGATGATTTGAGAGAGCATGAGGTGGGTTAGAGACAGAAAAAGGTTTTCTATTAACACAAGTTTTGAAAGAAGAATCACATTTGGTAACTAAAACATCAAGGAAAGGAAGTTTATTACAATTTTCTAACTCAAAAGTAAACTGAATATGTGGGTCAATAGAATTGACAGTTTGAAGAATGGTAGAAAGATCAAAAGGATTATCAACTAAAACAAAAGTATCGTCAACATAACACATCCAACATTTAAAATTAACCAGATTTAATAATTTTTCCTCAAAATAATGCATATAAATATCACAAAGAATTGGAGATAAAGGATTACCCATACTTAAGCCGTCTGATTGTTTGAAAAATTTATTATCAAATTCAAAGGTAGTGTGAGAGATGCAAATTTTAGTTAAATTAACAAAATATTTGACTTCAATATCAGAGAAATGAAATTCACGTAATCTTGTTTCCAAGTGATGGAATGCTACAGAGTGATCAATTAAATTATTTGAATTTAAGTCTGACTGCATAGGATTTACCACTATATTGCTGTTAATTGATTAATATGAGTATTTTAAATTATCCGAGACGTATAGTATTTATTTTGCACCTATGACTCTAAGGATCTGATATGATAATTTATACTTAGAAAATTTTATTAGACAAATTATCAATTAATTATAGAAAAGAAAAAGTTGCGTTGTGAATTATTTTTGAAGTTCGGATCCTCTTTGAGCCAATTACAATCATCAAAGGTTACCTGCAGAGAGTTATGTAACATTAAATATATAATGGCTTATTTTAAAACCTAGATTGTAATATTAAAGAAAACATTTCCTAAAATAAAAGACTTAATATTAATTCAATAAATTAAGTAAACAAAAGGAAAACTGACTAAAATTAATTGAATATAAAATTGAGTTTATTTACAAGGTAATTATAAGCATATGATTAAAAACAAATATAAATGTTTTAAAAAAATAAAAATATTCAATCCTAGTTGAGAACTGTATTCTCAACATTTATTTTCTGAGAATTACAGTTTATCTTACTGAATTAACAATTCCATTTTGAAAGGCAGAGTTCCATACCCTAGAAGTATTTATTTGATTAGCCTTTTTATGTTTAGATCGGGGTAGGATCTTCATACACACGTAAATTCGTATTATTAAAAGAATATAGCTTAATTAAATAAAATGGAACAATGGTGAAGGAAGATTGTTTGTTACCTTATATTACTAGATAACGTTGACAGCAGGAGGTAATGGCTGACGCGTTTTCGCTTTTTCTTAGCACGTACATTTCCATCTATTGGCACACACACTCAAAATCTGTTTTTTTAGTTAGAGAGCAGTCAACCTTCTACTTTTCCATCTTTTTTGAATCTGAACTCTCAAAAAAAAATCACATTCTTTTCGTGGAGCAAAAAAAAAAAAAAAAAGGATGGAATCATTCTTCCCTTTTCACATAAAATTAAGGCCTTATACATATAACTTCTTGAAAATTTGCATGTTTCGGCCATACCTCTGATTTTAGAGAGATGACCATTGGCAGGCGGGAGAATTTTGGTACTCCCCTTGAGTGTTTCATAGGCCCGTCGGTACAATAGTGATTCCTCTTGACGCCGTGCTGTGTCTGGGAGGTAAAGATGCTTTTACTTGTGAGGTCTTCGTGCCTATTTAAGCTCTCATAAATAAATGTGTCATATTATTGTTCTGACAATTTTCTCCATGACATTTTTATTAGGTGTAGTTAAATCATTCGTGGGAACGGAAAACCAAATATTTCCTTGACTGCCGTGGTTCACTTTGTTCCACAATTATCTATCTGTATGCGCTGATCCTAAAATGGATCATTAATTTGTATTGTTCACTGTTCACTGATTAAAATGATACCAAATACTCTGCTAATATGCAGAAAAAAAAACAAATACTTTTTTTTTATAGTGTGTGCTAGTTTAGATCTAGATGGTGGTATTTCTCACCATCACCAAGCAAGAAAGAGCACCTTCCATCGGAACATTAGTAAATAAAGATTTAACATCAAGAGAAAGCATAGAACAATTGGATGGGTTAATATTTTTTTATTTACCAACAAAATCATAAGAATTTTTTATCGTATGAGAATTGGAAATGCATAAAGGAGAAAAAATGGATGTTAAAAATTTGACAAGAGGATAAGTGACAGTACCAAGATTAGAGACAATAGGTCTTAAGGGGACATTGGTTTTATGAACTTTAGGCAAAGCATAAAAACGAGCACAGATGGCTGAAGAAGGAATAACACAATGTTTAGTGTTGTCATTTAAAACAACAGACTTCTTAACAGCTTTCTTGAGAGTGGAAAGATGCGAATTAGTAGGATCTTTTTTAACTTTAATATAAGGACCTTCAGATAAGAGAGCATAAACTTTATCAGAATAATCTTTTTTATCCATAAGAACAATTTGACCACCTTTATCAGCTTTAGTAATAATAAGATTATCATTGGACTTAAGCTCATTCAGAGCGATATATTGAGAACGTGAAATATTAGGTTTATATTTTGAGTTATTATTAGAAATACTATCAGCAAGGATGTGACGAAGAGTTTCTTTTTGTAAAGGAGTGACTTTACTATGTTTAAAGGAAGACTCAATAAACCTGTCAATAAATTCAAATTCCCCTCCACCAAATCTCCTGTTCCTGATCTTCGTAAATGGGGAATTTATAATGTTCCTTGTAATGGCTGTGATTTATCTTATATTGGTCAAACTAAAAGAAATCTTGAAATCCGCTTAAAAGAACACTCTCGTTATGTAACTAATCAAGAAATTTCTAAATCTTCAATTGCCAAGCACTCTTGGGATTCCGCTAAAATTATCTTTAATGCTAATAGTTTCTCTGAATTGGACTTTTTGGAAAATTTAGCTATTTATCTTAATCGTGAAGTTATTGTTAATGATAAATCTGATTCCACAATGCTCTATGCTGCTTGGAAAAACCTCTTCAGTACTTCCATATAATTTATTTTGTATTAATTAATTTTAGTCTGTTTTTTATATATATTTATATATTTTGGTTACTTATTTAATTCTTAATTTTCATCTGTTTCCATTTTTTAATATATTTGTGTGCTTTATTTTTTTTTTTTTCACTTCCTTA
This sequence comes from Maratus michaelseni, assembly GCA_963931845.1. Lineage (NCBI taxonomy): Eukaryota > Metazoa > Arthropoda > Arachnida > Araneae > Salticidae > Maratus > Maratus michaelseni. Next base: position 154,242,800 of record OZ007595.1, on the reverse strand, counting down.
TTCCCCTTCTATTTTGTATTCTCTATTGTTTTGATTTTACTCTTCTGTGATTGGCTGTTGTCTTCTGTTTTCCTATTGGCTGTTGATTTCTACTTTCCTATTGGCTGTTGCATCAGCTTGTTTCCTCTCCCTTACCTCTCATTTCAGTCTTGCTGCTGCTTTCATAGTAGATGCACGTCTTTTTGCGCCTGACGAAGAAAGACTCAGATCTTTCGAAAGGCCTAGCGCATTTTAACGTTTTGATGGTGTTTTAAGAAGTTATTTTAGTTCTTACAATTATACAAATTGGTAAATAAATCATATGAGTTTGTAATTTCCCCAACTGGACGAAAAAGTCCGGGCCAGGATTAGAACCAGGGATTCGAATCTTGGTCAGACTTTTTCACCCAGTTGGGAAAATTACAACTCATATAATATAGGGATGCTAGGGAAATGCCGCAGTTGCATGTAGAATACCACTATATTCCGAGAGAAAAAGTCCCCTTTAAATTACAAAGATTCTGAGATTAAATAAGTCAAATTTCTCTATTAAAAATAATAATAACAAACAAACGTAAAATATGTCATCTGTGGCTATAGATGATGAAATTTTGTGCCGCGCAATCTGCCACATGTGAGGGTGTTGTGACATTTACAATGCCGGGGATGTACGTCCCTTGAGGATTAAGGATTAAACATTATAGTAAGGGAGCCGGTGACATTGGAAGCCAAAATCGCAAAGCCGATCGCGGAATTGAAACTTTTTTATGTAAATCGATAGTAAAAAATCATATGAACAAAATGAGATAGGTATGACTAGATATGACAAGGCGAAAATATGTTTAATTAAATTAATTATTATTAATAAGCTATAATGTTTTACCGTTATCGCGTATATTGATCACTATTGGAGCATTTTATAGAAAATTGTGCGCTCTTTCAGAAAACCTTGATATGACAAACTTTGCTCTGCTGGAAAAATTTATCATACCAATTTTATGGAAGCGGCCGGTGATAAAATTTCAATTGGATTTTGAGTTGAATTTTTACAGGTGGAATCTTTATTTAGCATCTAGACAGACACTGGTCAAGTGCCGGCAAATGCGTATGGGGACATTTCACGGACTTTTGTAGGAAGCGCGACCGCCTGCCCCGCGAATTCCGGTGGTGTTCTAATAAACTTTGTCATACCAAGTTTTTCTGAAAGAGCCCAACATTTTCTATAAAATGCTCTAAGAGTGATTAATATCAGCGATAATGTAAAAACATTATAGGTTTTTAATAATAATTAATTTAAATTAAACATATATTCGGCTTGTCAAACCTAGTCATACCTAGCTCATTTTTTTATGTGGCTTTTAACTATCGATTTACGTAAAAATCTTTCAATTCCGCGATCACGTGGCTTTCGATGTTATTGGCTCCAGGGCTAGTATGACTGTAAAAGTAGAACAATTTTCGGGTATATCAGGTATTAAAGTCGTGTGACAAGTGTTTTCCGTGCGATAACAAAACAGAACTTTGCTTGCCGTTTTAAGGAACTTACAGTCGTTGTCAAAAATACATTGCAATCAATGGACATTACGTCGACGAAATATAAAACATTTTTCTCGATGTCGTTAAGATTTGTTTTATTTATTAACGCATTCACCGAAATTTATTTTGATAACACGTACAGCTGCACAAATTTTTTGATTCTTTAATCTTATCCTGAGAATGTATAAATCTATATTATAATGAAAACACATGTAAGTGAGTAATGCTAACGTCATATTGACAGTGCCAACACCTGACCAAAAATGTCGCTTTTAATGAAATTTTTTTAACATCTAAAGATTGCCCAATTTAAATTTTTACACCGTCTAAAAGGAGTTTTCTTTTCTCGAAAATGTAATTTGTTTGGAGACTGTATATATGTTTGCAGATTTTTTATAGTGTTTAAAATAATTTTGAAGTATTTTTTTTTAAATCTATCTATACCACGTACAGCAACATTATGAAACTAGTCGTTGGGGGCCACCGTAATACTTACCCATCATGGATATGCATAATATAAAATATTAAAATAAAAAATGTGTAAACTACTTATAAAATGCATTGCAATTCGAATAAAATCGTGGCTTGATGACGTCTTAAATTTTAAAGGCTCGATTACTGAATTGCTTAAAAGAAACATCCTTATAATTAATTCCAAAAACAATAATCCTATTAACTAGCGGTTTATTGCATCTGATTAAGCGTCTCATTTCCAATTAAAGTATATCTTTGAATTGAAATTTGGTTGAAATACAGGGTCATGAAAAATCAAATAGTGTGGAAGATAGGATTACAAATATCTCGGCAACTAATTATCCGATCGACTTCATGCTTCATGAAAATTTGTTTTTTTATTGTCTTTTATATTCACTCCTTAAAATAAACAATTTCGAAAATTTGTATATACCTTTTATCAGAACAAATATTTCGAGAGTCCGAAAAAAATAGTTCCGGATAATCGAGGTTACTGAAATTCAATAAGTTTCTTCCCATTATTACTTACTAAGTAAATACCAAATTTCAAGTCTCTATCTCAATTTTGTCGGGAGATAGAGCGTTTACAGACACACAGACGGACGGCAAAAGTTTTTGTTCTAAAAATATGTTTTTCGGAATCTCCAGTGTCTGAAACGTGTCAATCCGTCAAAATTTTTTTCCGATTTTCAAAACGATTACAAGACTTACCCTATTACTACGTATGATGGGTAAGTAAAGTTAACCCGTTTGTAATTAAAACAATGTCAGTAGTTCAGTATCTGCTTAGGTCTGATATTCTGTAACGAAATTAGAACTTTATCATAATACAGCTGCAGTTCGCGTCCTTGTCCAACAAATAAGAATGAAATATGCCATTTTTAATTAATTTCAAAATTTTATTTCAAAACATAATTGATATTTTTCATATAAAAACGCTTTATGATTTTGCTAGGGTAATCTAATAAAATCATTACATGTAAAATATCTATTCGAATTTCCAATTTTAAAAAATGGTTTTCATCTAAGTTATGTAAACCGGGAAGTCCGGGTTGAATCCCCCAGTATCGATAAAAATAACTAAATGGAAATTTTACAAATATTTTTATATAATTAACTACTTTATTTATTTATCCTCTAAAAGAAGTCATGAATAAAAGTTTATTTTTTCTCCTTCAGAAAATGCTGTCACGTATCTTGATAAACGACTTAATTTTCCTTTCTAAAAATCTTTATACCACATAAGTAATCTCTAATATCATCATGTTGAAAATCAGTTTCCAATTTACTGTATTGTCTTTAATAACATCACGTTTCTTTTAAGCATGGAAGAACACTTACTTTATGTATAATCTACTGAGAGATATTTAAGTACGATAAGAATTTTGTCGCTTTTCTTAATTTAGCTGACAAAATAAATAATATATATATATATATATATATATTACGTGAGTAAGGAATGCGTGGAAAACAAATATTGCTTTTAATGCATTTTTATTTTTGTAATATCAATTATACCGGGTGTCCGAAAAAGGTTGGGCTGATTTGAAAGAATCGTATCTCTAAAAATAATTGAGCAAATCCGATTAGTTTCTTTTAAAAGTACTCGTCAAATATACAAGATTTGTTAGAAATAGCTGTTTTAAAGTCGTAACATTCAGACGATACGCAGAATCGATGATATGTAAATGCAAATCGCAGCACACATTCGCAATTTCTTCAATGATTCCGGAGTGGAAAGCGTATAAATCTAAAACTATTGGAGTTATGGGGAAAATGTCAATTAGAAAGCTCTTCAGTATATTCGATTCAGTAGAAAAGGATCCACTATGTACACAAATAACCTAAACAAAAAGTTAAAATTGCTAATGTGTGGTGCGTTTTGCATTTTCCGATCATCAATTCTGCTCATCGTTTGAATGTCACGATTTTAAAAGAGCTACATCTAACAAATATTGGATATTTGAAGAGTACTTTGAAAAAAAAAAATCATTTACTCAATTATTTTTAGAGTTATGATTCTTTCAAATCAGTCCAACCTTTTTCGGACACCCGCTATAATTAGAGATTTTAAGACACTAGTCAGCATTAATTTTTACTCAGTGAATATTTACTGTCAATATATTGCATTAATAAAAAACTGAAAAAAAATCACAGACTTTTTTCTATTTTTTAGCATGATCTATCTGTAAATGATATATGCATTTACGTATGCATAGTGTATACGTGTTTGAGTTTACGTAAAAGTGGCCGTGCTTGTTTGTCAGACTTGCTGTTTCAACATCATGCTCTTAAAAACTAGAATATTTGTTTCTAAAAAATCTAAGTAATATAGAGATTAGTGGTTTTCGCATAATAAGAATAAAATATCAAAAAGATGAATTTCATATTTCATCAAAAATCGTTTTTACGATGCATACACTCTGCGACCTTTACTAACCATAGGGGAAAAATAAGCTTAATTAGCTACAATCCGATGAACGACATGATATTATTTTCAATATGCGGTAAAAAGTGAGTTTTACTTAACAAGGGAAACATATTTTTTTACACGATGCATTCTACAAATATGTATTCAATTTTCTTTTCTATTACGTCAAATCGAAAGCAGTAATACACTGTAAATACACTTCAAATTTCATATAAATTACGTTTCATTCCTTGGCACCGTGAGCATATTAGATTTGGAGTAGTTTTCTGCAATTATTCCATATAATGAGGAAAAAAAATTCTTTATTTTATATGTATACAAAACGGGTTTTTGAGAAAACATGAAGTGTGAAAAACAAAATAAAGTAATCACAAACAGATAAAATAAATTCAATGTAGAGTTATTTCAAGGTTTTAAAAGTGGCTTGTTTTAGTGCAAAACAGAACAAAGAGAGAGTAGGGACACAAGACATGAGCAACATAGTACATCATTTTCAGAATTGTAATTTTTTTCCTTATTTCATCGCAAAATACAGCGATTATTGAAGGCGAAGGCTATTATTCTGAAATCCTGATAACAAATACATATGTCGTTGCTGATTTTTTTTTTTTTGCATTTATGTATTTTTGTTTCTAATTGTTTTTCGTAGCAATCAGTAATCTTATCACAACGAATTTATTTATTTATATTGATAAAATTCAGTGCTTCAGGGGACTTTAAATTTAAACCCTAGGGAAACCATTTTATAAATTCTCAAAAGATTTTACTGTGCTGCTTAAAAAATTAAAAGAGCAAGAAAAAAATTGGAGACTATCGAGCAATACAGCCATACATGGGCATGAAATGGGATGTACACATATAATAAAAGCATAATACTGGAAATAGGAGTGTGACGAAGAATGTTGGTTGAAGTAATTTCACGTCGGTTGAGCTGCAAAAAAGTAATTTGTTAATATCCAGGAAAACAGGCCACACAGAGTGAATGGATGCGAACTCAGGAGTTTCTTGATAAACAAATCCTTTTTTATTATAAATTGCAGTTGACCATGGGTTCAGGTACAAGCATCAATATGCACGGAGATGCCCGAGAGCACTGGAGAGGAGGCACGAATAATTACATGTCTTTAATCACAGACAAGCAGCGAGAGAATCTTGGCTGTTACATAATTTCTTTTCGCTGTTACAGTGATGACATGGCGATAATTAGATACGCCAATTAGCCAGATAACATGCTGTTGTGGCGAGGACAATGTGAAAAGAAACAGATGGTAACAGTCCGTTAATGGTAATCCTATGGGGAAGATATGAATGTAAAATATGAATTTTAAGCGCCAGAATGGAGATATGGAATTTTGGTAAACCAGACAAAACCGCATGGAGTCCTTTCTCATGGGGTTAGCTTAAAGAATTAAGAACTGGGGTTAAAAATAGAATTGGTACGTTAGAGATATTATACATTAAAGGCAGCTGGACAATTGGGAAAATAATGAAATACGTTAAAAGGAATGAAACCTTGACAAGCAAAAGTGTAGGCGAAAAAATTTAAGTAAAGTTTAGACGCCGAAAGAAAAGAGCGGATTATAATGGGAATAAATTCTTTTTCTTTCTTTTTTTTATAACGGCATGATTTATGCGGTGAGGAAAGAGATCCGAATGAATTAACGAACGCTTAATAAAAGAGAAATACAGGGAGTAGCTAGATTTTATAACACGAAAAACAAAATAATATTAAAGAAAGAGAAATTTAGAAAAAGTGAGGGGATGGGGGAACTAATTTTAAGAAAGTGGAATATGTGAAGTTAAATCCACTTCACAAGGAGAACAAAGCATCATGCATGGAATTTAATTTTTTAAATGATGTCAAGAACATGAAGAGACGCTCCAGGCACCAATTTGGATACCGGTAAGTGACAAAAAAGTGATGATCAAGAGGGTGAACGATTGTGGTGTGTGGTTTTCTCGAAGTTCTAATACTGTTGCATATCTGTATTCTATGGATGTAATAAGGTTGTAGATAACGATTTAATTCTGCTCTATTCTTGACTAATTGCATTCAGCTAGTCCCGAACAGATGTCGGAGGCTGACGGTAGTTTGTCTGGCTGCAATGCGTCGTTCTAGTATTGCCCAGAATTTCTCGATCGGATTTTAGTCGAACATGCTGCCCACTCCAGATGCCGTATTGTTTCCATTTTAAGCATACTCTCCTAAAATTGAGCTGTATGAGATCATATTTGTCTTGCATTACATCAACGGAATGACCAATGGCTCCAACGCATAAGGTCCTACATAATATATGAATGTCCGGTATGCACTTCTTCGGATCGTCAAAGCGCCATTCCGATTAATATGTAGGTCCCTACGCCCACCTACGATCTTTCCGCCCCATAACATTAACCCACCTGGTCTGTATTGCGATCTCTCCTGTATTAACATGGGGTTATTTGGAGTACTCCTTTTCCTACAAAAAATTGACTGCAATCACATTGCGCCCAATCTGGATTTTCAGAAAACCAACTTCTTTCAACTGCACGGTGCCTTGAGTTCAAAGGAATACACACCATTGGCCTAAGTGTATAAAAGCCTTCATGATGGAGTCGATTTTATATTATTGAGTTTGACCCCCCCCCCCGTCCTGTTGCCAAATAAAACTGTTTTTGCAGCTATAAAGCTGTCTGTGTTTTGTGTCGACGAGCTGTTAACATTAGATACCGCTCATCAGGAACGTGACCGATCTTGCTCTGGCGAAACTCTAACATTACCGGTTACCTTAGAATCGATTCCACATCCTTGAAATGTCACTTCTTGTCGCTCCAACAGAAACCTTGAAACTTCATTGTGTTTGTCTGGATTGCATTCTCGTGATAACTAACCAAGTTATGGTTTCCAGTAAATTACGTTGTTGTGACTTTTTTAAATGCACTTTTCTCAAAAAATCTTTCTTCTAGAGAAGCTTTTGAGAAATCGCGATAATTATGATTTGCATTGATTTGTTATTACAACATTGATTTGTATATTACGATTTCCACTTTTGCTTTCTGCCACACATTATACTATAACTTTTTCGTTTTGCGCTAGTTATCACTATACTTAATTGCAGATTTTCGTTAAATAAGCAGATTTCTTGGGCAGTCTATATTTAACATAAGATTATCCTAATACATTTGAAAACAATTTAAGAATTTATTAGAAATAGTATCATATACAACAATAATAAAATAGCATAAAAGAGATTAAATATTTTTTCAGTTACTCAAAAACATTAAATAAAAAAGAATAATTACAAGCAATACTAAATAGTAAAATGTATTAGAAAGAATTTTTAATGTATTCAAAATTAGGAAAAGTGATGTTTTAATGTAGGCAATAATTATTTAAAAAATTAACTAGCTTCATTTTTTAGTAAATTCATTTTTAACATATTCTTCTATTCGCAATAGCGAATCTTACTACCATGCCGTTTTGAACAATCGACAAGTGGGTTTAATTTAACCCTTTAACGTTCATTGGTTTCCCCACGAAACCACAAAACTTTAATTACGAAACTCAACAATGACAGCAGAATTTTAATAGAAATGTTTTTCATTTATTATATATGTGAAATATCGCTTTTTTCTTATATAAAAATAAATTTGATCATAATTTCCGGTGTCAATCATTTATTTCAACATCTTAGCAATTGAAGTGCTTTATCCGTTAAAGACTTCACATTTTTGGCTAATATTCTATTGCATGTAACTAAGTTCTAAATCGTATCTGATTCAATGGATAATTCGACAATTATTTACATGCAAAGCAGTTCTCCTACATGAGTTCTATGTAAACAGGAGAACTTTCTTGACGATCAGAAACATTTCATCATTTAGGGAAGAAGGAAAATATAGTTCGCAGAACACAGTGTAAAAGTTTAACAGCTACTCACCATGATCAAACATCAGGCTAGAATTTCATAAAAAATAAAAGTGCTAAACCGTTAGATATGTGAGAACGTGCAACACATCAACTTTGTTGATGTAAAAAAAGCCAACAGCTAGTAGCAAAATGGATGATGTCATTATTAGAACAGTTATTCAGTTTAGTTTTAGAAAAAGGCTTAGCATAAGTGGCTGATTGTTGTTTGATAAGAGTTTACTTTTTAAGGCAGACAAATTGTCACCTGTGTAGACAAATATAGTGATAAGTAGACAAACTATGACAGCCCTGGAAATAGTGCAATTTATATTGCCAAAATTTTGAATGTTTTTCTCACAAAGGCAGTAATTTCTTGAAAGATCTATTATAAATTTTAATTATACATTTAAATGAAAAGTTAATTGTTTAATCAGAAGTGTTTAAGAAATTTAGTCGAGAAAGACAAAAACTGTATTGTTTATAAGATAAAATAACTCGGATATCTTCGATTTCGTGACTCGAATTGAGTGAACTATCCTGTCTCTGAGGCACTTGTGAAAATAACGTATCTTTAAAGATGTGTTATATAAAAATTTAAGAAAATTTGGAAGCTAACTTTTGAAAACTTGCTTTAATAAAGTGGCTCTCCTATTATCTGCATTATTAGACATGTCTTTATTATAATTCACCTGGTCTGTATTGGGATCTCTCCTGTATGAACATGTGGTTATTTGGAGTACTCCTTTCCCTACAAACAAGTGACATTAAACACGTTGCTTCCAATCTCGAAGCAAAGAATAAATGATACTTTAGAATTTTAACTATGTAAAAGGCTTGTTTCGAAATTTTCAGAGAAGTGTGTTTAAGGTATTAGTTATATGAAACGAGAACAAACTCTGCTTGAAATCAAAGAATACTTCAAAAGTAATTTGAAATGGATTTAATCAACTTTAACCAAAGGTATTTAATGGATTAAGACAACAATTTTGCTATGCATTATTTCTAGCTGCTGCTACGTGTAAGCATTTTCGTATTTCGTAATATTTCCCTTAACATACTTTGCGCCAAAGCATTCATATGATTATTTTCCTATAAAATAGCAATATTTTTGCTATTCCTAGCGTCAATCGTTTATCCTATGGATTAGACATATTTCGAAAATTTTCGTTCAGTCAATCAACTTAGAAGGAGATGATTAAAAAAAAAAGAATAAATTCATTCAAAATAGTAAAAAAGTAAAAAACCTAAGTTGAAGTCATTTCCGTAATAACGTGTTTCTTCATATCAAGAAAGAAGCATTTAACTATTACTACCTTATGATATTGCTTTTTATTTTATTCCTTAAACTGCCTCGAAAGACAACTTTACTTGAATCGTAGCAACCTTTAGTAAACCCAAGATAATATGAAATATATAATAATATTTATATACGAAAAGACTTTTATATTTTTTCTGGTTTGAGTTTTTTTTCTAAAAAGATGTTTTGTAAGAAAGGATAACGCTGGCTTATCTGCGACAAAACAATTGTGTTTAAAGTAAGTGGTGTTTCTTACAGTTTATGGATGCTAATTACTAGAAAACAGTAATGTAAATATTTCACACACAGTTTCATCACTAGTCAGTCAATAAACGAATACCGGCTCTTGAACGAGAATGAAAACATTGTTTATATGAATTTAGAAATATATTTATAAACTTAAAATAGTGAATTGGCGCATTAAAATACTTGAGATAAAATCAGAAACTGTTATAAATCAAAATATTCTTCTGAGATGGTGAATTCCAATCTACAGATTTTGAGGAGGAACCGTTGTTTTCGGATTTAAGTTTTTTCTGAAAAGTGTTTTGTAAGAAATAATCATACGATATATTTTACAGATACTCATTTTTCATTTACTAATATACATATTTACATATATATTTTTTCGTATACTTAATTTTTAAATTTAATTTAGTTCAAGCCGTCTTGGAGACCAACTTTTCTCGAGTTTGAAATAACATCAATAACGTCAAGATTAAAAAAATTATAATAATATTATATAATAAAAGACTTTTTTCTGGTTTGAGGTTATTTTTTTTCCTAAAAAGATGTTTTGTGAGAAAGGATAACGCTGGCTGATCTGCGACAAAACAATTGTGTCTAAGTAAGTGATGTTTCTTACAGTTTATGGATGCTACTTACTAGAAAACAGTAACGTAAATATTTCACACACAATTTCATCATTGGTCAGTCTATAAACGAATTCAGGCTCTTGAACGAGAATGAAAGCATTGTTTATATAAATTTTATAAGCATATTTATAAACTTAAAAAAGCGAACTGGTGTATTAAAATACTTGCGATTAAAGAAGAAACTGTTATAAATCCAAAATATTCTTCTGGGATGGTGAATTTTAATCTAGCGATTTTTAGGGGGAAACGTTGTTTTATGGTTTAAGTTTTTTCTGAAAAAGTTTTTTGTAAGAAATAGTCATACGGTACGTTTCACAAAAACTTACTTTCCATTTAGTAACATAGATATTTTCATATACTTATTTTTAATATAGTTCAAGCCGTCTTGGAAGACAACTTTACTCGAATTTGAGTACAATAAAAAAAGCGGAGATAAACCATAAATTGTTATAATAATATTATATAAGCAATAACTTTTTATTTTTTCTGGTTTGAGGTTTTTTTTAATATGTTTTGTAAGAAAGGATAACGCTGATCTGCGACAAAACAATTGTGTGTTTAATTAAGTAGTGTTCCTTACAGTTTATGGATGCTGATTACTAGAAAACAGTAACATAAATATTTCACACACAATTTCATCATTAGTCAGTCTATTTTAAACGAATTCAAGCTGTTGAACGAGAAAGAAAACATTGTTTATATAAATTTTATAATCATATTTATAAACTCAAAAAATCGAATTGTTGTATTAAAATAATTGTGATGAAAGAAGAAACAATTTTAAAACCAAAATATTTTTCTGGGATGGTGAATAATCTGGCGATTTTAAAGGGGAAAAGTTGTTTTCTGGTTTAAGCTTTTTCTGAAAAAGTGTTTTACAAGAAAGAATAATACTGCATGTTTTACATATACTAATTTTCTTTTAAATAATTACTTTAAATAGGATACAAATGTAAGTTGTATGGATTTCTGAATTAATAAAAATAAAATTGAGTGTCAAAAAACTCAGTAATAAAGGTTATTTTCTTCAAACTATGCAATCCCTTTCTAAAATATCTTACGAACAGAATTAATTTCATTTTTGATTCAGCACTGAAAATAACATAACAATCAGTTATCAAATTTAAAACGATTTTTAAAAAATCTTTTTTCTTGTTTTTTGTTTGTTTGGCTTTGATTTGCTTCGCTTCCCCCAAAATATGGGAAACTCACCAATCTAACATAAACTATACCTGAAATTCTCCAATCTAAGTCTGCAATTTCTTCAAACCACAGGGATGTACCGACAACTGTGCTGCGTATTACTTTTCCGTATTAGAAACGGAATTTTTACGTATGTTTTTTTCCTTCAAAATACGGAAAATTCAAAAAACGAAGGTCAAATTTTCCTGAAATTCCCCAGTCACAAAACAGAAATTTCTTCAAATAACAGAAACATCTCTTCCAATCACAGGTGTGTTCCGACAACTTACTATCTGTATTTTTTACGTTTTTTGACGAAATTTATTTTGAGAGTGAATGATAGTATGTTGAAAATTTTAGAGTTATAAATATTCCAAAATAAGTGACTTATTACTCACACATTAAAAGAGTTCCATATCTACATGTATTTTGTCTCCCGTAATTATATATTTATTTGTAGAGCCAATTACACTAATAAAACCTGTTACATTTTTTAAATAAGAAAAATAAATTTTTAAACAGTTATTTAATAAATAATCACGAACTCTTTCTAACAAAAGATAAAGATCTTTTTCATATCTTCACTATTTTATTAAGTATCCAGATTGTTCAGTAACTCACCGTCTAATTCTTTTTATAAATTCTTAAATAATTTGAACACATTTTTTTATTAAATTAAAAACAAATCAGACTCCTATTATTTGCATCAGACTCATATCATTTTCAACGCATATAATCATTTACAGACTCATGTTCATAAAATTTATAGGTGGAAAACTTTTATTATTATTATTTTTTAACTATATTTTTTATTACAATTTATATTTTTAATTATAATTTTTTATTATTATTACATTTCATGTTTAATTCAGATAAAAAACATGTTAAGGAAATAGTAATTTTACATCTAGTTAAATAATTTAAAATTAGCCGGGTTCGATCTTCGGCCTAGACATTTTTTGCTCTGTCAGTTGTACGCTGTGTAGCAAAATGAAAATTCACATCCTTTGTTAGTAGTAATTTTACATTTTATGTGCATGAATATAGAATTATTTTTGTTTCATTAGCTTACAAAAATTTCCAGCCAGTATATTTATTTGATTTAAAACGATAAACAATTTTTAGCGTTTAAGCATTTTTTAGCGTTCTAGTGTTTAATAAATTTGGTTTCTTGCATATTAAGAAATTCTGGTCTATTTTATTAGAGTTTGAAAACAATTTTCTGAATAAGGAATTTAGTATAATGACATCCCAAGTATCCGGAATAATGTGTTTTAGATGTAATCTGGATATCCATGATAATTTAAACAATTAAAAAGAAAAGATTATTGTACTGTCCTCTAAAAAAAACCCGCAGTGAAATGTTTCAATAAAAGAAAAAACTAGTCGTTAGGGACCACCGTAATACTTACCCATCATGGATATGCATAATGTAAAATATTAAAATAAAAATGTGTAAACAACTTATAAAATGCATTGCAATTCAAATAAAATCGTGGCTTGATGACGTCACAAACTTTAAAGCGAGGCTAACGAAAAAGAAAGGCTACTGCGGTGCTTTACGCGTATCTTTTTTTACAGACCGCCGGAGTCACGTGATGCTCGAATGCACCAATGAAGGTGTACGAAAAGAGCAGCACGTCACTCTGGCGGTCTGTAAAAAAAGATAAGTGGAATGCACCGCGGTAGCCTGTCTTTTTCGTTAGCCTCGCTTTAAAGGCTCGATTACTGAATTGCTTGAAAGAAACATCCTTATAACTCCAAAATTAATAATCCTATTAACTAGCGGTTTATTGCATCTGATTAAGCGTCAAATTTCCAATTAAAATATATCTTTGAAGTGATATTTGGATGAAATACAGGGTCATGAAAAATCCAAGAGTGTGGAAAATAGGATTCCAAATATCTCGTCAACTAATTATCCGATCGACTTCATGCTGTATGCAAAATTTATGTTTTTTTATTGTCTTTTATATTCATTTCTTAAAATAACCAATTTCGAAAACTTTTATATACCTTTTATCAGAACGAATATTTCGAGAGTCTGAAAAAAATAGTTCCGGTTAATCAAGGTTATTGAAATGAAATAGGCTTCTTCCCATTATTACATACTAAGTACATACCAAATTCCAAGTCTCTATCTCAATTTTTTCGGGAGATAGAGCGTTTACAGACACACAGACAGACGGACGGCAAATTTTTTTTTTCTAAAAATATGTTTTAAGGAATCTCCAGTGTCTAAAACGTGTAAATCCGTCAAATTTTTTTTTTCGATTTTCAAAACGATTACAAGACTTACACTATACTACGTATGATGGGTAAGTAAAAAACGAGTACTACGTCAAATATTTCACTAAAGTCATTTTTTTTGTTTTGTTCTGTTTTTATGCACCAATTAGAGTAATAAAAATAGTTAAAAATACCTAAGGGGTGCTTATTTAGTTTTAATGTAATTTAAACTGACAATTGCAGAATTGTGGCAAAGCGTGATCTTTATTTTTACAGATTTTTTTTTTTTTTTTGTTATAATAGAATTTTAGAATGATCTACATAAATTTATATATTTTTTATGTTAAACCATTAATATGTAATAAAATGCTTCACTTTAAACTGATTATGTCAGTTGTGGGTGTTTTTCAGGTAACATGGGTTACGTTTTGGAAAGGTGTGTTTTTTTAATTCTCGCTTAATTGGCTGACATTTTGTAATAAAGTAATGAAATGAAAAATGCTCGACATTAAAATCTTAGTCAGAAGAAGCTGTAATAATTTAGCCATGTTTAATTTTTAAAAATTCTTTATTAGTCTTTATATAGAGAAAATGTCAAAAAATGGGTTTTCTTTAGAAGACAGCACAATATCTTGTGAAATAGATATTTCTCTAAATTAATTTTTATTTAGATAGCACAATATCTTGTGAAATAGATATTTCTCTAAATTAATTTTTATTTAGTTAGCACAATATCTTGTGAAATAGATATTTCTCTAAATTAATTTTTATTTAGTTTAACAGAAAAAAGTAGGCTTACGTTAGTATATGAACCTAAATTGAAAGTATACAATTTATACATTATATTAATAAAGACTAAAAGACATATTTAGTGATTGTCTTTCAAATATAAATCAACGAAAATTTACGCTATATAACAAACAATGTACACTATTCATCTGTTGTCAGATTAACGTCACAAATTCTGCGATACGTCATTTGATTTTAGCATTAAACTGTCTCCCATGAAAAAATAACCATTACTTGTAAAAAAGTTGGATTTAACTCAATATGCCTGAGCATGGGTGAATAGGTTGGATTTAATGATTGAATAACAAATATATTACTACAGACAGTTTCACGCCATAACTAACCCTTAATATAGATTCATTTTCGTTACATTTAATTATCATATGTATTTTATCGAACCTTTTGAAATCATCTTTATAGACGTATTTATCGTCATAAACTGAACCCTATTATCAGATTTAATTGTAACATGTATAAAAACAGCTAACTGAATTTCAAAGCAAATAAAACTAACCTAAAACTATTAATTTGATATCATTGCTTATAGTAAAATCGATATTAAGTAAAATGTATTCTACTTTGAAAGCAAATAAATAATATATTGAAATATAATCGTTCTATTTGTTCGAAATAATGTGTGACACTGAGAAATATCAAAATATTTTATTTCATCTGAAGATCGAGACTTCACATATGAATAAAATTCCTTTTGTTTTCTAATAAATAGGAATATTGTAAGTGTTAGAAAAATAGAAAAATTGTTTATTTATTGAATTAAAGCTCAGTAGGAAAAAAAAAGTGATAAGTGCCTTTAAAACTGTAAATTTGTAAAAGCATTTCTATATTTCTTGGAAAGGATTTTGTGTAGAGGCAGAAAATAATTTTAATCCTTAATTTTCCTTATAAATTTTAAAATTATATCAATGTATTTATATATATGTATATAAATTTTAAAGTTATCAAATAAACAATTTCTTTTCCTCATATAAACACGTATCTAAATAATAGTTTATTTAATCTTTCATTGCAATTTGCATACCGGCAAGAAGATATTTTTCACCCCACGTTTCATTCTAAATTTTAAAAAAATTTAATTGTACATTAATTAAAATTAAATTTTCTAATTTCAATTACAACCATATCTTCATTTCATAGACGTTTAAATTTTAACGGTGGTATAATAAAATGTCTTAATTTTAAAAGCGCTTTTGTAATTTTTTTTAAAAATTTCTGATAGCAACTGACAGCCTTGAATTGCATAATTTTTAAACCATATAATATGTGTTGTAATTTTGAACACTGGTATTGAACTTTCTTAAATGCAACTTTATTTCGTCTATTGAGAAATTTTTATTGTTCTACATGGTTTATTTCATATAGTCATTGGTACAGAAAAATAGTTTACATTGAGTAAAAGAAGTAGAAGGACACTAGACTTTTTTCTAAGAAAAGCACAACTGATTAAATTAGCGCAAAATTCTTTATTTGCGTAACATTTTAGAACTAAATGAGTATAAAATCATAGTAATCAAAAATAAATTATGAAGAGAATTTGTTTTTAATAATATAGATTCTGTTGCTTGCATAAAACTCTGTAAAAAAGTAGAAGGACCTATAAGTATTTTATATGAAAATTAAAGTATTTGTAAGACGTTTTCTTTCCATTTGGCTTTATCGCTTGAAACACTCTGTTTGGCATTGAATCGTAGAGTACTTGTATTTCACTTTGGCAAAAATTGTCCCAAACATCGTTAAGTGCATTCCGAAGTTCTAAAACGGATTCATACTGTTTTCCTCCACTGTATACGCGACGAACTAATGTCGTCCATACATTTTCAACTATGTTCAGGTCAGATCTTTTAGCTGGCCATGGCAAAAGACCGGACCTTATTCGCGTAGAACCAACTTTTAAAATCAGTAGCTGTGTGAATCGCTGCTCCGTCTTGTTGAAATATTCAATCTTCTCCTCTTAATTCAGTAGTATAGAGAAGAAGTTCAGATTCCAACAATCGGATGTAATCTTTATGGTTCTGTCTACCGTGCAAAAAGACCAGACTCGTATGTCCACCATATCCGACTGATAGTCAAACCATCAAACTTCCCCCTCCCATTTGTCGAGTAGAATAAAATTCTTCCTCATTCTTTATACAATGCCAATAGGACTGATACCCCTCAGGGTCATCTAAATTGAACTTTTTCTTATCAGAGAAAATGGCAGAAGTCCATTCTGTGGTCTAAGACATGTGGATTTCTCGCCTAAGATAAGCGGTTAACTATATGCATTATTGTCCACTTTGGATGGTGTTATCTCTTCTTGAAAATGAAGACTTTAGATTTTTTTATGTAGTTATATAAATTTGAAGTGACACATGTGTTAGCCCTACTTGTATTCGGACCTTTGAAATTGTAGAATCTTTCTTTTTCAACTCTCGGATAATGTTTCTTTCATCACGAGGCGTCAGTGTTTTAGGTCTTCCTGTCATTTTTTTAGTACCGTGATGCTCTGGATTTCTAAGATATTTTGATATTGCAGTTTTACTAACATTAAGCAATTTAGCAATCTGTCTGATGCTTTTGCCCTGTTTTCTAAAGGCTATGGCTTGAATGCTATGGCCTTTTTGAAAATTATTTAAAGGTATTTCTTTAGGCATTCTGAAAAAAAAATCAATCTAAAACTGAAGGTATATTTTTCTTTGACAAAAACAATAAAAAAGGTAATGCTTACTTACCTTATCACTAGCAGAAGGGTCCAATAAATTCAATTTCCCACAACTGTCCTACTTATTTTACAGTGCGATAGTTAGCTACCTTCATTTTTTTCTGTAAGTTAATTGTTGTAGCAATTTATTTTTTATTTCATAACAAAAGAATGAGTGTAAAGTGACACCATTAAAAATATCAGACCGCAAATGTAAGTCACAATTAAGTAAATTAAACAAATGAAGTGTCCTTCTAATTTTTTTACAGAGTGTAAGTACGGAAAACTCCCCTACCTTGACTGATCATGTGCGAGGCATAATAGTAAATCCAAATCTTATATGTAGGTACACAGTTGAAGATAACCCATTTTTGTGTTTGTGGCAGTACTAGTTTGAATCGAACAAACTATTATTTCCTTTATAATATATTTAATAGATTATTAATTATTTTGCATAATATTTAATTCAATTTTATGTTAATGTTAACTTTAAAAGATGCGCAAAGATATTCCGCGAATATTTACTTTAGGAGAATTTTACAGAATATTTTATCTTGCGACTTACGTATCCAGAGCGAATAAAAGTTAATTATAGTTCTAGAAAGAGAAACATGAATTATGGAATTTCCCGGTTAAAGTTCAAAGTCATTGCAATAGAGTTTGTAATTATGCTATTGCACTGCGTGGCTGAAAAAACGTTTTCAATTTGTTAATGTAAATTTTCTTGATTTTTTTAGTCACGAAGAATACCGTAATTTCCGGCGTATAATCCGCGGATCAAACAATTCTTTTTGGACCCAGAAATTTTATTTCATAATGGAAGTCAAATACATACGGCGATCTAGAAAGTTACATTTTATAAAATAAAATTTCTGGGTCGAAACATGATTGTTTTATCCTCGGTTTATACGCCGGAAATTACGGTAGGTTCATTTATTACCCAATATTACGGTTCAGAGAACATTTATTCTAACAATATCAGCATATTTTACATATATTATGGAATTGGTATGTTGCTCACATGAAAAACAAATCCAAGATATTCCAATGTGTGATTTCGTAAAAATAAATTAATAGTACTTCCTTGGATCCATTTCTCTTTTTATAATAGTTTCTTAATTTTAACATAACTTCTATTTATTTAATGTAGGTAATAACACCTGGAAATGTGCAATTGCTACACCTGGATGAAGATTTTTATGATTCAGTTAGGGACATTTTTAAGCGCAATCAAGTGACAACAACATACTACAGCACAATTAGTGCAAATCGCTAAAACTATTTCGCAACATGCTGGATAAACAAGGATTTCTAAAAGTAGAAAAAAATAGGCATCAGTTAAGATCCACAGATGGCCAACGCATTTAACGTACTATACCATTTAAAGCGAATTATCTGTAAATTATTTGCAAAGTCTAACAACTGATCTTTGAATTATATTTTAAAGCAAATTCATTGCTAGTAGTGTATAGAATAAAATTTTGTGAATATTTTGCAACAAAATTGTATTAATTTCACCCTTTTAAAGAAAACAAAAACAATTCAAGTTTTTTTTAAAATTATTTATATTATGCCAGATTTGTTTCTGCTCTAGATGTCTTTTTTACTAAAAATATCTGAAGTAGTATTTGTAAAACGACAGCATTATGAAATAGTTCATAAAACAAACTATATATGTTTTTTTTTTGTTTTTTTTTTGTTTTTTTTTTAACATGAATGAACCATGCAAGACATATACTCATTTGTAATAGTGTACAAAATGTGCGCATATTTTAGCAGTATATTCTTAATTTTGCTTTAATACCATAAATTTCCATAATATTAAATAAAAACCACATTAAAAAATATAAAATTTCATTTAATGATAAAGAAAATTAAAAAATGAAAAATAAGTATTATTCTTTCATTTTATTTAAAGGTCAGTATTATAATTCAATGCATGAAACTCCGGATATAAGAAAAATTCAGAAATACTGTGCTCTTAAAAAACCATGTTTAAGCATCCGTTTTTTCACTTTATGCTTTTCCATTTCTTGGATATTTTGTTAAAGTTTGAGAGGAAAATATCCGTTAAATTTTTTTATGCCATAAAGTTTCCTTCTTTGTTGAACTTCAATGGTATTTTCTGGTCTGTTAAGGCAAAAAAAATGTTTTTTGTAGGTCTATGTACTTTTATATGAGTGTTTTTCTTCTTTCATCTTTTGTACCCAGAAAGAAATATACTATACTGTCATTTATAAATAATACACATTTTTATATCTGGAATATATTTTCTTTTAAAAACATTTAATATTCATGGAAAATTGTCGATGCAATAATTCGTTTTTAAGTTTCATGAAATAAAGACGAATCCTGTATTTTCTACATAATATTTTCTATATTTTCTACCTGAAATATTTATATGAGATATTTATACCCATCATGGATATGTATAATATAAAATATGAAAATAAAACATCTGTAAACTATTTATAAAAAACATTGCAATTCGAATAAAATCGCGTCATGATGTCGTCATAAACTTTAAATGCTCTATTACTGAATTGAGTAAAAGAAACATCCTTATAACTCCAAAAACGGTAATCATATTAACGAACAGTTTACTGTGTCGGATTAAACGCCTCATTTCCAATTATAATATATCTTTGAATTGAAATTGGAATGATGTACAGGGTCATGAAAAATCCAAGAGTGTGGGAAATAGGATTATACATATCTCAGCAACTCATTATCCGATCAGCTTCATTCTTTATGCAAAATTTATGTTTTTTTATTGTCTTTTATATTCACTCCTTAAAATAAACAATTTCGAAAAATTGTATATACTTTTTACAGAACGAATACTTCGAGAGTCCGAAAAAATAGTTCCTGATAATCGAGGTTACTGAAATTCAATAGGCTTCTTCTCATTATTCCATACTAAGTATATATCAAATTTAAAGTCTCTATCTCAATTTGTTTGGGAGTTAGAGCGTTTACAGACACACAGACAGACAGACGGACGGCATTTTTTTTTCTAAAAATATGTTTTTTGAAATCTCCAGTGTCTGAAACGTGTAAATCCGTCGATTTTTTTTCGATTTTTAAACTATTAAAAGATTTATCCTATACTACGTGTGATGGATAAGTAATAAAGAATTTATATAAGAATATAAAAATTTACTATTTAATGCATCATTATTAAAGGAAGTAGCTGCAATTAAAATTATTGGGAATATTTATATATTTTATTTTAAACTTAAAGAGTGTGTACAAATTAACACAAATGTATCACAGGATCGATAATATTGTTATATTATGCTTACTGGCGAAACTGAAATATTGTTAAATGAAAAAAAAGCTTTAAAAAATTCATGTCATTTTATCAGACATATTATTATACTTTTAAAAAATAATTTTATATATGAAATATATGACTCATTTATTACCAGTCATATTTACGAAGAATTCCATGATAAATTTTACTTCGGAGTACAGTAGAAGCCCGAAATAACGCGGTCCGATATACCGCGAATTCGGATTTAACGCGGGGGAAAGTATGTCCCCCGAAAAAAATGATGAATTTTAGGATAAATTTTGCGTTTAAAATTTTAATGAACATAATATTCTTCATAAAGCACTTTTTCACACATTTTATCTTCTGTCAGTCAGATACCCCACGGCCCTTAGTATTGAACAATGACTCGAGAACGCGATAACAACGATCTTGGATTCACAATGATTAATTTGCAGTCTGCGGTTAGTGATTTGCATCTCGATATCTCTGTTGTTGATTTAAATGACTGGATAGAAATTGACAACAGCGAACCAATTTCAGAGTTCATAACACATCAGGATATCATTGATGCTGTAACGCATAAAAATTGCAATGAGCAAGATGATGATGATGAAATTGAAAATGATGTGGTAGTGAAAGACTGCGTTCCACGTGTTAGTGAAGTCATTTCACACTTAACGAAGGTAATTTCGTGGATGGAAAGGCAAGACGATTCAGATAGTTTTCATCTACTCCATCTTGCTAGTGTGAAACAATATGCCGAAAAGAAACGAAACGTGTCAGTTCGCCAAACAACACTTACGGACTTTTTTAAGACAGTGTAAGATTAAGTTTGTGTTCAATTAATGATAGAGTTAATTACATTTCACAAAGCTGGTAAGTGTTTTCATCATTTTGTACCATTTCTTGACACCATTCCGATATATCGCGGTTAAGCTATAACGCGGGTGTGAAACATGTCGCCCAACACCCGCGTTATATCGGGCTTCTACTGTATTTAGTAACATTAAAAGTTTAATCCTTTAAAATATTGCATTTTTGTGTGTCTAAAAGGAACCTGTTACAAAGTACGCTAACAAAAATTTTCAACTTCGTGTTTCTTTCGATCATTCTTTAGAATGAATTTAAGGATTTTGTTATCGTTAGCACCTTGTATATTAATTAAAATGATCCTTCTTCGTTTTGAGTACTTTTACATTAACAGTCTCAACGTATATGTTAGTCAAAATCAATACAGGGTGGCCACTGGTCAGGAAGTTTTTCTGAGAATAAACCAATATTTTCTTACAGAAAATATCTTATAGAAAATATCTTATGGAAAATAATCGTCTTTTGTAATTACGTGATTTTTCTATAACACAATATTGGTATTTTAACTGTAAAATTCCCTGACCAATGGCCACCTGCAATACTAGATGAAATATTTGCTATACAAGGTGCGTTTAAAAAGTTCGGTGAATGGATGGATATCTCATAAATACCGCGAGTTAAATATACGTCCCTGTGCATGCGCAGGTAGAAACCAATGGATAAATGGCACGTAGCATGAAGCGCAAGACACCAAGGCAGAATAGTCGGCTATGTACAGTCGAACGGTGTATGTTTGAAAACTTGAGTCATATTGAAATGGTGAAATGGATAAACATCAAGTTTTGCTAAAAATTGGGGAATAACCGCCACAGAAACACATGCAATGTTGGTCCATGTGTACGGAACAAACGCAGTGAGCAGAAAATGCGTGTACGACTGGTTTAAACGTTTTCGGGTGGGAAAAGAAACCGTGGATGACGAACCGCATTCAGGTTGTCTCTCCACAAGTGTTACGAAAGACAAAATCGAGCGGGTGCGACAGATGCTGTTAAACAATCGCTGACTGTCTTCAAGGGAGTCATCAAGGGCATATGTTTCGCTTACATACCAGACATTCGACGACGTGTGACATCTGAGCTTTGGTCGATTCCAAAAGAGGACTTCGCTGACTCATTCCAGCAGCTTTATCAACGATGTCATACGTGTATTGTGGCCAATGGATGTTACTTTGAGGTTGATTAAAGGTATTTTGTTTCCATGTTTTATTTTATTCGGTTTATGCGTCCATTCAGCGAACTTTTTAGACGCACCTTGTATAACAAAAAGTCATATAACATTATATTTATAATGAAATTAAAGAAACACATATAGAAAACGGTATTTAGCAAACACTTTTTCTAGACCCTTTTTGCTTGATAAACAATTATATAAGCTAGCCAATAATAGTAACAAATGAATTTGACTTTCTTTCTTCTCAGAAAATGATTATTTGCTATCCATTAGGATGATTAACATTAGCGGCAGAAAAAAGTGTTTCATTTTATTCCAACTCAGAATCAATTACCTAAGCCATATAAAATAATAGAATATACTGAATGATTTTCTTCTATTTCTCGATATTTCTTTTTTCGTATGCCGTTTTATTGCTTAAAATCTCTTGGACTTAATATATTTACTTAGTGCTTATAAATAAAATATATATATATGTTTATAACTATAAATAAAAAAAGTGCGTGTGCTTGATTTCCATCTGGAATTTAATTTTTCTATTTTCTGTGCTAAAATATCACAAATGACGCAAAAGAAAATGTAATTTTAAATATACAGTGTCTCACAAAAGTGATGGGACACTTGTGCTTTATAAAAAGAAACTGCAATAAAATAAATAAACAAACATGTGCAAAAAATTTTTGGGTGTGTTTCATATTTAAAGTTAGTAACAATTATTACATAACATACATTTTGTCAAAATATTAAAATATTAATTTAGTAAAAATACAATTGTTCAGAACGGAGCAAAAAATGGCTCACATAAGTGATGGGACACTTACTTTTCCATCAAATATTTATCCAAAAATTTTACTTTTTAAAAGGTTTTAATATTTTGTTGGATTTCCTTTTACTTTTAAAACATGATTTAATCTTTTTGGGATGGATTCGACTAATTTTTTTGTGATTTCTGGAGTGATTTTACCCCATTCTTCTTGAAGCACCGATTTTAGTTGTTGTTTTGAAGAAATGGTGTGTTTGCGAATTCTTGATTCCAATTCTTGCAAAATATTCTCTATGGGATTTAAGTCTGGAGATTGTGGTGGTGTTTTTATTATTTCAGGACAGTTATATAGCAGCCAGAGTCTAACGTTCAGAGCAGTGTGCTTGGGGTCATTGTCCTGGTAGAATTTAAAATCGTTATGAAGGTTCAATTTTCGTGCTGAAGATTTCAAATTTTGCTTTAAAATATCAATATACTTGTACTAATCCATTATACTGTCAATAAAAACAAGATTACCAACTCCAGCGGACGACATACACCCCCATACCATAACTCCTCCTCCACCATGTTTTACTGTTGGTTGGTACCAAGTTCTGTTTGCGAAATGCTTCCCTGGGTTTTCTCCACACCAAGATTCTACCGTCAGAACCAAATATATTAAATTTACTCTCATAAGCAAATATAACTTTATTCCAGTAATCAGAATTCTTATTTATGTTGGATTTTGCGAAAGCTAGTCTGAGTTTTCTATTCTTTTCACTTACGAAGAATTTTTTCCTGGCTACTCTACCGTGATATCCAGCAGATCGAATTACCCTTCTAATAGTCTCAGGATTAACAATTATTCCATATAATGCTTGTAAACCAGCAGCAACTTTTGAAGCACTAATTCTTGGATTTTTTTTAATATTTCGAACGATAATTCGCTTTATTCCATTGGATAGCTTTGATGGTCGGCCAGGTCTTCTTTTATCCTGAATCATATGATTCTTTTTATATCGTTTAATGATATTGAAAACTGTTGAACGACTCAAGTTAACTGTTTCAGCAGTTTTTCTAATAGATTTTCCACGTTCAATATGCAAATTAATAACTAATTTTCGAATTTCAGGCGAAGTTTCTTTTCGTTTAGCATTCATGGCTACACAGAGCTAAAAAACACAAAAATTCCAAAACAAACTGGAGAGAAATACTGCAGACGATTTTATAAGTTATTGCCAATTGCTTTTAAGTAAAAATAAAACCCCCAAAAATATTTTTATTGCTTATTTCAGACGATTTTTGTTGCATATATAATGGTGTCCCATCACTTATGTGAGCTATTTTTTGCTCCGTTCTAAACATTTGTATTTTTATTAAATTAATATTTTAATATTTTGACAAAATGTATGTTATGTAATAATCTTTACTAAATTTAAGTATGCAACACACCCACAAAAAAATGTGTACATGTTTTTTTTAATTTATTTGATTAGTTTCCTTTTGTAAAGCACAAGTGTCCCATCACTTATGTGAGACACTGTATATGTATTTGAAAAAAAAAATATTGTAAGACTTTTTTATTCAAAATATTATTTTAACACTATTTCAATGTTATGTATTACTTAAACATTAATCATAGAAAAAAACTGCTTTTCGTTTGTATCCAACTCGCGAATCAATAACATAACGCAGGTATTAAAAATCATAGATATACCGGATAATTTTATTTTCCTTTTTGTAACCTAATTTGTTTCTCAACACTGGCTGAAAAGCCCGGCAGCGTTCCCTGGGCCCGTGATAGAAACCTTAAATATTACTAAAATCAATGTTGAATGATTTTATATATTTAAACGAAAATCTTTCCAAACAATCTTAATGCTGGAGATATTCGGCGACGTACGCCTTCAAGTTTGTAGGATTTTTTATTTTTAAATGGAAATTTATTCAAAGAAACCTATAGTTGGAGGCCCCATTGAATTCGGCAGGGTAAACTGGGCGTGCTACGTACGCTACGGTCTCTTTTTATTTTATATTTTGAAAAGAAAGACCGGTGTAGCCCGGGCACGTGATAATAACCGTAACTATACCTAAAATCAGTGTTGAATGAATTTATATATTTAAACGAAAATCTTTCCAAACGTACCTAAGGGCTTGTAAGAAGTCTTTTCTTTTCTCTTTTTTTATATGTCGGGTCATTTAAAATTAAAAACAAAGTAATAGTTCTTATCGTGCGAAATCTTTGAAATTCGTATGAATTATAAATATAATGTCTTGGAATACTGCGTATTATTTTCGTGCCAAGATACCGATATTTAGTTGAAGAAACATGAGCAAAAACCACCCACTTATTCCCATTCTGAGCGAAAAGTTTACAGATTTTTTTTTTTTTTTTTTTTTTTTTTTTTTTTTTTTAAGCATATTTGTAATCATCCAAAAATTTCGAAATGTAAATCAAATGCCGAAAAATGTATTAAAAGATTGTGTTAAAATACCGACATTTAGTTACTTTCAGATTAGGAAAAGTATCGTAGTGAGAAGTCGCAAATGAACTTCCAGTCCCGATTTCTTTAAAGGATTAAGATTCGCATTTTTCGAAATGAATTGTACCGTCTTAAAGAAAAGGTACACGCTGTAAGTGGGTATTTTTCGTATTTCCATATCTCGACAGTTCAGCTGTATGAGGGCTTTGATAAAAGTGGTGTTAAACACACAAAATCTATCTTTTTTGGAAATTTTTTTGAATGGCTTAATTTTTTTTTCTACTGATTACAGCTTTTGCAAGTAAACAGAAAAAAATGTAATAAAATTTTTTAGTTTTCCGTATTTCAAACGTTTTGCCAATTTGCTCTTTGAAAAACGACCGAAAAAAATGGAGCCTTCAGTTCTTCTCTTCTTCGGCTCTTCGGAATTTCTAGAACGATCCGCGAAGACGCTTTTGTCTGTTTTTTTTAATGTAAGTTTTAATTAATATCTAGACTAATTATCCAAAAAAAAAAAAAACTGAGCCTCAGGGCATCAGGACCGATCTTGGACTATCCTCAACCAAATTTTAAGACTTGTGGTAGATTTTCTTTGATCTTATCAACACACTCACACACGCACACTGACAGTCCAACTCTCTTTTTCTATTATATAGATTATTGCTTAAAATCACTTGGAGTTACTTTATGTCTGAAATATTCATGCAAATGAATTCCTCTGCATTTGCGTGTCTGCAATTTTCGTTTATTTTTTATATATTTTGTTTCTTAAAGAATATTTCACAAATTTAGCAGTTATATGTATTAAATGTAAAAATTTAAGTATATCTCTCTGTAAAAATTATCGTATTTACTCGCAGGTTTATTTCGCATCATTTGCCTTCTTTTCAACAAAAGGCTGAGGGTGCGAGGAATATGCGAGTTATTTCGATTAAAAGTTTACTGATATTAAGTTTTCTTGGACGAAAGTTTCAGACAACTGATAAAATTATTGTTTTTAAGATGAACGTAATAATTTAATTTAAAAAAATAAAACTAACTCTCAAAATTTCAGATAATAATCTACATAGCATGCACGTAAAATGTTCGATGATATATTGTAACCATCATTTCAATTATCTTAAAATATAGTTCTTAGTACGTTGTGTCCTTTCTTTGAAAATATTTCTTAAATTTGGAACCACGGAAGGCCTTTTGCGCTTTCATTTCTTTTTATTACTTCACATTCTTGTTATGTTATAAGTACTGCATTTAAACCAACTTCACTCTCATAATATTTGGGCCAATTTTACAAGGCAATCAATTGCAGTAAAATTAGAAATTGGACAAAAAAAAAAAAGCTTTCATTTTTCATTGCCGTTATAAATTTAGAGCCTAAAAACCTAACCAAATTGAGGTAAGTCGTAAATTATATTATATAACTTAAATTAAATTAATTTGCAATAGAAAGCTCAAAGTTAGTAGCAGTTATGTTTTTTCCTTCCAATATAATGATTCAAAGTGAAACATAATTATAAATAGATTGTAACAATTTCATTTATCTTTTCCAACATGTATTATATTTTTCATATGAAACATGTGCAAATATTTGTTTATTATGAAAGATTAATTTAAACTAGTCGGATGTGTCAATCCCAAAACTTTCTTCTATCTCACACAGGTTTCGCATACACTAAAAAGAATCAGCACCAATTTATATCAAGGTCTAACTGAAACTCAAGTTTTATTAAATTCCGTGCAATATTTCTTGAGATATGACTAACGCTAAAATCGTGTAAATCCTGCAAAATGCTGCATAGCAGCGGCACCTGCTGGGCGATCTTTACCAAAAACTAATCAGCACCAATTTATATCAGAGACTAACTGAATATAAAGATTTATTAAATTCCGAGCAATAGTTCTTGAGATAGAGCTATTGCGGAAATCGCGAAAAATGCTGCATAGCAGCGCCACCTGCCGGGAATTTTTACCAAAAACTAATCAGCACCAACTTATATCAGGGACTAACTGAATCTAAAGTTTTATTAAATTCCGAGCATTAGTTCTTGAGATAGAGCTACTGCAGAAATCGCGAAAAATGCTGCATAGCAGCGCCACCTGCCGGGCGATTTTTACAAAAAACTGATCAGCACCAATTTATATCAGGGACTAACTGAATCTAAAGTTTTATTAAATTCTGAGCATTATTTCTTTAGATAGAGCTATTGCGGAAATCGCGAAAAATGCTGCATAGCAGCGCCACCTGCCGGGCCATTTTTACCAAAAACTGATCAGCACCAATTTATATCAGGGACTAACTGAATCTGAAGTTTTATTAAATTCTGAGAATTATTTCTTGAGATAGAGCTATTGCGGAAATCGCGAAAAATGCTGCATAGCAGCGCCACCTGCGGGCGATTTTTTACCAAAAACTAATCAGCACCCATTTATATCAGAGACTAACTGAATCTAAAGTTTTATTAAATTCCGAGCATTAGTTCTTGAGATAGAGCTATTGCAGAAATCGCGAAAAATGGTGCATAGCAGCGCCACCTGCCGGGCGATTGTTACCAAAAATTGATCAGCACCAATTTATATCAGGGGCTAACTGAATCTAAAGTTTTATTAAATTCCGAGTATTATTTCTTGAGATAGAGCTATTGCGGAAATCGCGAAAAATGCTGCATAGCAGCGCCACCTGCCGGGCGATTTTTACCAAAAACTAATCAGCACCCATTTATATCAGGGACTACCTGAATCTAAAGTTTCATTAAATTCCCAGCATTAGTTCTTGAGATAAAGCTATTGGGGAAATCGTGAAAAATGCTACATAGCACCGCCACCTGCCGGGCGATTTTTACCAAAAACTAATCAGCACCAATTTATATCAAGGACTAACTGAATCTAAAGTTTTATTAAATTCCGACCATTAGTTCTTGAGATAGAGCGCCCACAAAATTTGTGTCACAGACAGACAGACATTTTCTAAAAACAGTCAAATCGTGTTCAGGACCTTCTAAAACGTATAAATCCGTCGAAAACTGGAAGTCGAAAATTTTCATGAATCCAATACTTTTTTCTTGTAAAGATAGAAGAAAGTAAAAATAGGTAGTGAAGAAAAGTTTGGGAGGCGTAAATTATGCGAGAAAATAAGGTATAGTTAAAAATTTCATTTTAACGAATTTTTTAAGTCAAATATTTCTGTTTTACTGTTAATTTTCTATATTACTATAAATTTTTCTCATGAATGGAAGCGTGTTTCAGTAATGTCCACTAATGACCATGAATTTCAGTATAAATAAATGAATTGTAGGTTATTAAAACAGTAATTCCTCCTTAATTATGAGTGTTTATTGTTAAACGGAAACTGTTGAAGTGGATAAAATTTAGATTCAGTTTTTTTTTTATGTGTATGTGCGTGTATGTCTTACGCTCTTCCGACAAGAATATTTTAGCTTTTAACATTTTAATATCAAACATTGCAGTATTACACTAAATGTAAAAGATTAAATCACTTTTTAATGCTTCCACAATTAAAATCCCTGCACAGCTTCTGTGTTGCCAACCGCACGGTCTGGGTAGTACAAATATGGTCAATTGCCCTTCTCATACGGTACAGGTTTCAAGACTTGGTCTTTATCTTTTGCACGGTCCTACTGAAATTTTATAGCAAAGTGAAGTTTTTTATGTAGGTGTAGCTGTGGATTTTTTTTTTAAATGTTCATCATTGTATTACTATTATTAGTTACCCATAATACGTAGTATAGGATAAGTCTTGTAATCGTTTTGAAAATCGAAAAAAAAAATTTGACGGATTTACACGTTTCAGACACTGGAGATTCCGAAAAACATATAATATATATATATATTAAATTTTGCCGTCTGTCTTTGTGTCTGTGTGTCTGTAAACGCTCTATCTCCCGAAAAAATTGAGATAGAGACTTGAAATTTGGTATGTACTTAGTATGTAATAATGGGAAGAAGCCTATTTAATTTCAATAACCTCGATTAACTGGAACTATTTTTTTTCGGACTCTCGAAATATTCGTTCTGATAAAAGGTATATAAAAATTTTCGAAATTGTTTATTTTAAGAAATGAATATAAAAGACAATAAAAAAACATAAATTTTGCATAAAGCATGAAGTCGATCAGATAATGAGTTGCCGAGATATTTCTAATCCTATTTTCCACACTCTTCGATTTTTTATGACCCTGTATTTCATACAAATTTCACTTCAAAGATATATTTTAATTGTAAATTTGACGCTTAATCAGATGCAATAAACCGCTAGTTAATAGGATTATTGTTTTTGAGCCTTTAAAGTTTATGACGTCATCAAGCCGCGATTTTATTTGAATTGCAATGCATTTTATAAGTAGTTTACACATTTTTATTTTAATATTTTACATTATGCATATCCATGATGGGTAAGTATTACGGTGGCCCTCAACGAATAGTTTTTCAGTAAAAAAAGTTTCACATATACAAAAAAGCCGGATTTTGAGGATTAAAATTTCTGTTACGGAACATCCCAAATATTACAGCTACTATCTCAAAAAGAAAGGCTTTGTATAGTAAAGAGGGATAAAGAGTAGAATTAGCTCTTACAGTGTTGAACTTTGCAACTGTTTTCATATATCATGTTGTACTGACCCATGTGTAATTCACATATTTTCGGACTAAGCTGGAGGTTATTTTTTCCTGTTATAAGAAATTGGAATGGGATTGCTTCAAGATTCATCCTTATCTTAAAAGAACATATTTCATTCATAAAATCTTTTACGAAGCTCAAAATACTAGAAAATTATTCAGGATTCTACATTCTTTAAATAACGTAATTCATTGTTTGTTAAAATAACACAAAACAAATTAATTAAAAGTTAATACTTCTCATTTATCATGCACAATTTTAATGTGAAAAAAATCTTTATTGTAGTAAACTAGTTAATTGCGCATGCTGTGAAAATTTATATCTGTATAAAATATTAAGGATTGCATAATAAATAATAATTATTGTATTATTAATGCTAATAAATTATATTTTAGGGTACGTTGGGAGTATAACGGTCCATTTATTACTTCACATGCAGGTTTTACGACTTCTGAGGTTGAAAATATTGGCAGCACTGTCTGTGTGAGATATATATATATATATATATATATATATATATATATATGTACTTTTTATAATAATATCAGATATTCATAAAGTAATAAAAACACAATTATTTTACGTTTACTTATTATAACTCAAAGCGGAAAATTCTTTTCTAATTCTAACTACATAGAATAGACGAAAATTTATTTGAATATTTTAAACTCAGACAAAGTAAAAGATAATGATTTGGCAAAAGTTATTATGGATGAAAACTTAATTAGTTTCATACAACACAAAACTTGGAGTACTCTTGAAAAGTTCAACAAACCAAAAACCAATATTTAAAAATGGTAAATTAATTAATCATGTTTTACATTCTGTAAAAAACCGAGGTCGTAACTCTTCGCTATTTAACAATTGGTTTTTTGGCAATACATTTATGACAGGTGTAATTAAGTGTTTTCATTTATGAAGTAACTTTAATGAAGGTGATTTTTTACGCAATGAATTAATTACAATATGGTTTAAACAAATGTAAGAGAAAGCAAATCTAATAAATATAATACAATTTTTATAAATTGAAGGAATAATTTTTCTCCTTCTTAATACATTTAATTTAACGCAAATTTAATTTAATTTCTAACTTAAAAATGGAAACTAGATACAAAAATAAACATTGAAATTTGATTTCAGTTGGATTTTTTATCGATTAACAAAAGTTAATCAGTAACAATGATCTTAAATATTAAAAAAAAAATTTGGCAATAAGAAAAGGGTTATAGAGCAATAAATATAAAATTATTCAGCGTAAATGCAGTTAAATGACTTTATAATTTAAGTTGAATCATCTAAATGCATTTGAAATATTACTGTTATCATGTCGAAATATTTTGCTACCTAGTAATATATAAAAAACAATGTTAAAAATGCAAGATAATATTGAATATATTATGAAAGTAATGTTATCGGAAAATCAATACACCAATAAAAATTATTACAAGAAACAGCAGATTCCGGGGGAAAATAAATCATTATTTTATTTTAATTTCGAATCAAATTTATATTCTAAAACTCACAAAATATTACTGCTTGAATGTAGAGAAGTATGGCCTAAGCTTGATTTATTCTTAAAAATATTAGAATATACAATTAAATATCGAAAAATACCTTTTACACCATTCTGAAATATCTTAGTGATTTTATAACACAGGTAATTTTATTTATATTTATTTTTCTTTCTCTTGGGAGATGAAGAGGGGGGGGGGGGACATTGTTGGGCGTGCTATAGATAAATTTTATTATAAATTGGGTTTTACATAAAAAATAGCCAAATTTTCGTCTTATAAAAAAATTCAAATAAGAATTTAATTTATTTATTCTCCGTAAGGGTATAAGGGCCATAAGTATGACCCATTTTTTATGGAGAATATATTTTTTTAATATGAATAATTGGACGAAACATGCAGTGAACGTAAAGGAAAAATATTTAAAACACTTAAGTTTAAGTTACAAAGAGTAAAACAAAAAGTTAAAAAAGACAGTTGTATGACAATTATTTATCATTTTTCATGTTTCTTAAAGATTTTTCTTGTAATTTTCTGTGCAAAAGCTGATGTGTATTCGTCCTTATAAGTAGACAGACATGCTTTATTTGAATAAATTGAATTCAATTTATGACAGAAATTAAATAGCTTTAAAACTTTATGCTAAAAGAAAATAACTTATTATTTAGTTTAGTAATTTTCGTAAAAAACTATGTTAATATCTATTTGTTAATACAAAATAATAAATTACTCCGTGCAAACAAAATATGCACAGATATGAACTGTACTTACCTAACCAAATCAATAAACAAAATTATACCAAAGTTGGTTTTGAAGAAATTATATACAAAACTAGATTATATATAGCATGGTCAATTTGTGAAAAATTGTCTGCATTACCGGATGAGTACTACGCATTAAGCGATGTCCTTAACATTAATTCCAAATAGAAAATGGTGGAGAAAACGAAACCGATCTCATTAAACGGGGGTGCGTCTTAAGTGGAGGCGCATTAACGAGAGTCCACTGTATGTATATTTACGTGTTCATTTGTGAAAATTAAGTCTGCATTGCCGGATGAGTACTACGTATTAAGCGATGTCCTTAACATTAATTGCAAATAGAAAATGCTGGAGAAAACGAAAACGACATCTTTCAACGGGGGTGCGTCTTAAGCGGAGACCCATTAACGAGTGTCCACTGTATGTATATTCACATTCACGTGTTCATTTGTAAAAAAAAAAAAAAAAAAAAAAAAAAAAAAAAAAAAAAAAAAAAAAACGAGTGCACGATAATACAATGACGGTTTCTCAAATGTAAAGTGGTGTTCTGTACCTCAATGACATGTTCCAATTTCGTGAAGATTGACTAATTTAGAACATAAACTGAACACGAAAGAAAATGTCATATGTGGGTATTGATGTAATTTTACATGACACAGATAAATAAAGAAACATCATCAAATCAAATTTTTTCCACAAAAAAAAATTATAAAAATCAGAGTAGCTTTTCAACCTTTAACGTGGAAATGTAAAACCTCGTTTGTTTAAAGTGGAATAAAAAATAATTTTTCTGTTTTTTTTTTTATATCATTACAGTTCATTACACATGGGGAAACAATTACAATAATACCTCGGTTTTCATTGACTTCGATTATCGGCGGTTTCGGTTTTCGTCGATTTTTTCTGCAAAAAATTTGTGTCGGTTTTCGTCGGTTGCCTCGGATTTCGTTTATTTCCTGCGTGTTTTTGTGCTTTTTTTTATTGATTGTGAGTGCTCCATCATGGAACCAAAGAAAATTTCTTGTAAGCAACTTGTTTAATAATAATTACTTGCCCCATTTTAGGGAAATCTTAAAGAAGCGGCAGAAACAGACCACATTGGACAGCTTTTCTGAGCGACATAGGTCCTCTGACTCTGAAGCTAATCCTACTGCCAAAAGATAGAAAAAGGGAAGTGTCGCTAGTTACAGTGCCTTGATACCATATGCTAAGAGCACCATATTCATTTCTTATTCTTTTTAGTATTATACGCTATACTTATTCTCTATAAAATGTGTTTTTCATACGTATTTGGGAGTGTTTAGAACGAATTAATAGGATTTACATTGATTCATATACAGTCCCTGGCCAAATTATTAGACGCAGTTGTTTTTATAATAATTTGTTAAATATCTGGAAAGATACATGAGGAATTATCTTGAAACTTTAGGAGTGTAAACAACATGATAAACGTCATATATTTCCGAGAAGATTTTTTCTTGAAACCCCATAAAGGGCCGTCAACAAATTGAAGAAAAACGAATACGTTTTTGATAACCCTGTAAATACCAATATCACAAAAGCGTTGAAACGGAATCACACGCTTAGGAAGCTTATTGTAATAATTTGGGTCCATTTTTATGAAGATAGCATGTATACTCGAAGAGAAATTCAGGTTTTTATAAAAACAGTCCCAAATTTTACTAAGTTTTTTGCTTATAATTTGCAGAGTTTTTTATATAAAAACAAGTTATTTTCAGAAAATATGACAAACAAAATTATACACAATACCCTGCAATCAGAATTACAAAATAATAAAAATTGCATGAAAAATGAGCAGGTTTACTAAATATTTTTTCACTGCGCATGCGTGAATTCAATCAAAATATACTGTGCATAATATATTAGCTAAATATATAGACCAACTTTTATGAAAGTCTCAAAAACATAGCTTGAAAATTCTGATAGTGATCGTCGATAGAATAAGCTCGAAATTCGCTGTTTCCAAAAGGAAGCAAAAATATGAGGGGTTGTATCAAATATAGAATGAGAGACACTTCATTCTTATTATGTCAACTTTGATAAGCTAGTACATTTGGATACAATCCCTCATCTTTTTTGCTTCCTTTTGGGAACAGCGAATTTCGAGCTTATGCTATCGACGATCACTATCAGAATTTTCAAGCTATGTTTTTGAGACTTTCATAAAAGTTGGTCTATATATTTAGCTAATATATTATGCACAGTATATTTTGATTAAATTTGCGCATGTGCAGTGAAAAAATATTTAGTAAACCTGCTCATTTTTCAAGCAATTATTATTTTTTTTAATTCTGATTACAGGGTATTGTGTATAATTTTGTTTGGCATATTTTCTGAAAATAACTTGTTTTTATATTAAAAACTCTGCAAATTATAAGCAAAAAACTTAGTAAAATTTGGGACTGTTTTTATAAAAACCTGAATTTCTCTTCGAGTATACATGCTATCTTCATAAAAATGAACCCAAATTATTACAATAAGCCTCCTAAGCGTGTGATACCGTTTCAACGCTTTTGTGATATTCGTTTTTACAGGGTTATCAAAAACGTATTCGTTTTTCTTCAATTTGTTGACGGCCCCTTATGGGGTTTCAAGAAAAAATCTTCTCGGAAATATATGACGTTTATTATGTTGTTTACACTCCTAAAGTTTCAAGATAATTTCTCATGTATCTTTCCAGATATTTAACAAATTATAATAAAAACAACTGCGTCTAATAATTTGGCCAGGGACTGTAGATGTAATTGACACGGTTTCCGTCAGTTTCGGATTTCGCCGATTATTTTCGGACGGATTATCAACGAAAATCGAGGTAACACTGTATATTAAGGAGAACTTTTCGTGCCCGTGCGCCAAATGAGTAGGTATAACAATGAGTATAAATGACTCAAACTGAACACTAAAATAGTTTATTAACAGCAATAATAGATGAGGATGGCAGTGGAGCGGGCGAAAATTAACTAAAGATGATCATATTATACGCTAAGGCACAAACTAATGAGAGGTGCAGTAACTAACCCCAAGCATTCTTTAAATTCTAACACTAGATTCTCCAGGCAAGATAGCTGCATGGTTTGTACTTCGGAGTCTAAAACAACTGCTACGAAAAATGTCGCTAAATAGACCTAAAAACACTATACACAATATCAGTGGAAAATCTTAATGTCACTGATTGATGGATTCGTGGATTTCAGTGTACTTAAGTGTACTCAGTATACTTTCAGTGTATTGGAAGTAATTAACGAAACATCTTACCACAGAAAAACGTCTCAACTGAAAAACCTCAATCCAAATTCAATCGAAGTTGGTCGTCACTGCCAATGACACGAGGCTCGGTAAAATTTCAGAAACCGCCTTGATGCTCTACGAGAGATGTGATCCGACAAAACTATTACCGCCGTATTTATATGAGCTAGTCGACCACAGTAACCTTATTACCATATTCGTACATAAAAACTCCGCGACAATCAGATTTTGGGAGATTCTACCATAATTTGCGAAAGTTAAATAAATGACAGAGTAGATGGCTCGCTCCCGCATAAACATTAGAATCAGGGCAATATGTTCCCAACCAAAATTTAACGAAACATTCGATCCTAGACTACCTTTATCAGAGAGTAGTTAGGCACTTTTGCTACAGTAGTCAAACGAATATATTTTTCAAAAGTCTAAAGGGAATCATTGTTATGCACTATTTTTTATTTTAAAGTGGTTTATTTCAGAATTTTATATTTTTATATAAAACCGACATCACTTTTACATTAAAACTTTTTTTTTATTAACAAAAAACATGATATTTAAATATAGTGATGAAAAGTAGCATATAGTATAAAAATTACACATCGTAATTTTTTTTCGATGATATATACATGAAAGATGAACTTTTCGGCATTTGATTACTTCAAAAATTTAATAGACAATAAATTCTGACATAAATCTCAAGCATAAGATTTGAATAACTGTATTTATTATAAATTGCAACTTACGCATTAGGAAAATAACTAAATTTTTAAAATCGTAATTGTTAATTCAATATGATTTTTTTTTATTTTACAGAGTTTTATCAATTTAATATATAACTATCTCTAACAGACGTTTAATTTCTTCTTCAGGAAAATGTTCCCTAATTTTTAATATAATAACCGCATTCCGGAAAGTAAACCCTCAAATTAAAATTTATTCTTGTATGAATATACAAGCTCCACTTGTTCAAAGCTTGTTAAAATCTTAACTATTCTACTATATCTTTCACGTCTTTGTGATCGCAAAATAATGTATTATTCAAGCGCATTTAGAAAACACGTATTTTCTGAAAGATGAGTATTTCATATTTCAAAATTTTATGGGAGAAATTTGTAAACAATTTTACGCTTTGTTCATTCTTTTAAATATTTATAAAATTTTCAAAATACTAGACTGCGAACTCAAATATTCTATGATAATTATTGTGAGGATTACACTCAATGTAACTCGCCTTGTTTAAAACCCCTCAAGCAATTAATTTAGAAAGCTAGTATAGCTAATCATAAGAAAATAATTAGAAATATAGAAAATAATTATCTTTAACTGGGGAAAATCCTTTCAGTTATCTTCAGTGCTTTTAAAACATATATACTCGATTTGTTATTGATAAATTGAATTTTCATCAGAATAAATTTTTGTCATGCAATTGAAATTTTAGAATCAAGTGGATTCTTATTTGTTTTAAATGAAAGCACATATGATGTAAACCGAATTCTTGATTATTTATAATCTTCTAACACAGATTTCTGTTTTCTTTATTAATTTATTTTCATTAATTAATTAAAATAATAATTTTTAATGAAAGTTGTTTCGGATAAATATTCTGCATTTATCATTAGAACTTTAAAAGACATCACCTCTTTTCAAATATCAAAATTAGTACTAAAAATAATGTATTCAAATCAAATAGAACATTTGCTAAATAGTACATAAAATAAAATAGCGAATTTACAAACACATTTAAAAATAATCTACGTTTCGTTTCACTTCTGCGAACGTCATCAGGATAAGATTTTACAAACAAGGTAACCAAATTGGTTACCATGGGAACTTGGTGACGTTTGCACACTCTCCAATCAAGTATTCTCCAGGACTCTCAGACGTTTACGTTCATTTTGACATTTTAGACTTGTTTGTAACATCTTATCCTGATGACGTTCGCAGAAGCGAAACGAAACGAAGGTTATTTTTTAATGTGTTTGTAAATTCACTATTTTCTTGTGTGTACCATTTAGCAAATGGTGTATTTGATTTGACTACATTATTTTAAGTATACATTATGGTGCAATTGTCCAATTTTTAATTATAAAAATGATTTTTGCACAGTGTTTTTTCGCCTGCGCAGATTTTTTGCGATCGGAGATTAAGAAGACTAATACTATGATTCAGCTATATCTATAGCATGGTCAGATATATCGCTACAGAAATGTACTGCTATGTTAGGCCTTAGCGACAGTACCGTTGAAGGAAACGCTATTAAATTGGATATTCTGGTATTTTAACACCTTAACTGCTTCTTGCCCGAACGTGTTCTTCTTGCTTCTTGCCCGAAAGCATTAAAAAAACTTATATTTGAAAAGCCAAAATTTTTCAAATTAATTTTTTAATATATTAGACAAGTTCAGAAGTTGGAACAAAAGTAATTTATCAGTTAATTCAAGGTGATTATATTTTAAAAGGAGGTAATTAGAGTCCAAATACATATCCTTTTGTTGATACTGGAATCTAATTTGGGGAAAATTGATTTGAGAGCATTAAAAAATGATTAAGTGATAAAAAATAAAACCGAAAATTTCCGCCAGGAGGAAAACTGCAATTATATCGTAGCATGCAACATCACTGACCTCCATATCAAACAGGAAACCTGGTTTCATATTTCATAATATGATTTGCAGCGGTAAATGCGCCTAAATATGAACTAGGCAATATTTCATTTCCGTTATATCTAATGGTTGACTGTGTTTAATTTTTTAATTTATAGAGGCCTAATGACAGACCATGGTGGAAAATTGCTAAAAAATTAACAAAGAATAATGCGGACTACCATTATCTTCTTTCCTAAATGCTAAAACGTTTTTTGACGGCAAGGTCAGCTCTGGAATTTTCTGTGAAGCTCAGTGGTTAGCATACTGAAACACTGAGGGCAAAAATATGAAAGAAGATCGAAATACATTTTTAACAGAAATTCGTGTGTTTAAGTTTACACAAGGAATTATATCTGTAAATTACATTCTAAAGTGAAATAACTGTTTTTATCTAGGGAAGTATCAGTCTATAGAAAAAACTATTCCCGGTGAAAGTGTCGTCATATATGAAATCATGTGCCGGTTTTCATAGTATTTTACAGCAATTACACAAAGTGGCGTAGTTTCAACAGAATGTATTGGCCGACAAGACACAAGTTTAACATCCTTTTACCGTACATTTTTCCAGCATATTCAGTTGCTATAAAATTTAATAATTATATTAAAGTTGGTGTAAAAGGTGTTAGCATATGCAATTTAAATTGGAGAATAGGATTTGCCTTTATCATCGTTTACGTGGAATTCAAAGTAGAGTCAATACCACTAATTCAGCAAGAAAATCATTCCTCCTATATTTTAAAGGCACCATGATTATGGATAGCGCAATAAAAAAGCCAATTAAAAATACAGGTATTATCAGTAGGCCTTCTCTGTTACTTATATAATAGCTTTTAATTTTAAAATATCTAAATCTATAGTTAAAAATATATCTGCAATGTAAAAAAGTCATAATAGCTTCAATCAAATGGCATTGTTTGTTTCCCTTGCTAAATAATTACAATTATAGTTGCAGCATGAATTTTTTCCTGGTGGTTATCAAACTAACTATTTTATCACATACAAATTCGTAGTTTATGTACACTATGGGATTTATTCTATACATTTATATCACACTATGGGTTACATTATACAAACCGGGTTCCCCGGTTTATAGAATGTAAGTGAAAACCCTTTCTTTTTTATTATTATTCCATTACATTTTTTTCCATTTAATAGATATTTTCAGACTGCCCACTGACAATGTCATAAAGTATTTTTATACAAAATAATTCATTCTTGAAAATTATTTAAAAAGTTGCTAAATTGAGCGACAGTTTCCGAATAAATTGCATTCGAAAGTTATTTTTTTCCCTATTCGATGATGTAAGAATTGAAATTACACAGTATTAAGAGCGAAAAGTGCAAAAAAAGCGAAAGCGATAGCGAATAAAAGCAGACGCGTTGTCGTCATCGTTATAAATAAAATAAAATGAAATTAAACTGGGTTTTGGCTGGCGTCCAAATGTAGACTACAATTTTTTGACGGCGACAGGGAAATCCCAATGAACAGAAAACAAATTATGACTTTGTCGCTCATAAGGGTATGTTAAATGAACTTATAATACACCTACAAAAATAATTCCTATAAAATATCAGTTTTACATTATTTAATCTAACTTGAAAAACAGTTATTATTTGAAGCTTTTATTTTTACCATAACACTATTCGTAATAATTTTTTTTTTCTGAAATTCTCTGTTTTTCTGCATTTTTTATTAAAAAATTATTTCATCTAACGTATAATTTATATTTTTAAAAAAGCAATCGCTAACATGTAATCAAGGTGTACAATCAAGATGAAGTAATAAATAAAGCCTCCAATTCAAATTTTTATAATCAACAATTGAAAAATCTGTGAAAATTACGACATGTTGGCACAATCATATATATATACACACACATATATATATATATATATATATATATTTAAGTTTTATCAGTGTGAAAAGACATTTGAAATTAAGAATAACGTCATTTTCACCGTTGCAAACTTTTCACTCTTACTTTATATACGTACTTTTTTGCTTTACCACCCATGAATTCTACTAAAAATAAGGTAAAGCTAGGATAGTCTGCGCACAATTCAAAAGAATAGCAATAAAAAATCTAAATATTAATTTTTTGCTAAACTTCTCATGAATAATTTTTACTTCATTTGTTTTTTATGCATTTCCATTGCTATTTTGTTGCTATGTTGCAATTTAATAGAACAGTTGTAATAAAACCAAGAAAGGTATTTTGCGCAATCTGTCCTTACAGGGTTGGTGTGATTGCGCACATGGGTAGGAGAGATTGTTACTAATAATAACTACAATTAAATTGTTAACAATAATAATTACACTTAAAAGACATTGCTGTAAGGTTTTTGTGAACAAATATTATTGTATTAGGAGTGAATATTTCAACCTAATGATTAAAGAATCATAAAAAGGAAATATTTTTTAAAACGATTAAATAAAATTATGTTACTTAATAACACGTTTAACTTAGAATTAGTTCATTTTCATTTTTCATTTTTTTATGCAAATTTACCAATAAGATGCGTAATCTCTCCTAGCATGGAAACTAATGGGAACACAGCGCCATCTCTCCTAAGTAGCAGATGCGCAAACTCTCCAATTTCGGTAGGAGAGATTGCGCGGCCTTTTATTTAAACATGACCTCTTCTAAAACGAACCGCATTGTTAGTCTAGATTAGTAGCTTATGAGAAATCGTTTAAGTTTAAAATGTTTTGTACTATTCACATTGTATAGAAATTCTGATGAATAGCTATGAAAATTCAAGCACTTACTTTGGGAAAACAAAA
Organism: Maratus michaelseni; assembly: GCA_963931845.1. Classification (NCBI taxonomy): domain Eukaryota; kingdom Metazoa; phylum Arthropoda; class Arachnida; order Araneae; family Salticidae; genus Maratus; species Maratus michaelseni. The sequence goes on along the minus strand of OZ007595.1, from coordinate 154,201,280 downwards.
CAAAAGAGCAATACTTTATCTTAGACGCTCAAAGCAATCAACTTGCAGTTTCAAGTAGGCACTTCACTACTGTTGTTGTACAACTACCTGGAGTCGCTGCGCGCTCTTTCTACTCCTTCCCCCCGAAAATCTATGCGCGCAATCTCTCCGACCGCGCCATCTCTCCTGGCTTTACCTTATATTTTCTATTTTATTGAAATGAAAAAAATTGCATCAATGAAGCTATAATGCATAAAGTAAAATAAACCCAATAGTCTATATTTATTACAGTAAATATGATTTTTTTTTTCACTTATAAGTACACGTGGAAAAATATTTTTTCCAAAAATAATATACGCCCAAAAAGCTACGTGTCAGAATATTTTATCATTGTTTATATTTTCTCTGAACAATCGAAGTAATACGATTGGTACCATTTTTATATATTAGCCGTACTATTATTTTTCCTGAAATTCCATTGTTTCCCATCCACTGTTTGGATGGAAACCAAACAAAAAGAACAACAACAACAAAAAACACTCTGAATGAAATGCAAATAATCCTGGAAGAAGGCGCAACAACCATAGATACTGCATTATAAAAATTCTTATGTCTTTTGATTTAATTACTGTATTTATATACAGTTTGCACCATTTTTATGTAAAATTACGATTTTTTAAATTTTTTAATTTATAATTTTGAAATTTAAACAATTTCAAATCATTCTTAATACGCTGAATTATACGCTGTTTATTTCCATATTAATCAGCTGTAAAAATTACAAATAAAATAAGCATAAATAATTTAATTAAGAAGTGTCATTTAGCAATTTTAGATATTGTACTAAAAAGATTCGACATTTGTAAACTTTTTTTTTGGTATTTTATACAATACCTTTTTGATATATTATTAAATGGTTTTATTGAGTAAAATGATTTAATTAAGATAAGACGTTAATAACTTGGTAAAAATTGAAAAACCTTATCTTAAAAATAAAAATAAGAATAACAAAATTTCAAAAACACTCATCTCCCACAATTTTGAACTTTTTGCAGCAAAGAGTTTTCATACATCTCTTACACATGAGCTCTATAATTATAAGGACCAGATTTGCGAAAAAACAAGTAGTTTAAGAAAAAAATAAATAAGAAGTCATGACATGTGTAAAAAAAATGTATAAAAATTGATACTTACTAAACATTAAAAAATCCCTGACGGCTCGGCCTACAGGCACAGGTAGATTTCGAACACGCAGACCGTGGGGCGCCTGTTTGTCGGGAATTGCGGAAGAAATGACCTTTTTACGATGATGCGGCAGTTGGAACTGCCTACTTCGAAACCTAACTTGTTTGCAGGCGGAATCGGCAGGGATTTTTTTGTTTTTAATTTTTTTTTAACGGTTGGTCCTATAAAAAACTTGTAAATATAAAAGTTTTAAATAATATTAAGAGGATTAATAATAAATTTAAGCGGATTTGAAATCTTGAGAATTGGCGTAGCTATGAATTTTTTCTTCTAAACCCCCCTCCCCCCCCCTTAAGGCAATTTTTAATTATATCAAAAATCTGTCATACATAAATTTTCGGCCCTTCTCCTAGAAGTAATAATAACTTCAAACGGATTCGATATGTATCATAAGTAAGAAATTATGGGGTTTTTTCTGTTTTCACAAAAAGCTCCCCCATCCCCCCCCCCTTGGTTCGATTTTGTCCATTAACGAACTTGACCGAGATTTTATGCCCCTTGATTTTATGTATCAGTTTCGAAAAGATGCGGGAGTTGGAACCGCCTACTTCGAAAAATAACTTGTTTGCAGGCGGAGCCGGCAGGGATTTTTTTTTTTTTAAATTTTTTTTGCTATAACGGTTGGTCCTATAAAAAACTTGTCAATATAAAAGTTTTAGATAATATTAAGAGGATTAATAATTAATTTACGCGAATTTGATATCTTGTGAATTGACGAAGCTATGATTTTTTTTCTCTTAAAACCCCCCTTTTTTCCCCCCCTGGGGACCATTTTTAATTATATCAAAAATCTGTCATACATACATTTTCGACCCTTCTCCTAGAAGTAATAATAACTTTAAACGGATTCGATACGTATCATAATTAATAAATTATGGGTTTTTTTCTGTTTTCACAAAAAGCCCCCCCACCCTCCCCCCCTTGGTTCGATTTTGCCCATTAACGAACTTGACCGAGATTTTATGCCCCTTGATTTTATGTATCAGTTTGTAAAAGATTAATGCAGAATTTTTCCAGTTATCGTGGTCAGAAAAAAGTGACATAGATAGATAGATAGATAGATAGATAGATAGATAAAGTTTTGAACTGGGGGTGGTTTTGGGTTCTGGGAGTCATGATCGGCGTAGATCTGCAAAAATTTTTCAAAATTTCCAACTTAGGTGAGAATGTAATAGGTAGTATTTCTTACGAAATCTACCTAAAACATATATATATTTACGAGGGTGGTTCAAAAAGTAATGTAATAAGTCCTCTAGGAGAAAAACTTTGTTCACGAATTCAAAGATATACACAACATAGTAAGGCATTGGTACATATTACTTCTCCACATAGTCACCATGGTTGTCAAAGTATTTGCTACATCGGAGCCTATTGTTTAAAAACCAAGATTTTATACAAAATTAGGGGTCGCCAATGTGTTATGATTGATTCATTCAGATATTTATTTGCACGTTTTCTTAAAGAAAGATTTTGAAGAATATGTTGTTTAATAAATAATTGACAGCTGTAAATTTAAAAAAATTACATTCTGTATTAGTTTCAATTGTTATTTGTAAAATAACATTATAAGTTCATATTAGGATAATTTTTGGAAAATTATCAGGTGGGGAGTACCGAGAAATATGATTACAGTTGGCAGATGATATCGCCAGAAGACACTTCCGGTAGTAAATATATGCGATGTATATTCAGTTGATACTGAATCTCCGAGATTTAAAGTTTCAAAATAAAATTTAAATAAACGCAAATTGCGGCATGGAGGTTTAAATCTTAAAATTTCTTTTGTCTATATAAAGCCACTATTAAGTTTAAAATGAAGAAAAATTATTACCTGTTTGAATGCACATAAATTTTGAGATATAAAAACAAATCCCGGTTTTAAAATTGTATTGATTTTTCATTGGTTAGCGTTGCCCATTCTACAAAAGCTATCATATCATATTAACAAGAACTGGTCAAATCAGTGATTAAAGAAGAATTTATTCAGAAGGGCAGCATATTTGATGAACAGGGTCTTGTGGGTCACAACCATGCGGCGATCGGCCGATTTTCGTCTCGCTGCACAGTGGAGCATTTGGCGGATTTAGCCGGCCAAAAGTCAAAATTTCAAAATACAGTTCAGGAGAAAAATATGCAGCTAACTGTGAAGGTAAATAGTTGGGGAATCTCCGTACAGTTGTAAAATTTTTCCATGTGCAAGCAAATTAGTGCCAGACAAGTTAAAACTTCCTTGTAACAGTAGGTTGGTTATGTGTGCTTTCAACTACAACTTTGTTACTGCTTATTGCAGAGTGATTTTTTTTTTTGTTCAAAACTTTTACTTATATGAAATAGTTATGGATTATGAAAGATTCGATAAGTATGTTTATATTTCACATTAATATGTTTATATTTACTTAATTAAAGAATATGGTAAAGCGACATGGAATTTACCGTATAGTTTGGAAAATGTTATTGTTAATTTAAATATTCCATAAGTACAGGGTTCGTACGGATCAGGGAATTTTCCAGGAGTGTCACCAGTATTTTATTTATAGAAAAACAAATGTAGGTTAAACTCGCGAAACTTCAGCTTCTTTTAAGCAGAGATTTTCTGTAAGAAAATACTGGTACCGAAAATTTTCCTGATCGCAAAATTCCAGGAGCCGTACGAATCCTGTAAGTAGTTAGTTAACATTAAGGGTGAGATCCGATGATATTTTTTACCTGAATTGAGAGTTCAAGATATGCATTTAATAACTTTCAAAACAATAGCCGCTAATAACCACTAATTTAGAAGAATTTCTTTCAAGAACAAATGTGTATGTTTATGTAAATGATGATGTTTTCATTTCCCTCCCTTTTTTAATTTTATTCTACGGTAGCTAAATTGCAAATGTTCTAACAAATTGTTATTTGCAGACATAAAGGAGTTCCAATTCGCATATCTGATCACTAAATGTATATCTGGAATGAAAATTATATCAAAATAAATCCTGTTCGACCTTATGAATAACCAGAATTTTGAAAATTTACGTTAGATAAGAAATTTTAATTTCTCGAGGATTACCTTGTTATTAAAGATAATTATTAAGAAAAGCAAATGCATCAGGTAAAGCATGATTTAAGCATTTTTTCTGGAGAAAAAAATTATTTTTATTGTAGGGAATATTTCATTTGCCGTAAGTACGTCCAGGGTGGCCTCAGAAATTTTTCTGTGAATTGTAGTCAAAGAAGCAAACCGAAGAAGTACACAGCATAAAATTCTTGAAAATAAAACAGTCAGATATAGACATTCACATTTCCGTCCTATAATTCGCTACAAATGGAAATAATTATTATCCAAATAAGGAGTCCTACAAAGTTACCGTGACTTCTGGTGAAGTTCAGATGCAACGTTACATGTGTCTTGCACTATCTGAAAGAAGTTGTATAGACAATAAATGATGACGAACGTTGTATAAAATTAAAATTTGGAATGTGACGGTTTTGAACAAAGAGAATATAAAAAAAGTTTAAAAATTATGTCAATTTTGACAGGAACATTTTTTGGAATTCATTTGTACTTTTCCAAATTGTTCTTCAGTCAAATAAAGAAAAAATCGTTTGCCTAAAGCTAACGTCTTCCCCGCCTAGATTCTGCCGACCCTTAAGAATTACGATTGTAAAGGATATATGAAGAGTCGAAGTTTAAGAGAAATCGTGTAACGTGGATATTCTAAATTGGTAAGTGCTCAAGGAAGATCTACTCTTTTCTTCTATGAAACGCAGACCAAGTGAATAAAATCGGAATCATTTTTAAAGGCTTTATCACTACTTATTCCTGTTGAACATTTCAGTGCAACAGCCCATGAAAGTCAAATTGAATCGAATAGTGATGAAAACCATTACGATGACAAGTTTGCATCATCTGATGAACAACCTTCGATTCTGTTATCAAATACGTATATTATATATACATTCATTTATGTATATCTAATATGATATTTGTCAAATTTTGCTTAAATTAAATAAATAACATATGAGATTAATAAATACTTGATTTCAATATATTACTGTTTTACTCTATAAATGCCTAAATCGAAAAAAAGATTAAAGTGTAAATATACTTAAAAAAAAGAGTTTTCTAAAGTTGTACAGTTTTTTTTCTTTTAATGAAATATAATGTAGTTTAAAATCGATTTAAAAAATTTCGAAGACGCATGTAGAAAAAACGCAAAAATCTAATAATCTATATCTATATACATAAATATATATCGCCAAAATTTTTAAACAAATTAGAATATGACTTCAAAAATTAAAATTTTGAGTTATTCTGTATAAAAAGTTATGTTTATATTGGTGGATAACGCACAATTGCAACCAGAGAATTAATCACTAACATTTTATCATAATTAAAGTTAGTGTTACATGTTACAATGATTTTCACATACCCTGTATATACACAAACATTTTTTCAAAAAAAAATGCTATAAAAGTATAGAAATATGATAAACTAATAAAATATAAACATTCCATTGTTTTTTCCGGAAGAAATATTTTTGGCCGGCTAAATTCGCAAATTTCCCCACTGTGCGCTGCTGTCAGGATTACAAACCTTTCAGCTGAGCACTTAATGCCCGACAGATAAGATTCTATTCATGGGTTTCGAAACATCTGAATCAGAAAGCGGGACAAAGTTAATTTTTGCAACATAAGTTGTTTGTTTGTTATTGTGATTCAACAGCTTCCGTTTAAGAATGCTATATTACATGAATCAAATGCAATAACATTTTAAAACGCTCTCAAATAAGCTTATAAAATATTATTTAATTTATTTAAGAAAAAATTCCGGTGTCAGTTTTAATTTGTAATTTTAAATATTTGGTATCATTTATTGATTGTTTGGAAGATAGTTAGTGTTTTGTTTTTACGCTAGTGCTGTCAACTAACCGAAACTATGTTTAACTCTTTAGCGGGCGGTGTCCACAAAAAAAGACACATAATTTTAATTCCAAAACTGACAAATGGCACCAAGATTATTTAATTATTTTTTTCTATTTATAAACTAAGGGAAAATAAGCAAGTTTTTATTTTCTAATAAATTATTTTGTAAATTCTGGTGTCAGTCGATAATTTCATCATTTTAAACACAGATTTACTCCGCGCCGGAAAAGGTTAAATAAAATTTATCTTTTTTTTTGAGTTAACAGATCATAAATAAATTTCTTACCAGCAATTTGTTTTATAGAATGTGTTCGAAAAAGCCAATTCATTTCTCAAACATATATAGAAACAGAGAATTAACAATTGGAAATATATTCGTAAGCACAACTATGGAAAATACACTGACACGGTACGTATTGTTACTACCATACGGTGGACACATTAAACGATGCTAATGTCGTTTTCTCATAAGCTTCGTACCTTATGGAACATCCATATGCAACGTATTCTAAATGCATTAATTAATCTAACTACATTTTTGACAATTGACCGTATATACACGCCTAAACCAATTACATTTCATAAATAATATTCAATCCACAGCTAAACAATTACATTCAATTATGCTGTTAGCAGAAACTAATCGCAGAGACACCTCTTCCCCACCAGCCTAATTTCTGAACTATTGTACAATTGTCATTGCAAAAGCATTTATACATATTTTAAAATGTTTCTATTTAAATTTGGCGCGTTACCACCATTGTACTTCCTGAAAACTGATCAACAGCGGACTATTTTAAATGTAACAACTCAGTTCTTCTTATAGAAGTAGAAGGGGTCTGCCCCCTACGGGCTACGCTTTCCAACACCCGGCCTGACCCTGCTTCTTGGATTATTATAAGGAAGCTATGGCAATATTCTTCCTTTGGGTTCGAGGCTACAAAAATTTGTCTGCTCGGGAATAACATTCAGAACTGCGCCATTAAAAAGTACTGTGTTTAGTAAATTTGTGCACATATATTAAGTTTATATCGAGTTTTAGATAGTTTCAGGAACGGGTGTATAGCTTATACATGAATTATTTTCCCTATTTTAATGCTACTTCATTTATATTTAATGTTATCTGTAAAATTAAAATTAATTATTCGAATTAATAAGTATATATGGATTTTCTCATATGCAATTATCGAATAGTAATTTATACAAAATAAATCTAAAATATTTTACCCATGTATTCACCTTTATTTATATTGCATCAAGTGATGAAATGTATCAACAAACGCCCTAGTCGCTTCTTTTACGCCGTGCGATTCCCACTGGGACGGCACATGAATATTGTCCGTATTTTTTTAATAGTATATCGTTTTACCATTAAATGCTTTTTGCATGTAATATTATAATTATATTCAGGTTTCCTTTCTTTTTTAATATTCACGTGTAAATGTATAGTACAATTGAAAGTGTTAGTAAATTTACTATTTATTGTCCATTTTACCAATTTTCATTCAGACATTGTTTAAAAAACATGGTCAAAAATTTTCACTAAAAACGTCCCTCATTTGAAAAATGTAAAAACAGTTTCGATAAAAAATCTTCACCACTCCAAAAAAGCGCTTTCGCCCCAGCTAGAGCATCATCAGTTTTGATCTTCAATCCTCTGCCTCTCCGCTATATATACGACTGCTGGTTGAAAACCTCCCCCTATCGGCATTCAATTCTCTCTCTCTCTTTCTCTCCCCCTCTTCTAACATTTTTTTTCCTGCGGCAATCAATCAATGAATGAACCATATCATTGCATGCGGCTTTGGATGCATTAATTTCTATTGCCTCTCTTATTAAAACATTATGTAAATTTTCGTAGCTTGCTACTTTCTGTATTTGTAGGGTTTCAAGTTTGATTGGGGTTTTAGTGTTTAATCTTGCAAGAGCTGTTGACTGTTTATTTAGTTTTATATCTCTGATATGTTCTTTCATTCTTTCCTCTATTTTTCTCTTCGTCATTCCTATGTAAGTAAGCTTTTCATTTCTGCTGTTTAGACAATTTATTTTGTATATTCCTGCTGTTTGTATTTCCTCATATTTTTCTATTTCATTTCTTATTGATTTGAAGAGGGATGGATTGGGGGTTAGTGGGACTATTTTTCCTAATTTTTCTAATTCTCGTTTTATTTTCAAAGATACACTTTTTATATATGAAATAGGAGGAATGTATCTTAAATTCTTTTGTGCTGGTTGTATATGGTCAATTCTTTTTCTTACTCTTTCAATTAATTTAAGTATAGTTTTTCTCGGATGTCCTGCCTTTAAACCAATGTTTTCAATGATTTTTAATTCTTCTTTTAGTGATTTTTCTGTTGAACAAACATCTAGGGCTCTATTTATATATGTATTCATGGCTGCTAATATGTACGGTAGTGGAGTATCGGCTTTATAGGAGATTATATTTAAGTTTGCTGCGGGTTTTCTATATACTGGAGTATTTATTTTTGTTATATCATGAGTTATTTTACATCGATGTAGTTGATCGAATGCTTAATTTCTTTTTCTATTGTAAACTGGATATTCTTGTCATACAAATTTACTTTGTCAAGGAGGTTATTTAGATTAATTCGTTTATTTGTGATAATAAATATGTCGTCTACATATCTAAGCCATAGCCTGATTTCAGTTTTGTGTTCGTTTAGAATTATTGTTTCTAGATTTCTTAATTTCCATTCTGCGACTATATTAGAAATTGGGGATCACATAGGTTACCCCTTTAATTTGTTTATATATTTTGCTATTGAACTTAAAATAACTTTCATTCAGCATCAGGTTTGTTGCGCTTTGTAATAGAGCACTTAAGTTAGATTCTGTATAATACTTTTTCATTTTATTATTGATTAGATCTGTCATTTCTTTCAAGTTAATAGATGGATAGAGGTTTTGGACATCCAGGCTTAACATGTAGTCATCAGGCTGTGGTTCATATTCTTTTAACTTTTGTATGAAACTTTTCGTTGAATTGATCGAAATTTCTGAGGGGGGGGGGGATTATTTTTTCATATTGCTTTTTCATATATTTTTTAATGTCATATGTTGGGCTGATCGTTTTATTTACAATAGGTCTTAGTTTATATGAAGTCTTGTGATCTTTCAGTTTACCAAAAATCATAGGGATGTTCGGTGTGAAATTACGTTTAATCGGTTTTTCTTCAGGTGGCCAGTTTACTGATTTTATTAGATCATTAGATGCTTTGATTAACTTATTCAATGAATCTTTCTTTATTATTTCAGTATCCATTTGCTTAATTGTCTTTTCCATTATATTTATATAATCAGTTTTATTCATTATAGCTAATTTTCCAGTTTTATCTGTATGTAAGAAGGTTAGATCTTGATTATTTTTCAATTTCTTTAATGTATGCAGGTTATCTTCCCATCTTTTCTTTCGAGTTTTTAATTGTTTACTGATTTCATCTAGATTAATATTTCTTACCCTGATTGCCTCTTCTTCGGGTATTAATTTCAGAACTCTTTCTGTCTTTGGAATGGTTTCTTTTAGGTTTATTTTATTTCTCATAGTGTACTTAGGTCCTTTCTTTAGATAGTCATCTTCTTCTTTACTGGGTATGTATTATGATAGATTTATATATGGTACTTCAGTCCTTTCCTGTTCGAATTTTTCTTTGTTCAATTTTTTGTCTTTCCAAAATTCTAGTTTTTTGTTTCGCTTCTTTTATGTTTACATTTTTTATGTTCACGGACGGTATTAATTTTTGCAATAACTTGGTCTTTTTTACCTGGTTCAAGTCTCTCTAATTCTTCTTTTTGTTCTTCGATTTGCATACTTATTTTATTTATTTCGGGATTTTTCCGTTTTATACTTTTCTTATGATTTTTCGCTCGAAAACTAGTACTTCTCTGTTAAATTCAGTCCACAGGAATCTGTTCTTGATTTTCATGAAATTCGGAAAGATATAAAGAGCTCCCCTTCTGAAACTGAAAGATCACAGAACTCCATATAAACTAAGACCTATTGTAAATAAAACGATCAGCACAACATAGGACATTGCAACATATATGAAATAAAAGAGAAGTACTAGTTTTCGAGCGAAAAATCATAAGAAAAGTAATAAAAAGGAGATATGCCGAAATAAATAAAATAGGTATGCAAATCGAAGAACAAAAAGAAGAATTAGGGAGACTTGAACCAGGTATAAAAAGACCAAGTCATTACAAAAATAAATACCATTCGTGAATATGAAAAATGTAAACATGAAAAGAAGCATAACAAAAAACTAGAATTTTGGAAAGACAAAATAATGAACAAAGAAAAATTCGACCAGGAAAGAACTGAAATACAATATATAAATCTATCATCATACATATCCAGTAAAGAAGAAGATGACTATCTAAAGAAAGGACCTAAGTACACTATGAGAAATAAAATAAACCTAAAAGAAACCATTCCAAAGATAGAAACAGTTCTGAAATTAATATCCGAAGAAGAGGCAATCAGGGTAAGAAATATTACACAAGATGAAATTAGTAAACAATTAAAAACTCGAAAGAAAAGAGGGGAAGATAACCTGCATACATTAAATAAATTGAAAAATAATCAAGATCTAACCTTCTTACATACAGATAAAACTGGAAAATTACCTATAATGAATAAAACTGATTACATAAATATGATGGAAAAGACAATTAAAGAAATGGATACAGAAATAATAAAGAAAGATCCATTGAATAAGTTAATCAAAGCATCTAATGATGTAATAAAATCAGTAAACTGGCCACCTGAAGAAAAACCGATTAGACGTAATTTCACACCGAACATCCCTATGATTTTTGGTAAACTGAAAGATCACAAGACTTAATATAAACTAAGACCTATTGTAAATAAAACGATCAGCCGAACATATGACATTTAAAAATATATGAAAAAGCAATATGAAAAAATAATCCCCCCCCCCCCCTCAGAAATTTCGATCAATTCAACGAAAAGTTTCATACAAAAGTTAAAAGAATATGAACCACAGCCTGATGACTACATGTTAAGCCTGGATGTCCAAAACCTCTATCCATCTATTAACTTGAAAGAAATGAATCTCAGAATAGCGCGGAATGGGTCCATTATTCACAGGTGTCCACTTTTCAGAAGTAACAACATATATATATATATATATATATATATATATTATTTGGATTGAAAAAGTGTCCTTTAAATAGAGATGTGCGCTATTTGAGTACGTACGTTATGGAGGATTTATTGTATAAACTTTAAAGTTTCTGAAGCTAACGCATAATTTCGGCAGTTTAATCCAAATTAAAACAAACGAATTAGATAATTATGAGTTTTTATGTAGTGTTTAAATACTGAAATATATTCTATCGTTTCAGGGTTACGAGAAATAACTTGGACACACATGATACATTATAACTTTAATGCTAATGAAAATATTACGACCAAACTTCAAAATAAATATGAATATATTATTTCGTCTAATATATTTACAAATTTTTAAAGTGGCTACCTTTAGCCTTAATATAGAGCTTTAAACGTCGCACAAAATTTTCGGCTATGGGCCGCAACTCACGTACTAATATTTTATCCCATTCCTTGCATAAGGATTTCTTTAGGGATGCCAAAGTTTTATGAGGTTTAACACACGCCCTTGTCCCCAAGATGAACCAAACAGAATAATCCACTGGTTTCAAATCTGGGGAATACGGTGGCCATTCTTGAGCTCCAATGAAGTCAGGAAAATATGTTTTGCACCAATCTTGAGTACCTTTAGCTCTGTGTACAGGTGCGGAATCCTGTTGGAAAATCCATCTTTTGTTTTCAAAGAACATCTGTGACCAAGGTAAGACAACATCTTCCAAAATGAGTTTGCGATATGTTTGTTGATTAATCTTTATCCCTTGATCAAAAAAAATAAGTGTTGTTTTCCCACTAGCACATATCTGACCCCAAACCATTACAGATTGGGGTCGTTGACACCGTTCAACAATGCAAGAAGGTCCAGGTGCTTCTACTGATCAATCTCTATTATTATGGCTATTGTGAGCTTGTTCAATCGAAAACAGTTTCTCATCTGTAAAGACAAATGTTTGCCATCGATCACCTGCGGCCCGCTTTGACAGTTCTTTACACCTTTGAAGTCTTGTGCGTTTGTTCTCTGTTGTTATCTTTTGAGCCTCGTTTATTTTGTAAGGGTGAAGACCAAGTTGTACTCTTGCCACCAATGTGCGGTTTCTCTGTTGATCTTCATCTCTCTAGAAGCCTTTTTGACTAAAATCCTAGGATTTCTTTGAACTCGCTTTTTGATAACTACCCGGTTTCTTGATGTGTTAACTGTGCGTTTTCTACCTCTTCCTGGCCTGTCACCATCATGTCCGAGTTCTTTAAACCTTTTGATTGTGTATGAAACCGTCTGCTTAGGCACTTTCAATCGTTGAACAATTTCACATTGTTTCAATTTTTGCTTATGTAATTCAAGTATGGCAGATCGTTTGTTAACCCTAATGGTTATTACAACTAACTTACTTACACCTGTTTAGTAGCTTTCTAGAATCAATTCCCTATGACAATAACATTATAACTTTAGTGGTAGTTACAGATATTTGATTTGAAACTTCGTCCAAGTTATTTCTTGTCACCCTGTAAAATGCAGCTAATCCAAATGTACTCATTTGCTATGTATGTTCAAATTTGAAACGAATTTCGTTAGTGCTGCTAAATGATATGCAAAATTAGTAGAAAGAGTTTCAATTAAATCATTGGAATAATCACATAATTAGGACGATATCAAATTTATTTTTATATTTCACGAAATTCTTTTTTTAATGATGATATGGTTTCAGAATTTTAGCATCATTCTATGTCAGCTAACCTAGAGGTTCCTTCTAGGCCCCGTTTAGATGTACTCGCTACAGGACATGTATATAAGTACGAACCTCTACAAACTGTCAGAGTCAGAATTAGTATAGTTGGAACACAAGAAGTCCTTCTGTTAGCTCACTATTTCACTTTTGCTGGAAAAAACGATCTAATCACAATTTACTGTTCATTATACAATAAACCTAACATATTGTAAGTATGTGATCTAGAACAACTTGTGTGCTGAAAAAACATAATTACAGAATTAAAGGTTAGAAATCAATACAGTCATTATCATTTGGCCTCAAACTAAGCCATACAAATTTTAGAGATGAATTTGACCCTTGATTTAACAAGCAGTAACGACTGAACAAATTATTTTTATAGTTTGTCACTTTGTCAATGAATTAATCTATTAATATATCACAGAGATGCTGAAGTCGTTTACCACTTGCTTAAATATTTATTAGTTTATTCATTTTTTTTAAATCCCCTCAAAATTAAATTCCTAAATCCAACCTTATTTTTATATGCCCAAATCTCAAAAGGAACACTTCTGATTTGAATAGCGTTAGTACCACTGCAAAGAACACACCTTAATTGACAAAACTAATTGCTTCATTTTGAGTCTCTTCCGTATAAGGTAAAAAAAAAAGCAATATTTAAAATACCTACTTTACGTGAGATTCTCAAGTATATTCAGCTGCAAAGTAAAGTACCTGTATACTCAAATATCTCTTGAACAGATTAAGCTAGAATTGTGTCTCAAGTGTCTATCTGTATGTAAAAGGACTATGCGCTATCTTATGAGAGTGGCTGCAGCCAACGCTCAATAGTGACAGAATTTGGAAGTTATCTACCCTATCCCGGAAAATACAAGAGATATCAAAATAATGTCAACTATAAAAGTTTAGATCATTCTAGATTTATATTACAATGACGTCTTACATGCTGTTGTTGTTGATGTCGTGTCCATGGATATGCAAAAAGTCAAGAAATAAAGGCTCAGATATGGTCAAAGGTCCGGAGGACCACTGCCGCCAGCCCTGGTGCTTCAGAACTGTAAAGGATCTCTCGAAGTGGATCCATTAGCGGTAACCAGCCGAGTTTTAAGATATCTGCTGTAATGGCTGGTAATAACTGCTGTAATAACTGCTGTAATGGCACTCGAAGATGTGTCTCGGTGTGAGCTGAGTTTCCGGGCAATTCCTGCAAATAATATAGGTTCTTGTACCATCAGGAAGGATCTTCATTCCTTTATAGTGATTTGTTCTTAATCTAGTCAGTGTAGTTGCTACATTTCTAGGGCAATCAAAGTCAGTGATTAAAGGCTTCCTAGAGGGCTGATTAAAAAGTCTACATCTGGCCACAGCGTTTGCATCTGCAAGTGTGATGGTGGAACTAGGTTGGTCAAGATTTCGTGCCTCTTTGGCTAAAGCATCCGCACACTCATTACCCTCGATGTTTACATGTGCAGGTATCCACTGCAGCACACAAGATTTCCTCTTGCAATGCAGCTGATAGAGTAAGTCATTTATAGTAGAGGTGATGTTTGTGTCCCCGTTTACAATGGCCTCTAAGGCCGATTTAGAGTCTGAGAAGACAACCAGTCCTTCAGCAAGATCCATAGCATGAGAATTTGTCAGGTAATAAGTTAGGGCTTCTTTGATTGCCAAAAGTTCGCTGGTAAAGTTGGAGGCAATAAAACCTGTGTTAATTTTAAGATTGACTTTTTCACCACCTGGAAGAATGAAAAGGATACCTGCTCCACCTCTATTGAGGGATTTATCTGAGGAACCGTCGGTGAAAGCAACTGCCAGATTCTCCTGGGAGAACTTTTCTATAGCTTCAAGACCCTTTTGTCTGACTATTATAGGCTCCTCTTTTTTAGAGCAGGGTTGAAGTAAGTTCAGATTAATCTTAGTGTTCGCCGGTGGTGTTCTTGGAAAGAGAGGTTCCAGAAGGAAATCCAGGGATGAATGTTCCAGTTGGATCAGTCTTCTAATATCTCTGTCCAGCTGGAGAGTTGAATATCATTTAAGCCTGGTTGAGCATTTCCAATCATTGAAAAGTCTGGTAGAGATATGATCATTGCTATTGCAGCGAAGTCTATTGGTGAACTTGATCGTAGCTAGGTTGCGTCTACTCTCTAAAGAGGGTAGGCTACATTCCTGTTCCGCTTTTTCATTGTTAGTTGATGATACGGCACCTATAATAATTTTAGAGGCTCTATGCTGCACGGAATCTAGTTGCTTTTTAATAGAAGTTGAAGCCGGGGCCCAGACTGGGGCAGCATTCTCGAGCCCTGGTCTAATAATAGTGCAGTATGTGCTTTTTAATGTTTGAGATATTGAATCCCACGTAGTTTTCTGAGAATATTTAATTTCCCGAGAGCTTTATTTGAGACATGTTCAACGTGCTTCGTAAAGCGAAGTTCTGGGTCCAAAATAATACCTAGGTAAGTAGGGGAAATAATCTTGACGTCTTACATGTAAAATGAATTGTTAAAATTGTTGATTTTTCAATAACCAATAACCAGAGTATTACGTAACTAATGGCTTCTAGTAGTGTGGAATTACAAGGTAGATCAATATTTTCTAGTAAACCTAAAATCTATAGGCAAGGTACAATTTCAGTTAATAAGAACTTCAAGTTAAGAATGTTCAAAATATCCACCATCGGCAGCGATATACATGCACTAACACTACCTTTACATACATAGTTGCAGATGTTCGACTCATTGAGGATACTTAACTCGCGTTTCTGATTAAAACAATGCACGTTGCTTATATGTGTTAGTTTTATTAGAAAATACACATCTGGTTGATAATGGCATATTTCTACAAACAATTACTGATGTACATTAGCCGGCGACTGGTAATCGAAAAATTAACAATTCAGAGCTACCAATAAAGTTATTTTAAATGTAAGAGGCAATTTCATACTAAATCAAGCATAATATACACTTTTGTAGCTGGCAAATTTGTTGTTTTTCTCATATTTGTCAGGATATAGAAGATAACTTCAATATTTCGCCATTAGGGATACTGTAACTACTCTCATTTGATAGCACATACTCATTTTACTGCAGGTGGATACTTGTTCCTCCTTTATTCCAGCTTTATCCATTAAAGAACTATTTGAGTGCACCGGGACTTTACTTTGCATCCGGATTCAGTTGTGAATCTTGTGCAAAGTAAATGGTACAAACCATGAAGAGTTCCAAAGCAAAACTAATGTTTTCTTGTCAATTATGGTATGCTCTTTACAGTGGTATTAACGGTAATTAAATAAGAAGTGTTCCTTTATAGATATAAGTTTCTGAAACGGTGTTTGAATTTAAGAATTTAATTTTTGAGGAAATTCAAAGATGAATAAATTAATAGATATTTAGGTAGGAAGGAAATATTTTTAGTAGCTCTGTATCATGTCCATAGGCAACTAATTGGTATAGAGGCAAACATTTAAATTAATGTGTTTATTGTTTGCTAAAGCATGGGTGAAAGTCATCGCGATTGGTTTCAAAATTCTTTTAATACTGCAATTATGTTTTTCAAAACAAACAAGTTGTACTGGAACACATGTCTGCAGTATGTGGGACATTTGTATCATGATCCGTAAGATAAGTTTGTGATTTGATCGTTTCTCTTGCGACAGTAAAGTAAAGAATTTTACAAGAGGACCCCTGATGTCCCAACTATACTACTTCTGACTGTGACAGTTTGCTGATGTCCATTTTAGACATACATGTACGTCCTTTTGCGATTGCATCAAAAGTGAAGGGAGTCGAGTAGGGCCACTTGGGCCATAAGGCCGCCAAATTTCGGCCACTTCGCATGGAATACACCAGTGCTGAGTGTATGTATAGCATAATAGAAAACTGCTTTCAGCAAGAAACTGAAATATCATAAACGCAATTCTAATTTTAATATTATAACTACAATTTCCTACATAAAAATACATAAACGCATTCAGCGGCCATTCTGCGGAAGAAGTGAATTACTAAACCAGACATGCAAAAGTTAAAACCTAACCCGAAATAGTCCAACCCCCAATGAAGCAGAACAGGATCGCTAACTAAAGTTAGGTTACCTCAACTAATGCAGTACACTAACCCACATACACTTTAAATCTCTTTTTTGCCAATATAGCTTATTTTTTACGCGCAGTAGACGATACTATGTTTGAGATGATCCTATAATATATATATATATATATATATATATATATTGATGACATTATCATATTTTATTTCAATGAAAAAAATTGCACATCACCACTCAATTTTTATCCTACTCAGCTTAAATTAAGCGAAAATGATTTAATTAATAATAATATAAACTTTCTTGACTTAAAAATTAATATTACTAATAATTATAAATTAATTTTTGATATTTATGATAAGAGATTTGATTTCCCATTTAAAGTAAATATTTTTACCAATTTTGCTTCATGTTTACATAAATCTGTTTATAAAAATATAATTATCAATTATCTACATCGTATAAAATACTTATGCTCAGATATAAATAAAAACAAAAATATTAGATATATTCGAGATCAAGCAAAAATATATGGATATCCAATTTTTATGATAAATTCAATCATCAACTCTTTTAAATAACATTTATTATATAATTTAAATATAAACATGGTATGTAATAAATTATTGTTTTAGTGTGCGATAACATATAACAAAAGATATAGAAAATAATAATTATAACATACATTATTACAATTATAACATATTAGGAAATTTAATATTTAATATTTGTTTGAACATTATATACACTTTATATAGAAAATTACAAATATAACATACATAATTACAATTATAAGATATTAGGAAATTTAATATTTGATTGAACATTATTTATACTTTGTATAGTTGTGATTGTGCGTTGCCGATCACCTCTGTTTAAGGTATTATTGATGTGCAGTTTTCATACATTTATAAATTAACTTATACAATAACAAATTAAATTATACAATGATAACATGGTGATTATAACTCATATACATATCTATTTGCAATATATATAAATATAAATATATATAGTTTTTATCTTTGTCTATGAATAATTAAAATTAACAAGTATTTTAATTACTGCATTGCATTAATTTGATTGAAAAACAGTAGTAATACTATTAATTATCAATATTATAAATTTTGAGATATTTTGAATTGTTTATGAATTATTTAATTAGATATTTAAATTAATCTATAAATATAAAATATATTTACAATGTAGTATAAATTAAACATTAATTATTTAATAACAAGTCTAATATAAATTTAAGTAGTAGTAAAAATAAAACATTAAATATTTAATAAATGTCTATAATATCAGTGGATTAACACAGCTGGCAGCAAAAACAATTTGAATTAAAATAATATCTCTTTTACATAATATATTCTTGTTAAGAATATCTGAAATGCTGTGCAAGTTGAATTAATTCTGTGTAGATTTATTCATATAGTAGTAATATATTTTATTTGAATTTAAAGTAAAACTACAAGTTAGTATTGTTTTTTAAAGTTTATTTATATAAATAAATCTAATGAAGTGAGTATGTAACTAATAAAGTGGATATTTAACTAAATATTAATTATGAATTATTATAATACCAATAGATGGCGACACTTTACCTTTCAGGTAGTTGTAGATAATATTGTTAATATTATATTTAATTTAACTATAGAGGGAGCTATTGATTGTATATTAATTTTACTTTCAGGAATTAAAATTGGATGGAGTAATATATATTCACGGATATAAATTTGTTATAAGTGTATTAAAACCAGAATTATTTTGAGTGTTTTTGAATCATTTTGTGATTCGGTGTCATCGATGGGGTTGAGTTTTAAAAAAAGTGTGCTCTCAACTTGTCTTACAAATCATTTCTCTCAACTCGACTTAGTAAACATGTATGATGCATTGCCATGTGGATGTGAATATTATGCAGAAGTTGTGACATTTTAAGGATTCTGTATAATTATTGTGAGTAAATATTTAATCTACACTTTACGCGTTCATATTTCCAATTTTATTATTTCAAAACTGTTATCTCGTGGTAATTTAGTGAGGTGTTAATTACAGTTTTTTGGATAATCGATGTGAGTGAAATATATTGTATTTTCTTAATGGTTTTTTATTTCCTATTTAAATATTTCCAAATTTTAATATTTCCAATTGTTGTCTGGTAATAATTCAGTGTACCTGGATGATTCTACTGATCTTAGCATTATGCCAGTAGAATTATGAAACACTGAATTATTATTTAAAACACATGTGGGTGCATCCAGGCTGATGAGTACATGTGCATGTGTTTTTCCATATCCAATTCATATTTAATTCTCATGTGGTCCAATTTTCCATTGTATATGGTTCATATTTAATTTATTAATCCATTTGTATTTACTTAATTGCAACTCCAATTTATATATTTTTTTTTCCCTTTCTCTATATTTCTTTTTTCAATATTCTTTTGGTATGAGTAAAATTTGGCCAATTACCATTGAAGCATCAGCTATGGTAATATTATGTTTGCACATGTTAATTATTAGCTATGTGGTATTCTGTATACACAATATCATTAATTATCTCTTTGGAGATTTAAGTAGAATAGAACTTGATATGTTTTTTGAAATTCATAGATATTATAATTATATATATATATATATATATATATATATATATATATATATATATATATATTAGGCATAATTAGGAATAATGCTGACAATATTTGATGAAATAACATATATTTAGCATACGAATATTCTTATGAAGCTCCTCTGAAGATTCCAGAAGATATTCATAGTTTTCCAATTTTTGCTTATTCTTTTTATTAAGTTTAATTCATGCAGTATAATTTCCATTGTTTTTTTAATATTTCCTCCTTTGTTTTTCACATGTGTTGTCATATATATATATATATATATATATATATATATATATATATATATATATATATATATATACAGCAGCTGGAAAAAGTTTTGAGACGATACGTTTTCCTGTCCTAATTTTTTCTGTAAGCAAAATTTTTTAGTGATGTAAATTAATAATTTGTAGCTTTAGTCATTCTACACAGTGCGCAACTAATGATATGTATGAGAAGTGATAATTTAAAAAATACCAAGCGTGAATTGAAAAGTTGACAGCAGAAATTTTGAGATGATCTGATAAGATTTTAATGCTTGACTTAAATACATGTGATACTGTCACACACACACAAGTGCTCCGCTAGCTGAGTGGATGGAACAGTGGAATTCCACGCAGAACATGTGGGTTCGAATCCCGTTCCTGGCTTTTAAATTACATTTTTGTTATTTCCTTTCTATACGAGCTGTATGCAAATGACTTTATAATTTCTGTAACTTTGCCCAGGTATGCAAATTTGTAGCTTTTCGTAGTCATGTTTCCAGAATGTTCTATAATATGCGGTGATTTATATATAAAGCACGAAACAACCCGGCACCTCAGTCGGGTTGTTTTATGCAAAAGATTCACTTGCTTAATCCTTAAAGCATTAGAATTCTATTTCGTACGTGAAAATCTTAATGTTAGTATCTGTATCAGTTTCAGTATGAAGACAGGGAAAAATACACCTTTGGCCATTCATCTTTTAATTATTAAAAAAACGGGGGGGGGATGGTATATTCTGATATCGCCAGCAAGTTGGGAATTCCAAAATCAATTGTTGCCCACATATTAAAGAGGTGGAAGGATGGCAAATGTGTACGCGATCTTCCAAGATCAAGAGACCCAAGACTCAACGTCAAGACGCATTGATCCGAAGGAAGTCAGTAGCTGACCCAAACAAGAACGCTGCTAAAATATGCTAAGAGCTGGCCACCGAACATGGACTCGCATTGCATAAGGACACCATAAGACGTGGTCTGGATGCCACTGAATTTTGTACACGGATCCCTGAAAATCAAACCTCTTATCCGGGCAAAGAATAGGAAAAACCTATTGAAATTCGCTAATGAGCACGAAACGTGGACAACCAAAGATTGGAAAAAGGTCCTTTGGAGCGATGAATCCAAATTAAATTTGTTTGGAAGTGATAGCCGACGTTATATTCGTTGTCCAAAAGGCACCAGAATGGATCCCTGGTATCAACGTCTAACAGTGAAGCACGCAAACGGATAAGTAACGGTTTTGGGAGCTTTCTATCATGATGGAGTCGTCCACCTCGTGCACAGCGATGGTATTATGGGTCAAAATATTTTTTAAACGTTTTAGAAGATCAAACTCTGCCTTATGCTCGTAAAAAGGTGCTTCGTGGATGGATGCGTCAGCAGCATAATGATTCAAAGTACACTTCCAAAATGGTGACAAAATGGTTTATAGCTAAGAAAATTAAAGTTTTGTGCTGGCCGGGTCAGTCACCTGACCTCAATTCAATTGAACTTTTTTGGGAACACATCGGAATAAAATCGGGGCACGGAAGCTTTCTTCAAAGGTGGAACTCCTTCACGATCTTAAATTGGAATAGGCGAAAATCCCTAGGTTCAACTTAGAAAGCCTTGTTAATTCCATGCCCAGGCATTGTGTCGCAGTCCTCAAAGTAAAAGGATATGCAACTAAATAGTAAATATTTCGTTACATTAACACGCTTAATTTCAGTATAAGTTTAGAAAAACTGAATCGTCTAAAAACTATTGCTTCAGTAATTTTGCGAATTTCTGAATTATTTTTAATTCATGCATATGTCTTAATTGTTCTAATGTTGCATTTCTTTAAGTTTTAAAAAGGATACAAATTACTAATTTACTCAAAACTTTTGCCAGCTACAGTGGGTATATATATATGATACAGAGGCTATTTTAGAAACTTGAAGTAATTATAAATTAACAAAATACTAAAATTTCCGGATCATTGTTCAGTTTTTTAAAATGTTACTGACTATAATGTAAAAAAAGACAAGAAAAGAGACAGACAAACAAACATATTATTTTTAGATACTAATGCTATTGAAACGGGACCATCTCCATAAAGGAGCCTTTCCATAAAATAAAAAAGCATGAAAATCAGGTCATCTATTCAAATGTTATACGTAGAAAAAATACATACGAAAGAATTGTAAATCCTCCATTCTTGGAAATCTATCAAAGCACGAAAAATATACATCAACTATTTTACGAAACTTCCGTTTCGTGTAAAATTAGTTATAAATATTATTCGAAACAATACAAAAATACGATTATAATAAATCACTGATTAGTCTTCATAAAAGTATTTTTCAAAATATTTATTACTAGTTTGTTGTTAAATTTTAAATCTTAAAGAATGTAATCAAATCATTATGCAATCAACGATAGCAAACGTTTATTACTTTATTTAACGCCATGTGTGCAAGCTATTAATAAATTAACCGTATTCCAGAAAATAAACAGTTTGAATTTCAACTTTATTCTCACATCATATTAACGGCTCATTTGTTTAAAGCTTCCTAAAATCTCAAATTTGCCATTAAATCTTTCACGTATTTTGGATCGTAAAAGCTTCCCATATTCAAATATACATTTCGAAAAGAGGTATTTTCTGAAAGTCAAGTATTTTATATTTTAAAATCTAAAGTGTAAAATATGTAAACACTTTTATGCTTCGTTCATTCGTTTAAATAACGCTTGAAATGTTGCAAAGTAAACTCAAATATTCTACGATAATTATTTTGATCCTTTCACTAAAAGTAAGTCATCTGGATATTGTTGTGTTTAACCTCTCAGGCATTTCATTTTAAAATCCAATATTATCACTTATAAGAAAGTAATTAGCACTATATTTAACTTTATAGGAGCGTTTTATAAAATATAATTTATCCAATTCTTCTTCAGGACATATACTGGATTTCTCTAAAAATACACATTAATTAGTTATTCATAAACTGAATTTAGATTAGTGTGAATTTTGTCGTATACTGACGCTTTAAGTATATATTAATTTTCATATCATTTAATCATAAGTGCATATAATGGAAATACATATATCGCCTCAGTATCGTCGTATCACGGATCGATATCGTCGATATCGATTCCTCTATATTCTATATCCGAATGTAAAGAGCTTTTCTAAAAATAATTTGAAATATATGTTATAATCTAACACCGATTTGTAAATGCACTGCTCTAATCTAAGTATTTTTTAAAATATTTTTCGTATTATATACATCTTTTTATTAATCATATAGTATAGTTTCTAAATGTATACGGGGGTTATTTTTTCACCCTCCGATAGACAGTAAAAGAAGACAAAACTGAATATTACCAAAATTTATATACAAACATGGTTACTTTTCTACATAATTTCCGTGAAGATTGAGGCATTTATCATATCGGTGGACGAGCTTTCCGATCCCCTCTTCGAAGAACTTTGCCACCAGTGATGTGGATATATCTGAACGGTAGCTTGAACCTCAACATTCGTCTGGAACATTTTAACGCGTAGCCAGATCTTTAATTCAGGTAAGAGATGGAAATCACTCGGCGGTAAGTCGGGGCTATACGGCGGCTGTCCAAACACGTCCCATTTAAACTGTTCCAGCAGCTATTTGATTACAGCATCACTCAGACAGTTTTTCTCATGCACTTGGGTCATTCTTCGGGAAATTTCTGCTGCACTATTCTCTTCTGCATGAAGAAAGAGGTTAACACTGCGTAACTCGCATTTCGCGGGAGCATCAGTCGTACCAGCCAGTCGTGCCTACAGCACAGCTTAAAATGACGAGCTGGCGTCGGTTGTAGCAAATGTTATATTTAAGGATATGAACAGTCGACCAAGGCGCATTTTTATCTCTTATCACTTGTCTGGCAGATTAGCGACTCGATCAGCGGTTGAAAGAAAAACGACCCCCGTAATTAAATAGTATTGCATTTGAATTCCTTTTCCATATTTTATTTTTTTATTTGGTTTTCGAAAATACATTTCTAAATGCGCATTAATTTTCTATTTTTTCTGAATTTTGTCATCGGTTTCATTTTGATTTCTGTAGACTGATCTTTGCCGATATATTTAGATAGGATTTAAAACTTTTTAAAGAAGGAAAACTCTATAAAAGCATAATTAAAAAAATATATATTTATCGATTCGTTAATACACTTTAAGTAGCAGAATTTGCGAAAAGCAAATATTTCTATGAAGAAAGACGTTATAGAAAAATCCTTGGGCCGAACATATGGCACACACTATGATGCAAGCAATCTTTCCTGAAGATACCTTACTTGGAGAGTCTACGATTCTAAACACAGTGTTGTATCTGTTATGCTGTATTTAAGAAGGAATAATTCAATGCCATGCTCTACACGTATATTCAACAGTCCTGTTATTTCCAACATCATCTGGCCTGCAAGAACTATTTTAGAGCATTGTTTCATGTGTAACAATCGCTAATCAAAAATATCAGCACACTATGTGATTACGTGATTGTTTACAGAACATACACTTGGCAAAGTATTGCAGCCAACAACGTAATAATAGATAATATTCGTCACCATAATAAGTAAGAATTTTAAATAATGCATTAAAATGAAAAATAAATCTGTGGCATTTAGAAAATAATGTGAATTAAAACTTCATTCTTAAGAAATATAAATTTATGTAATATTTTATAAGATACACTTTTAACTGTTAATCAGTAAGCAGCATACAGTTTTCCTCTTACAAAGTGGAAGTAAACTTAAGAAAACCATTATGCGAGTGTCGCAAGATATCTATATCCCAAAAATTGTATTTAGAATTTCCACTAAAATCAACGCTAAGTTACTAAACCTGGAAAAATATACTCAAATTGTATATATAAACAAATAATTTTTGAGGAGAATTGGCATTTATTACTTTATTTATAAAGTAAGGCATTACTTAGAGGCTATATGAAAACAAAAAGTTTCTAGCTACAATTAAAACAAACAAAATATAATCAAACCGTTAACTGATGCAAAATATTTTTATGTTTAACATAGAATTTAAATATGTCTTTTCCTTGACAGATATTTGTTTACCACCAAAGTTCAGTAATCTTTTCATTTTTTTTCATTTGCTTCTGACAATCATTTGGCAATTCTGGTATCTCATCTACTATTTATATCACATTATTATAGCAAACAAATGTTTCTTATTAAGATAATTTGTTTTTTAATTGATGTTTGAAAGTCACTAAATTTAGATACAGTTTTTAAGCAAATTTCAATTGAATGTATATTCCCCTCCCCTTTAATCGACAACCTAAAAATTTTAATTATGCTATATTAGAAGTTATGAGCTATAAAAATCAAAAAAGATCATTATGAATATATATATTTACTTACTTATAAAGTACAAATAAATTCTGCATAAAAAAAACGAAAAATTGTTCTATAGTTAACTTCTTACTTACATATTAAAAAAGTTATATTTATACACTTAGAGCCATCCGGTAATTATAAATCTTTATGCAAAACTAATTACGTTTAAAAATAACACTTTCCCCCTCTTTTCTTGGAAAAATATAAATTCACGTAATGTTTTAATTAATAATCTCTAAACAATCGCTTTCGATTTAAAAAAAAATATATTCCTAAATCTCTTAAAATTTTTTTTAATTAAGTTTGCACGATGTTATTAAATAAATGACAGAATTTTTTTTTTTCATAAAGTCAGAAATAATTTGTGCCATTTTTATTAAATTACTAAAAAACTCCCTTTTCACATATTGACATAATTAATTATGAATAGCTTTCGTGATTTTATATTTTAAATAGAAATACTTACTTTTCCTGTCCTTACTTTTTTAATCCAGTTTTTTTAATTTACTAAAGCAAAAAAGTATTCATCATGTATTCCTTTTTAGTTAAAGGCATTACTTACGTTATTAATTTTCTATTTAATGCAGATACTTATGGAAATAATTAAGCTTCATTAATTCTTAAAGATTTCACAATCAACATTTTTTTTTTTTATGTACAAAGTCTAAAAGAAAAAGCAAATATTTAAATTCTGGAGCATATGTTTTTATTAGTAAGTTTTTATTTATTTATTTATTTTATTTATTTATTTATTTTTTACAAATTTGTGTAAGTATGAGTATATATATATATATTGTAATTATCAAAATTATATTTAAATGTCAAACTTGTTTCAAAATTTTATTTGAAGTATTTTTGTTCTTATTCTGAATTAAAATTCTTCATGAAATTGTTTTAGTACTTTTCAAAAATATAGTGATCTCTCACTTATACGCTATACACGGAAATCATTTTTCAGCACCAGTTTTTTTAGGGTAGTTTTCGTCTTCTTAAATCGCAGAATTTAAAAATTGAATTTTGCTGTTTTAAAGTAGTGGTATGAAAAAGTAATTACTGAACATCGCTTATAAGTGAGAGATCACTGTATGTAAAAACGTGTGATTTGCCGATATCTGCATTACTGATCACATTTTTATAACCAATATTTTACTTCTTTAATGTCAATAATAGATAAATGAAGGGTACAGGTTTAGAAATGTCGTCTGTCAATCTACAAAATACATTTAAGTCCAATCTAGGAAGTTATCCTGCTTTCTTAAAATTCTATATATAACTCGTGCAACTTTCCGAAAGGTGGACCTGCATCGTCTATCCTTAAGCAGAGATACTGAAAAACACACATCCAGCATTTCACTCGATCGAAAAAGTGAAATGTTGTTACTAGATTTTATTGCAGATTTTAATCTAAAATAAATAAATAAATAAATAAAACTGTTTAGATAACTAATGCTACAAATAAAAAAATTTGAAAATTATTTTACTTACTTCAATATCACTTCGAGATGCAAATTCTTAAATGAATTAATATATGATCCGAAATACTATTTATTAGAAACCTTTTGACGCAATTCTGAATACTAGTTAAGGTAAAGCTAGGAGAGTCTGCGCACAATTCAAAAAAATAACAATAAAAATTCTAAATATTAATTTTTTGCTAAACTATCCATAAATAATTTTTACTTCATTTGTGTTTTATGCATTTCCATTGCTATTTTGTTGTTATGTTGCAATTTAATAGAACAGTTGTAATAAAAGCAAGAAAGTTATTTTGCGCAATCTGTCCTTACAGGGTTGGTGTGATTGCGTACATGGGTAGGAGAGATTGTTACTAATAAAAAGTACAATTAAATTGTTAACAATAATAATTACACTTAAATGACATTGTTGCAAGATTTTTGTGAACAAATATTATTGTATTAGGAGTGAACATTTCAACCTAATGATTAAAGAATCAGAAAAAGGAAATACTTTTAAAAACGATTAAAAAATTTTAATTAAAGAACAAAAAATTAAAGAATCAGAAAAAGCAAGTCCGGATAAGATTATAAAATAAAATTAAGTTACTTGATAACACGTTTAACTTAAAATTAGTCCATTTTCATTTTTCAATTTTATATGCAAATTTACCAATAAGCTGCGCAATCTCTCCTATCATGGAAACTAATGGAAAAAATGCGCCATATCTCGTAAGCAGCAGATGCGCAAACTCTACAATTTCGGTAGGAGAGATTGAGCAGGCCTTTTATTTAAACATGGCCGCTACTAAAACTAACCGTTCATGTTTACATTGTTAGTCTAGATTAGTAGCTTATGAGAAATCGCTTAAGTTTAAAATATTTTGTACTACTGACATTGTATAAAAATTCTGATGAATAGCTATGAAAATTCAAGCACTTACTTTGGGAAAACAAAACATAATAGCAATGCTTTATCTTAGACGCTCAAAACAATCGACGTGCACTTTCAAGTAGACACTCCTGTTGTACAACTACATGTCGTTGCTTCGCGCTCACTCTACTCCTTCCCCCCAAACCTCTATGTGCGCAATCTCTCCGACCGCGCCATCTCTCCTTGCTTTAACCTATGCATCCTCTGCGTAGTAAAAACTAAATCCCTGATTTTACTATAAGTATATTTTATATTACATAGGCATATATTATTATTTATATTAGACAAAGTCAAATCTGAACCTTTAACAATTATTCGCTAAATCAGTCTTATTTAACTGTTCAAACTTATGATATATTTAGTAAAATTGACATTTAAGTGAAAACTAATAACAGATAAGGTATAAATGTATGTATTTATAATTTTTGTTAATTATTAAGGAATTTTGTGTTTGCCATGAAACGAAATATATATTATTAAATTCCCTTGAATAATAGTTGTATTTGTCATTTCTAAATGCATATATGTATTATTAATATATAGTACAGTTATTCTCAAATCAAACATTCTGAATATGAAACACATATTCTTCCGTCATTAGTCACTCATGCTCTGTTGATTGCCTTCTATTAACACCAGTTCCAAGCAGTTGCATATACAAGATTCCCAGATAGCAATGACCACTCTCTATATCAACCATATATAAAAGCTAATACCATTTTGCTAAATTCACATAAATTCATCTGCAGTTAATTCGCATATCATTAATTGTGATAAAGCTATTGTTGAATGTGATTTAATCTGCTGGTGTACATGATAAACAAATATTTTTTTAATCAATTGTAGTGACAAAACGGAATTTCATTTAAATCTAATTTATTTAATAATAATTATTTGAAAAGTAAGACTATTTTTATGAATTTTTTAGCTCATGTTATTTTTGTATAACTTATATATATCTCAGTGAAAGTAACTATTTAACACTATCTTCCACAGAACATCTACGCTGTATGTTTTGTGTTAAAATAAATCCAAATTTAGACCTCACATTTTTGTGCAAACCGGATTCTCGCATTTTCTGAAAGCATTCTCTTATTTTAAATAATTCAATTTTTACGTAATTTTAAAGTATACCGAAAGAATGCAGGAAGCGGAAAGCATATGAAATCCTATGTTCATTATGTGAGTAAAATTTTATTTCTTTTTAACTTTTTATAAATCATAGTTAATGTTAAAATACACTATTTCAATTTATATAAGGATGTATATGTAAAAAATAATATATACTAATATATTCAGTGTATAAGAATGATATTTGAAATTTATAAAATAAGTTAATTCCGAATTGCACAAAAATATTTAATGTCTGCAAAATGAATATGACTATTGAATTTTCTAATACTTTCAATTTTTAGGTAGCTTTCATTACAAAAAGATACCTATTGCAGCCGTTCGGAGGAAAGCAATTCCAAAACATTTTTGTATATTTTCACCGATCATGATCGCCAGACCCCCAAACCACATTCCGTTCAAATGTTGATTTTTAAATATATATATATATATATATATATCTGACATATGTCATGCTTAATTATATATAAATAAATTACTTTTAAGGCTTTTTTCTTTTAGCCAGGGGCAGGTTATCAATGGCAAAATAATATTTATGTTTATAAGATTATTTAGCGATATAAATGTTTCCGTGTTACAATAATAATGAAGTTGATTATGTGCCAAACCACTCTCGTCAAAATCAGTCAACTCTCTGTGAAAATGCAACAACGAAATATTTTAAACAAAAAAGTAGAAAATATAAATAGTGTAATCACTTTTTAAAATATTCTTTTATGATTTAATAGTTTAATATCAAATGTCGTAAAATTCCATTTATATATATCAGATTATTTATTACTAGCTGATTCGTCCGGCGTTTCCCGGAAATCACTAACTTTCTTTTGCGGTTTCGATAAAAATAGTCATTTTCGGCGCGCATTTTATTCTAAACAAACCTTTTTCCGAACGAAACTCTGGCACTCGTCCCGCTGACTACGGCACTGTATAGAAGTCGTGCTACGCACGCTCTGCAATGTTGTTTAGTTTCAATTTTTACCACTAACTGGCTGAAAAGCATCTTAATTATCTATATCTTAATTAGTTTATGTTAACTTTAATGAACCAATTCCAGTTGAAGAAGATTCCAAACATTTTTTAGAACACTTTGTTCAAAATATGAAAATGCCGTAGGTCGACCACTTTCAACCACCCTATCTCCCACATCCCCACAGCTACCGACATGCAATCATGATGGTAATGATGGGAGACTAGAGGCTACTACCACACACAAACAACAGGGGTCTGCGCTGGGTAGTTGTGGCTGCAAAGTTAAATATAGGGATACACACGTCTCTCTCTCTCTCTCTCTCTCTCTCTCTCTCTCTCTCTCTATATATATATATATATATATATATATATTATACTTTTAGAAATTAAAAAAAGAAAAATATATTCGTTAATAAAAATCTCTAGTTTATATTACTATTTTCGCAAGACAAACTTAGAAAAATGAACACTTCTTTTTAGTTAACCAGAGTATATATTTCATTTTTAAGAAGTAAAGAACATGTTAAGCTGACTGAAAGAACACTACGCAAAGAATTTTAATGTTTTTTGGTTTCTTGCCAGCCTAGCTTTGTTTACCCAGATATATTTTTTAAATTTTTTTGGGAGATATGGAGCAGAGAAACAAAAACAACGTCTTTTCAACAGCGTTTTTTACATGTTTAAAATATTAACCCAAAGTTAATTTTAATAAAAAGTAATTTATACATGAACAAAGCTTTGAGAAATTCAGTATACTTAGTTGTTCTTCTATTGTTTCAGATTTCTTATTTTTAAACTCTAAATGAAAAAAAAAAAAAACAAAAAAAAAAAAAACGAATTGCTATTAGATAATTTCGTGTTATAAATGTATGTATTTTGACATTCGTGTCTTAATTATATTTCTTTTTTAACAATTTTAGAATACTTGATGTAACAGGTGTCTTATCTCAATATTTGGAATATTATTTTTAAACATATTTAAAACAGGAATTCAAGTAACAATATTTTTTAGACTTCACCTTTAACTAATTCTAGAATAAGTATAAATACTTCAAAAATGTTAATGACTAATTTTTATGTCAGATAGTTGATTTGCATTATTTTTGATACAGTTTATATCACAGAATGTTAAAGATTATTATTGTATAATATTACGAAAACAGGGTCATCCTTAATTCTTCAGCATAGTATTTGTATTTACATACCGTTACTTTATGTACTATCTTTGAGATTTATCTTTAAAAAATTACTCAAAATTTCAAAATTAATCTCTATTTTTTTTAAATTATATGACTCTTATTTTTTAATAAAAAAGACATAATTTGTTTCATAAATAATGTGGTAAATTCATATAAGAATCCAGAAGTACGATATGAAAGTCTTATGATTCTATAAAGGCAAAAGTATGCTGCGCCGCAGGCGCCCATGAGGGAGCGCACCGCGCGTAGACGACCACTGAACCCAAGTCCTGAGAGACTTTTATCGCGCCAGTAGCTTTGACTCGCTACGGCGCTTTGGCTGGTCAAAGGACCGATCCAATACGGATCCTCTAACCTTGAACCCACGTGTCGACGACGTAGGCCGTTGCGATACGCGGTGAAACCACGGGGAGTCACCGCGAGATACTTGGAGACGGGCCGGCGTCACTCAACAGCGTCGGACCTGGAAACCCAAAAGGGAACCAGGCCCTAGGCTTTAAGTCGGGATGTTCCAACCCGAACTTGCTCTACCACAACTCGAGGGATGTGAAAACCTACAAAAGTAGTCACGGTTCCCTCTCGTAGTGATTCTATAAAGATAAGACGAAATATTTTTAATTTGAATTATTTGACGAAATATTTTTAATTTGAATTATTTTATTATAAAACTATATATTATTGTCCGACAATCTGCGAAAATCATATTTTAAGAAGCATATTTAAAAAGCAAAAAAATATCAAGAACATTACAAAATGACATAAAAATGTTGGAAGTCCTAATTTTAGTAAAGAACGTAGGCGACAAATGAAAATTTCTACCATTTCTATTTCTACCTTGTATAAGTGATAATACTGAACATAATACAATTTAATATTGTAAAATACAAGGTTTTCCAAAAAGAATTAAACTCGCTTTTATTTATTACTTATTGCAGATATGTAAGCAATATATATTACAGAAATATTAATATTTAATCCTTTGTGACACAATAACTCCGATTTGAAAAATATTTACTCAGATGTTAGAATACATCCTTTTAAGCACGAAAAACAAAATAATATAAACAAAATTAAACATAAAAATAATTTATTTTCATATTTGCAAAAAATACATTCTTTTCATAAACATTTTCAATTTTATTATACAAAATTGTAAAGCATACGAACTTACGTAAAAAAGTCTATATTTGAACATCTCCAGCATTTTTAAGTTTGCAAAATTTACGAAGATCGTTTCAGCAATAACGATGTGAAATTGCTCAAATCATAAATAAAACTTTGGTATGAAAAAGTAACTCCGAATCACCGTATTTTGAGAACTCTCTGAACAATTTATGTTAACAGCTGTATTGGACGATAGCAGCAACAAACAAAATCGTCTTTTTAAGCATACTGTATAAGTATATATACAGGGTGTCCCAAAAGTCTCCGTACAACTTCAAAAATTTATTATAAAAAAAAATAATAATAATAGGCCTAAAGCAAAAATAATTACAACAGTGCATAGAGTAACTTAAAAAGTTTTTTTCTACTGCCTTAGTAAACTTCAACATGAGATCCTTTCGTAGCACGAAGAATATCATTACGATATTCCAATTCAATCCACGAACGTTTTGCATGCTAACATCAACAGTAGCTACTGCTGTTTGGATCTTTTGTTTCAATTCCATGAGACTATTAACTTTTGTTAAGATTTCATCAAACAGTTGTAACTACTGTTGATGTTAGCATGCTGAAACGCATGTGGATGGAATTGGAATATCGACTTGATATTCTTCGTGCAACGAAAGGATCTCATTTACAAGTATACTAAGGTAGTAGAAAAAAACTTTTTAAGTTACTCTATATACTGTTGTAATTATTTTTGATGTAGGCCTATTATTTTATTTGTAATAAATTTTTGAAGTTGTACGGAGACTTTTGGAACACCCTGTATATAACTGTCACTTTGTCTTTTGGGTATGTTGTAGATATGCAACATGGTGATACAAAGAGATAATATTATGTTGATATAGTCTTGTTATTAATTTTGAAAAAGTTACACATTTTAAATATTTATACGATCTCTGGGTCCTGTAACTTATATTTAGAAACATTTTCCCCATGCTCTGACAACTGAAACAGTAAAAGTTCCCTTCTTCTACGACCAATTCTTACCAAGTTATGAAACTTTGAATTTTATGAAATTTCGGAGATTTCCGGCACTAAAAACTGGGAGGCAAGTTTTTTAGTAGCGGAAAACTCGAAAATCTCATCAAATTCAAATCATCGTAATTCTGGTTAGTTTTCATAGCAGAAGAATAAAATTTTACTGTTTCATTCCTCTGGGAATGAAGAAAATGGTTCTAGATATAACGTATAAGAACCAGAAACCGTATAAAAATTTAAAAAGCGTAACATTTGAAAATTACATACTATACTATTTTATCAATATAATCTAAAATCCGACTTCATTTTAAAAGTTTTGCTATTTACATTACCTACGTATCTCAAACAATAAAATAAAATAATGAACTTTTCAATTTGTTTGGGACACCCTGTGCAGTATAGTATAAAGCAAAACAATTTATAGAAGTATTTATGGTAGTATACAATATGCATTTATTACATACTTTAATGCTTAAATATCTTTTAAACTCAAACCACTTATATTATTCAACATCATTTAAGATATTTAAAATATAATAGCAAGTCAATCTAACGTAATTTAAATTTTCTTTAGTGGCATAATTTTATTTTTGCAGAAGAATATTTTTCTTTTACCTTTATATTATCATACAGGGTGTTTCACAAAGGACCCCTAACTTTAAAAATCAATAACACGGAAACGGTGATAGATAGAAACATGAAACCAGTGGTATGTTTATTAAAAAAATCGTAAGAATCTTATACGTAAATCTCAAAATTTAGTTAAAAATAGCACCGATAGATAGCGCTAAGAGCGCTAAGAATCCTTCTAAAGAGAGTTCAGAAGCATAGAAAGACTAGTCGTCGAAGATTTCGTTATTGAAATCTGGCCGCTATTAGCGTACAGTGAAAATAATTCCGAAAGTGGTGTATACCGTGGAGGAACGTGTGTTTACTGTGTTCGAGTACCACCGATTAAATCAGAGTCCTACTGCCACAAGGAGAAGTTTTCAAACGCGATTTCAAGTCGCAAAAGGCCCAGATGGAAAAACAATTCGTGAGCTTTTCAAAAAAATTCAACAGACAGGCAACGTGGCCGATGCGAATTATTTTCACTATACGAAAGTAGCGGTCAGATTTCAATGGCGAAATCTTCGACGACTAGTCTTTCTATGCTTATGAACTCTCTTTAGAAGGATTCTTAACGCTCTCAGCGCCATCTATCGGTGCTATTTTTAACAAAATCTTGAGATTTACGTATAAGATTCTTACGATTGTTTTAATAAACATACCACTGGTTTGATGTTTCTATCTATCACCGTTACCGGATTATTGATTTTTAAAGTTAGGGTTCCTTTGTGAAACACCCTGTATGTTACGAATAGCAAAATATTTGATGATGGATTGTATTTTAGATTAAAATTTCATCTTCCAAATTGTTTCTATCTCTTTTTTTTTTTAAATAAATGTCTGGAATTTTTCTAATTGTGATAAAGCATTATGCTCATACAAATATCAGCTTTAATACTATATTAATTTGAAATATAATGAAACAACCATTTTAAAAACCTTCTACTAAAGAATAAAAATTAACAATGAATTTTTAACATAACAATACAAATAAAACCGTATACACTTTTTTAAAAATATAATATTTTTCAGTTGAAAGTTTATGTTTATGTCAAACTCTAGTTAAAGTTTTATTAAATTGTATATTTGATGCATGAAACGAATACTTAAATTAAAAGTGCCATTAGTGACTTTAAAAACTTCTTTGTTTATTGCATAATAAAGGTGTTTAATCTTGAGAATATTTCTATACCTAAATGAAAAATGGCATTCAACTTAATTAAGATCACTTTATAAATGTAGGAAGTTAATTGCAGATGTCATTGAACTGAATGTAAAAAAAAATGCTTGCCAAATAGCATTATTTATAATTTTAAATCATTCAGAATGTTTTTTCTTCAAAAGTGATGAATTACTTAATATTTTTCGAAGTTCGTTACTTCTTGAAAAAATTTTAAGGCTTCCGTAATTTTAGAATTACTAATTGCATTTTCATTAATATTTATGTATTTATAATGGGTATTTTGATGATTTCTGGGTTTTTTTTCAGATGCTAATGAAAACTTGCGTGCATGTATAAAACTGTTTTCAATTCTATAATGAAAAATTTTAATAAGTGTTTTCTAAACATTGTTTAAGATTAGTTTTTAATACACATTAGAGTAAATATAATTTAGTATTTAACATTTTCCATAAAAATAAAAACGTATTATATATTATTTGAAACCCTAAAGTAGAAAAATAGTTAGTGCGTACATAATTATATATTTTTTCTAAACTAAATTAGTTACTGCACAAAATGTATTCAATGATTAGTTGCAAATGATTATATAAATGTAAGCAATATAATTCGCATATATGTAGTGCGTTTTTAACACTTTCCAACCTAGTTGAAAAGTGTTTATGACTTCGGTTTGACTGGCCTGATAGCCGTATGACCGTCTGTCCGTGCTCTAACTCCCGTAAATATGCTCGGATTGCTCTGCATTTTTCATATGTTACTGTCGTTATCTACACTGTTAAAAATAATCTGAAATTCACGGGTATTTTTTTCCTGAATTTCACAGAAAAAGTCCCTTTACGCGATAAAAGGGTATTTTCCGTTAAAAAACAGAAATTTTTCTCATATTTCCTGAAAACAACAGAACGGGCGGAGAGGAAAGGGGCCAACGGAGATATTCCGTTATTAGCTGCATGTTTATTTTCAATGTTAAAAACTGATATGTTGCTGCACATAAAAACTAAAAATGCAATAAATTAAAATTTCGTGTTTATTTAAAACAACAACAACAACAAAATAGTGCTTTCGAATTAAAAAATTTAACAATTTTCGCATTCTTTTAAAATTATTTTCTTATTATTATTAATTATTTTTTAAATCTATAAGAAAATACTTGCACTTAAAATATATTCTAAACAAACAGATTAAAAAATATATATAATAGTTAAATTAAGTGAAAAAAAATCGATTTTTCTCAAAAAAGCAGCAAACAAAAATAATGCTTTCGAATTAAAAAATAATGCTTTCAAATTAAAAAGTAATAATAATAACAATTTTTTCATTCCTTTAAAATTATTCGAAATTTATTTTTTAAAGTAATAAAAAGCACTCGCACTAAAAATATATTCTAAGCGAACACATTTAAAAATATATATAATAGGTGAAAAAAAAAAAAAGATTTTCTCAAAAAGCAAAAATTTTTTATCGAATTTATTTCAAAATATAATATTCATATTTTACATCTAACAATCAAATTAAGAATATATATAATTCATATTTTTATCCTCTATTAATATTACAATTTTAACTATCATCTCATAACGAAATCTCCCCGCAATTAACTTCAAAATTACCAAGCTTCTAAACCCCAAATTGTTCAAGCTCTAAGCCGCCATTTTGAGAAACGTCATATCATCCTTTTAAACTGCTGCTCTAACAAGCGCCCACTGGTCGAATGGGCAAGGCACTTGATTCGAGGCATTGTCATCCCTGGTTCAAATCCGATGTCCGGCTGAAAATGTTCTTGAAGTGTATCAGATATTAAATACTTCCGCCAATGGTCGGCAGATGGCAGCACATATAGAGATGTAAATTTTTAAAACCGAGTTTTTCACAACGGATAATGTCCTTTCCTGTCAGTTCAGCCAGGAATATTTCTTTGATTTCTGAGAGCGTTAACGGAAATTTACCGCTTCTGTAAACGGAGTTTGTCCTTCTTTTATCTTTCAAAACGGAAAATCTACTAACGAAACGGAAAAAGTCCGGCAACTTTGCTGCCAGTAGTTTTACCGTGAATTTGGGGATTTATTTTTAACAGTGTATAGCATGTTCCCTATTTCAACGGAAGTGTGTAGAACTTATAGTTTTTTTACAGGGACACTCAAAATAATTCCGTTACATTGCGGTCTA
Organism: Maratus michaelseni; assembly: GCA_963931845.1. Taxonomy (NCBI): domain Eukaryota; kingdom Metazoa; phylum Arthropoda; class Arachnida; order Araneae; family Salticidae; genus Maratus; species Maratus michaelseni. The sequence goes on along the minus strand of OZ007595.1, from coordinate 154,164,198 downwards.
TGGGGAAAAATCATTTGCGGTTTATTTAAATAATGTTTCACTATTTTAAACGCATTGAAATTTATATATATCACTAAGGTGCATTAGAAGAAGCTTAATATAGAATAGCGTGTGCATAGCACTTATAGTTACTTTACAGGGACGGTCAAAAGAATTCCGTTACATTACGTCTATGGAGAAAAATCGTCTGCAGTTTATTTAAATAATGTTTCACTATTTTAAACGTATTTAAATTTATATATATCACTAAGGTGCATGACAAGAGGCTTACTACAGAATAGTGTGTATATAGCAGTCATCGTTCATTTACAGGGACACACAAAATAATTCTCTACTGTCTGTAAATATTAATTCCTGGAAGTGCGTTTTAAGTTACTGAACGCGATTTTAATTTTAACTCGCTTTTTGTCTATTACGTGGTGTGTATAAATTCTGTAGATCCTATACAGGGAAGTACAAAAGTTCGCGAACACATTTCTGTTTATTGACAGAAACTACAGACGGGGAATTTTAAACTGTGCTATGCGTTTCCTAACTGAACTAAAATTTAGCATCCTATGTAGTATATATACAAATTTATAGATCCTATACAGGACTGAATAAAAGCATTCGGATATTTTTTCCGAATATTGTGTATGTTGGAAATTCCTGAAATTATGTTTTTAAATATGTTATGCGTTTTCCAAATTGTTTACTTAGATGTTATCTTTTAGCTTATTAAACGGTATGATTTGTAAAATTATTTTGGAAGCGTTGGAAAGTGTTACATAATCTATGCTTGACGCATGATTTTTCGTTCTTGTTTAATTTGTTTTTGTTGTTCATTACCCTTCAATGCGTTTCCCGTAAAAGATGGTAAATATCACATATGTACGTTATTTCTTCAAATTTTCTAGGAGATATCTAAAAATATAAAATTTTACACACACACACACATACATATATATATATAGAGAGAGAGGGATATGTCAGCTTCTCCTGTGTGTGTCTATTGCGTTTAGCGACTTCCATATAAATTACAATATATCCTGTCCCCTAACATCTCATTTCCATATCCGTAAATCACGTGTTATGTTAGATAGTTCTTAGAATTCAAACAGCCTTAGCAAACCTTTTATTCTAACCAAAATTTTTAGATGTATAAAGTTTTTAGAATGTAATCAGTATGTTTATGAAAACCCATCCAACTCTTTTTCTACTAAAGCCTCTGTTATTGTTGAAGAATTTTCTGATTAATCTGCTCCTTTTTGTATTTGGGTTCAGGTATTTTGTATTTATTTTTTCAGATTTGTTTTATGATTTCTTTTTTGTATTTTGTATTTTTCATTATTGTGTGTACTACAATAGTATAATTACTATTTTTTTCTGTATAAATTGTTTTATTTTTTCGCACTCATAAATGTCATTTTAATATATCTTCTATGTATATGTGCACTGCAATTACTTAAACACGGTATGTATACAAGACTATCTGATGGCAGGCTGCCTTGGAATTATTTATACTCATTATAATAAAAATTGTCTGCGCAAACTTCTAAGTCAAAAAACACCCAGTAGCTGGTAGCTGCGTCGATCGTCTTATTGACCTATGACTTGTATATACTATACAATATATATATATATATATATATATATATATGTGTGTGTGTGTGTGTGTGTGTGTGTAGTTTATTCACTGGTTTTAGATAAGTTGCTACGTAATCCATGGTACTAGATAATATGCTAGTATAGTTAGTAATACCTCACCTCTATTCCTATCTGTAGAATTTACTCACGTCACTTATTTTGCTTAAAAATGTAACGATTCTCTCGCTGTAATCTATGCTTAATTTGACACACAAGATTGGTTGAGAATATGGGATTTAGCTGTATTGACAGTCGTCAATAAGTTAATTAAATTCATGCAGTAACCAAGAAAACTTAACGATTAATTTTACACCCAGTGAAATGGTCCAGGAAACTCGAGGATTAGCAATAGATATACGAAAATTCTCTATTCCAGTCTTTGCATCCATGTGTAGAACTCTTTTCTAACACCTTAATGAATTATGTCAATCGTCACAAAACTAATACAGCTTATAAATTTAAATAAATAAATATTGACATTCCCCACTGATGCTTCGAAAGTTGTTAAATCAGACGATATACAAAAATGTACCTTCCGATCTCGTGAAGCTCGTTTTAAGCACCTAACGGACGACCACAAAAATACGCACTACATAAGGAGTTTATCCAATAAAAAGCCTTTATTAAGCTATCCAGCGCGCAAACATATTTTTATTGTAATGTGGTTCTCCAAAACGCGCGAAAAAAATTCCGAAAGATCTGAATCAGAAATATTATCGGCGCCAACTGAAAATGATAATAGCATTTTTAAGGCGAAATAACGTAAAATTAAATGGGGAAAACTTAGAATAAATTTAAGATTGGTTAGTTATTGAAATCTTATATTTATATGTATATACTTATATATATATATTTATTTATTTATATACTTATATATACATATACATACATACATACACACATATATATGTATATATATTTACTTATATACTTAAATATACATATACATACATACACACACACACACACACACACACACATATATATATATATATATATATATATATATATATATATATATATATATATACATAAGCTTAACTCTAATGCTTCTCAGCGGAATGCAATTAAACCACGTCGTTTATTGCCACACGGAGCCGTGCACCGGGCCTAGCCGTTCCGAAAAACATTGTATTGACAAAATATACAGATTTTTTTGACGGGAATTATCGCATTCAATCTTGTTACCTTTAAAATTTGGTAGTTCTATTTCTGCCAAGATATTAATCATCAAATTGATAAATATCCAAATCTTCCAAATCTCCTTTTCAGAAGTCCATTTATGATAAACAAATTGTTTTTGTTCGTAAACTGTTTCTTAATATCTTAAAACACTGGCGGCGTACTGTATGCACTAGTATAAAGTGTGCCCGCTAAGTCCGTTGTCACCCCAATAATTTCTGAACGGCAAGAGCTGTAGTCAAATTGGGGGTCTAGGTATAGTAAAGTTGCCTTGCCCTATGCAAGAAAACCTCATACAGCGCCACCTGGTGGTTAAAGTTAGAGTTAGCGTTCTTATTTCAAAAACGGTACGAGATACGGCAAAAAAGTCAATTATAAAGTTGTTCAGCATCATCGATTTAGTAAGAGAAGATATCTTCCGTAAAGTAATGTTAAAAATAGAAGGCGCATAATGCATATTTATATGGTTCGTAACTCCCAATATTGTAACGCGACGAAAGTATACAAGAAAGAGTTTCGCGGGGGTTATGTTGAAACTCGTAATCATGCCGACATTTTCTACCGATCTGTATTGCGAGATGGTCTTGATTTACGATGAATGTAGGCACCAGACAAGATCAGCTGTGCGACTATATCATGAGCGTTTTCCCGGAGGATCACATCCTGTATGGCAGGTCATCGTAAAGACAGTGAGATGATTGAGGGAGACGAGCAATGTGAAAAACTGACCTCGATCCGGCAGACCAAGAAGAACCAGAAGACGTGTTAGCGTTTGCTCTCATCCAGTCTCAGGGCAACACAAGAGAAATTAGCGCATACTGTGGCTTCTAGAAAAAAAGCCGCATTTAGACTATCTTGAATGAACTAGGTGCTCATACTTACCGGCCTACATCTGTGCAGGCACTAATGAAAGGGGATGCTCAGAGACGCTATGATTGGTGCAACTTCATGATGAACCGCTTGGCAGTCCAGCCAACGTTTCTTGCCGACATCATATGGACGGCTGAGACATGCGTTTCGCGTAATACTATGTACAATAAATAGAACATCCATTTGTGGTCGCTGGATAATCCTAGATGTTCTGTCGATGTTCGACATCAAGTTCGCTTGTCAATAAATGTCTGGTGCGGAATATTAAAAAACAGACTGATTGCACCAGTATTTTACGAGGGCACATTAACGGGATCCGAATATTTGGAACTTCTGAAGGATGTGATATTCGATTTTTAGAGGATTTGCCGTTGAATGAACTCCGGAATGTATGGTTCCAACACGATGGCGTCCCGCCGCACAGGCATCAAATGTCCAATAGTACATTCGGGACACATTCCAGCAACAAGTCATCGAGTTTGATGGTTGCGTAGGATGGCCTGCACGTTCACCTGATCTGACCGCTTTGGACATTTTTCTGTGGGGATACTTGAAACAGCGAGTGTATGCAACCCCTCCACCAACACTGCAGGAACTTCGAAACCGTATTACGGATGCTTGTGCCAGCGTGTCACTTGCCATGTTGCACGATGTGCAGCGGGAAGTGCATTCTCGTGTCAAGATGCATATTGTTGTTGAAGGACATCATTTGGAGCATCACACATAGATAAGCTTCATTTCCAATAAATACAGTTTTGTTCAACGCGATAAAACACATGTGCGCTTTGTGCTTTTCATTTGTATCATTTTTGTGAGCAAGAGGTTTTTTTTTATAATACATCGATGGTGCTGAAAAAAATTGTAATTAACCTTTTCCCGTATCTCGTACCGTTTTTGAAATAAGAACGCTAACTCCAAATTTAGCCTTAAGGTGGTGGAGTTGTAAGCGGTTTCTTTGCGTAGCGCATTACAACATTACAATGCCTAGACCCCACGTTTATGACTATAACTATTGCCGTTCAGAAGTTATTGGGGTGACAACAGATTTTAGCGGGCACACTGCATGTTAAAGCCTATAAACGACATGGATCATTAATTAGTGAAATTAGTTGTAAGATTAATAAGTCTGTCATATGTAACGGGCTCCATTCATGTGCTCTTCTTGTTCTGTGTGCCAAATAGAATCTTGGTAGTGATTGCATATTTTATTTTCAAAGTGTTCTGGGGCCAGGAAAATAAAACATTTTGCAATATGATCCAACGGTACGTTTAATGGTTGATTTCGACGCCTTTATCAACAAAAGCAAGCGATGTTTTGCCAGCTGAACACATCCCACTCAAAAACCTTTATCGAGCTGACCTTATCCATCTATCGATAATAGTTGATATACAAAGATCGAATTCGGTAAACCTTTTGTTTTTGATCATTCGAAAGCACACTTCATTGCATATATCAAGTTTTGAAACCTTACTACTTTTTCGTTTTCTGGCCACCGTAATATATTTTCGCACTCTTCCATTTTCTTAGAATTATATCCTAAGAATTGTATCACGATACTTTTTACCGTTTTCTGGTTGATGTTCATCTTTTTGCGATTTTACACGATAATTTCGGAAGTCGTCTAGTCCACTTTACGATCACTTTGCGTTTTCTGGAAATGTTGACTATTCTTTTTGTACTTAATACCTGGTCGGCCTCTATTATGGCCAAGTTGTTGAAAGCGTTTTATAACATCAGACGCAGTCTACAGAGGCTGTTCGCATAGTTTTTAGACGAGTTTGTTTTGGCGAGTTTGTTTCTCGAAAATTCTGACACTTTCCGTAAAGAATCTCGGTCCTCCATTGGCACATCGGCCGTCACGTGATCCCTGTGTTCATACTCTCTTCGAAACAATGTATCGCGCTTCCATGCTTCCGAGAGTCAATAGAAAAGTGAGTCCCGAAGCGAATGTTTGGCGGTCTGAGCTCCTAATTATTTAGAAAGTGTACCCGGTACTGGTGAATGGAGACCAAATATTTTTCCTGTTACTACTTCTCTATGGATTATTAAAGCTAATGAATCCCAACAGCTTTTAATACCTGCATTTTGTCTTCGAGTGGATTTACGCTAATAACATCTCATGCCTTAATGCCATTTCTAATTTGAAACCTGTCGTAAGATCTGAAACGATGGATAATGTGAAAGAGATCTTCGCCTGATCTAATTAGCTGCCAATAAAAGCTTTTTGGTGATTTGGTCGAGGTTTTATTCCACTTACTCACAAAGACATCTACTATGATTATGACGACTGCAACTTAAACCCCTAGCGCGGAACATCCCTCGGCTTAATATCGCAACAGTATCTGATAAACTGCCACTGCATAACATAATCTCTCATCCTTAAATCGTGATATATATATATATATATATATATACATTCTCGTCTTTTGGAAAATCTGTGATAAATATATTGCGTAAAATAAAAAAGTTCTGACTTCTATAAATTAGAGTTTATACGTCATAAAAGTAATTTTTTTTAATTATATTTTCAATCTTACAAAATACAATTAAATATTTATGCAATCAACTACCGCAAATATTTATTTTCTTATTTAACACCATATAGTCTAATCTTTTATAAAATAATCTTATTCCACAAAATAAACACTCTAAATTTAAAATTTATTCCCCCATTATATTAATGCTTCACTTGTTTAAAGCTTGTTAAAATCTCAAACTTGGTATTAAATCTTTCACGTCTTTTGGACCGTAAAATAGTGCATTATTCAAATATATTTCAAGAAAGCAGATATTTTCTGAAAATCAAGTACTTCATATTTCAAAATCTTGAGGGTGAAATTTGAAAACACTTTTACGCTTCGTATATTTCTTTAAAGATTTATAAAACGCTTGAAATGTTCTAAAGCGTATTCAGTTATTTCATTATAATTATTTTGATTATTTTACTAAAAATAGCTCCTGTGAAAAATCGTATTTTTAACTTCCCGTGAAATAATTTTAATAAATAATTAGCACTATGCTATATAATTAGCATAATTTAACTTAGCCGTTAAAATAAAGGACGGCGTACTGACTTGCACCACTCAGTGAAAAACCGTTGCGAATTGCTGAATAATGATATTGGGTAACACCTGTGCCACATTTACCCTCTTTCCAAAGGCTCTCCAGTTTTCAACTAATGTTTAAAGAGAAAGTTCACCTTTTTCCCCCTCTTTGATTATTTGTATTGATAAGTCAGCACTTGCACACGGTGTACACGCCCAGGGCCTGATTACCAGAGGGGCACAGTTCCACCAGTAGAAAAAAATAGACATTTTTGCCTTATTCATGGCAGTAATTTTGCATGAATTGGGCATTTCAATAAGACGAAGATTTCTATTAAATTTTATTGGTGGAAGTGTGTCCCGCCGATAATCAGGCCCTGTACACGCCTGTGCATGTGTGTAATTTAATCCATTTATTTTCTTAATTATATTAGTATTATTATGTATTTGAAGAGTATTAATATTATGTTATTAACCCACAGGTTTCGTACGGATCAGGGAATTTTCCAGGAGATATACTAGTATTTTTTATAGAAAAAGAAATCTAGGTTAAACTTGCGAAACTTCGCCTTCTTTTAAGGAAAGATATTCTGTAAGAAAACACTGGTACCGAAGAATTTCCTGGTCGCAAAATTCCAGAGGCGTACGAATCCTGTAACCCCATACCTTGCGCATTAATCACAATTCACGTTCGGTATTGATTCGGTATATTTTACTTACCACGAATCGCACTCGTGATTGATTCATAAGATAAAATTTATTCAAGGCTCTCAGCATTACAAAATTTTTCTAGATTTCCTAATACCAGTATTTCAAATCAAAAATCTTCGTGATAGCTTTCTTTAAAATCTATACTAGAAACATGCAACAATGATTCACTAGTTTACATGACTTTTGTTCATGAAATGAAATCTATACGGTTACGTTACTTTGGGTATCTACATCTAGGAAAAAATATTTTAGAAAATCCAGCGCGTCAGTTTTTTTTTAAATATTTATTAAGAAGATTTTTACAAAAAACTACATCTAAATAAACAATAGACAGTTAAAGATGGGTAATTTTTGCTGTTTTTTATAAATATTTTCATCTGTATCTCTCACAGCTGACCAACAATAGTCACCTAGCATATTTTGGTCCCAAAAACCTTGATAATTTTTCTCGAATGATTTTAAATTTTGGTGAAATCGCTCACCATGTTCATCACTCATACCATCAAGTTTTTTGGGGAAAAAATCTAAATAGGAATGCAAAATATGAATTTTTAGTGACATATTTACACCCGTTACGCTCGTAATTTTGCAATACATTTTCAAAAATCTCTTTATAAATACTAACTTTTGTACTAGGAGCAATCAATTTCCACGCTTGCAGCCTGGAGCCAAGTAATTCCATTTTTGACATAGACAACGGCAAATCTCTTATAAGATCGTTGAATTCAGACTGAGTTATTAAATGTGGACTGTCCTCATCATTGGCAAAGTTATCTGAGCTTGATTGTTCACTGTCACTATTCTCGTGCATTGTAATACTACTTGTATCTGTGTGAGTTTGGTCACTTCTGCCAGGTGGTATGGAACTGGTAAATCCTCTGAATGAAGGACCGGCTTAGTCACTGGTGGAACGTCTGCTTATTTCATGCTATCTTTATTTTTTGAGTTAAAAATAAAAGTTTTTGTTAAACAAATGTAACAATCGGTTACGTGGTTAGTTGGCTCTCACCATATCATTGATTTGCCAAATTTCAGTGATCTATTTTTACCTGAATACCATGAGTTGCGGATCAATCTACAATTAGCGCAAATCACATGAGGAACCCAATTTTTACCTTGATTTAACACCAGAAATCCAAAATAATGTAAATAGGCTTCTTGCAATGATTTTGTTTTAGGAAAATCACTATTTAACTGAACAATTTTGCCACAAACATAACAAAATCGGTTTGGATGCAGTTTATACACTCCAGAAGACATTTTTATATAAAAATAAGACTTTTGAATCACACAGTTGTTTACAAAATAAAACGATAAACGTATTTAAGCAATTAGATAAAGAACAAGTAGATAAAAAACAAAGACCTTTATATCTCAGAATTGTGACGTGTTGCAAAAAATAAAAAAAATATATTTTTTTAACTCTACCGTTCATAGCCTGCATAAATAATATATGTTTTATTTCATGAATAATTTTTTTTTTTTTTTTTTTTTGTAAACTAGTGTTATTATCATTTTTAAATACGGGTAGCGAAGTGAGTAAATTTTAAAAATTTTGCGAGCCCTGGTTTAATTTACACGGATCATACTCGGGATTAATGCGGGAGGGCTTAAAACCACATAATTGTAGAAAAATAAACTGATTAGTTAAAAGCAATTATTAAGATCTTTAGCAATAATAATAATTCAAAATTCATGAAATTTTGAAGAATTTGAGGAATTTTGAAGAATTTTACAAGGTAAGTTCAAATTATTTTTAAATATTTTAAATTGTCAATATAAAAGAAACGAGCAGTTGAAAAAGAGCAAGATTAATATTTGTTAATAAAGATCTTTTTACGTTCCCTATTTAATGTTTCTTTTGTTTTTTAATTAAAAAAAATATCATGCTGAGAAACTTTACATTCTAGTTAAGCAGAATGTATATTTCATTTTTTATGAAGTCAAGAAAATAGTAGAACATATTAACCGAACTGAAATATTGCCACACACAGAAATTTTAAGTTTTTAGTTTCTTGCCAGTAGGTCTTATTTTACCAAGTTTTTCATGTTTCATTTTATGCCTCGACAAATAAAACAAATATGTTAAGCTTTACTGATTTCTACTTGCTAAATATATTAACCTCTAGGTAATTTCATAGAAAGCAGTTTATACAAAAAATAAAAAAAAAAATACACACAAGAAATTCATGATATTTAACTGTCGTGATATTGTGTGAGGTTCTTTAGTTTTAAACTCTACATGATTAAGTCTGATTCATATTACTGAATTTCATGTCATAAATGAATATGTTTTAACATTTATATTGTAATAATATATTGTTTTAACAATCGAATAAACAGATAAATTATGTCATTATTAGAATATTATTTTAAAAACGATTTTAAAAAGAAATACAAATAAAATTATTTTTTAGACTTTGTCTTTACATTACACCAGTATGAATATGCAACATTCATGGCTGTTATTAGCGATTATTTTTTTAATTATATCTCGCACCACTTTTTCGAAACAAAAAATCTTTTACATGTACTTTGACAACATGTGCAACTGAAATATACTAAATAATTCATTTTTTAAAAATAAGGGTGCAAATAGAATATAAAAATAGTCACCAATAACAATGACAGTCCTGAATATTGTTGTTGCAATGAGATTTGAGTTTTCATTCACTAGCAAAAATATTAAAGATTCATTTGGATATCGTATGTTTCACATACATTAGTATGTCTACTATTTATATTGCTTATAATACTATAACACAGAAGATTATACACAAGGTGAACATAATATTATAAAAACAAGAATCATCCTTCATTCTTGAACAGTATATATATAATATAGAGGTTGTCGTAAAGGTCTGGAAACGGTCAAATAATTCGAGAAATATACATTGGATTGAAAAAAGGGAAAAAGCATGCACAATATTTTTGAAAAATCTATTTAGGGGTATCAAAATCGCCCCACCTCCAACTCTGCTTTATGGGGGAAAGAGACAACTTTGAAATCATAAGTGATAATCCCTTTTTTTAATTTGAGATTACGATTCTACGGGAAAAAATACGTAACTTTTGTACTGAACATTTTCTTCGGAAAATCGTAGATGGGGCTGTAATCGAGTAAAAGGCAGTGAGGATCGTTTCCATTGAAAAGTCTGTAAACGGTCGAATAACTCGAGAAATATACATTGGAATGAAAATCGGAAAAATACGTGTTCAATATTTTAGAAAAATGGCAAGTTTTACATCCCTAAATAGATTTTTCTAAAATATTAAACCCGTATTTTTCCGTTTTATAATCCAGTGTGTTTTTTTCGAGTTACTTGACGGTTTTCAAACTTATCCATGGAAACGATTCTCACTGAATTTTACTCAATTACAGCGCCTTCTACGAATTTTCGAAGAAAATGTTAAAAATAAAAGTGACATATTTTTTCCCGTAGAAACCAAATATGCAATAAAAAAAAGGGGGGGGGGGTTATCGATTAAGATTTCAAAGTTGCCTCCCCTTCCTCCCTCAGGGGGCAGAGTTAGGGAGGCAACTTTGATATCTCTAAATAGATTTTTCAATAATATTGACTATGAATTTTTTCTGTTTTTCAATCCTAGTGTTTTTCTCGAGTTATTCGACCGTTTCCAGACTTTTCGGACACACTGTATATATATATATATATATATATATATGTACGAGAAGAAAGGGGAGGATAAAAGTCCTTGCATTAACGTTAATCGTAATATCCGTGAAGATAATAAAAATTTTAAAAATATATACATAATTAAAATAAATTATTAATATTAATTGCTCTAATTGTCTCAATGCTAAAATTAACATAAAATATTCAGTTTTTCCATTTTGAGTGTCATTTTCTGTAGACTGACGTTTTCTTTAGACAAAATCACAGTACTGAACTCAAAGCATATAAAGAACGAGTAATTTCAAAGGACATGAATGACGTACAATAATGCAACTAATCACTTTCTATTTTTCTGAAAAATTCGTCTAAGGCTGCAATAGGCTGTGCAATTTACAGCCATTGATTTCACATATCATTTTCATTATATCAGGACAATAACAGACATGGAAATGCTTTAAAATATTTCTCAAACAAATAAAAGTTTTCTTGTATGTTCCTTCTTTTCAATGACTCAGTTGTAAATCTCATAAAGGGACGGCATTTTAAACGTCCTTGCGTCTCATTTTGTTTTACTTTTATTTGTCCAAGACTCAATATATTCCACAAGATTAATTTTAACACAATTATTTCAAATTGGTAAATACTCGTACTCAATATATTCGTTTGCAATTTCTTCGAGCTGCAGGGATTACTAAAAGGTTATTCTGTCTGATAAAACTGATAAAATACTACATTTTAATATACAGCTGTAGTGTAGAAATATGAGAGAGAGATCGGTGTTCTATAAAAAAGAGCTCGTATTCCTAATCCTACCCTACTGTGAAGTATTTTCCTTATTTTGCTGAGAAAAGTAAAAGGTTACGTATTTCTAAGGCCTCCCAAATTATCCCTCTATAATTGTGAAATTCTGTAAGTAACTTTTTATTCACAGGCCATAAAGTGTTTTCGAGTGTTGTGCTGAACTTTAAATTCACAATCTGAGGTATCATAATTTTATGAATACAGTAATCCCTTAACATTCGCGAGGCTTAGGTTCACGGAAATCTCGGCGAATGTCAAAATCGCGAATGTTGAGGCTATCCTCCCGTGCATAAAAGGAGGTTAGGTTTTACGATTTTTTTAATGGAAAAAACATTTGAAATGTAAATAGTATATTTATTAAATATTAAAAATACATACTCTAAATAAGTTTGAACAATTATAAACATATTGTAAAAAAGATTATTTGCTGGTTGATGGCTGAAAAAAAGTAGTAATATGCGATTGCTCTGCAGAAGAGATCTTTTGTTTATGGATTTCTATGCAAGGAAAAATTACAGCCTCAGTTTCTCTTTTAAATTTAAAACTCCTCACTAGCGATGGATCACATTATATCGCTTTATTAACACGTTGTTGTTGTAATTTTAAAATTTCCGCGACATTTTTTTCAGAAAATATTTCACCTGCAATAAAAAATTTTAATTTTAGAAAATTTATTTATTTTTTTAAAATTACATTTTGCACTTTCTGACACGCTATTTTAAAATTTCCGCGACATTTTTTTCAGAAAATATTTCACCTGCAATAAAAAATTTTAATTTTAGAAAATTTATTTAAAAAAAAAAAATTACATTTTGCACTTTCTGACACGCTGTCTCTTATAGCCTTTTCGTTTTTTTTTAATTGATGGAACTGTAGATTCATTAATATTAAAATAACGACCGACCGCGCACGCTCTTTCTCCCATTCGCAACTTATCTAAAATTTTAAATTTTTCGGAAAGGTTCAAAACTTTTTTCACTCTTTTAGCTGTAGGCGACATTATGAAGTTTCTCTTTTTTAGGTTTGCTGAACGCTGAGAAGAAAAAATAGACAGGCGAATAGAAAGAATTCTACGGGAACTTACGCAATTCAAACAATAAACAAAACTTAGAGGAGTATGCACATTACGTACTTCGAAGAGAAAATTTGCGTTTTGGTCTTTCAATATAAATTGGAGAAATGGCAAGCTCAAACAAACAAAGGGGATAATCTATTTTTAGCATAAATTCATGTTTCGGGTAAAACAAAGGAAGTTTACTTAAAAAAAAAAAAAAAAAAATATTTATAAAACGAAATCCGCGAATAACCAAGTTAAGTATTCGCGAATGTTGAAATATTCTTCATTTTATATTTCGCGAATAATCAAAACTCGCGAATGTTAAATCCGCGAATGTTAAGGGATTACTGTACTTAGAAATTCTGAAGGATTTTCTGACATTGGAATGTAATAATTCTCTACATGCTTGAGATCATATGGTAAGTACTCAACTTCCACTTGATGTAAATGGTAAAGCCTGGAGATATACACCGCTGAAGAGAGGCCGATAAGGGACTTGAAACTAAGAGAGCGAGCGAGAAGGACGTCAGAGCTTCTTTTTGCCGCTAGCGAGGCGAGCAGAAATACCGAATATTAATTCGATGATTTGGAATAGTCTCGGTGGACATAAGCCGTTCCCGAAACGCTACGAACTATGCTATAACATTAGCAAGGCCAAACCTACGGGCAGAATACCATTCTGTCGACGGACTAAATTAAAGTAGTCCATTTGTAATTCTTCACGAGATTTTATTACTTCAAATTGTTTAGATTGTGCTGTCTGTAGCTTTTATTTTAATAAAAAAGCTTAAAAAGCCATCCTGAATCAAGTTAATTAAGTCACGACCTTACACTAAAATGCGCCAAAAATCACATTGAAATTAACAGATATTTTGCTCATATTAGCCTACTTTTGTAGGCTTTAGAAGGTTTTTAGTAGGTTACTTTTATAGAATACTTTTGTAGGCACTTTTGTATTTTATTTTTGTAGCTCGTAAGAAACGTGAAAATCTTAATGTAGTTTAAGCAATGAGCCATTCTTAACGTTCAAATTGCTCGTTTTAACAGTGTTCTAGTTTTGGCCGTGCTCGTATAAAACGAGTTCGACATATATATATATATATATATATATATATATATGCATGTATACATATAAACTTTTTTTTGTATCATCTTTGTGTTGTACTTTTAAGAAATTCGCGACCGGATAAAATGAACCTGAATAATTTCACTCCTATTCTTCATTGGGGGTATGCCATGATTTGTTTTTCAAATCTTAAAATAAATTCCTATAAGAATTCAAAAATACAACTTGTAAGAAGAATTATATGAACAAATAAACGATGAATAACAAAACATGAACTTTAATACAGTTCTAGAAATATAATTCTACAATACTTTACGTGCAATTTCTTTTCAGCTAATACACTTCTGGTGAAACCTATACAATGTTTATTTTACAATAGTTCAACTAGGACTAACAGCGCCTTTACTGGCTATTATTCATTTTATATGCTTGCTTCACAACAAAAATTAGAAGCCTGGCTCTTTTCCAATTTTGAAGATATTAAAATCTTGACCTCGCAATCCAAATTATTTATAACTCGTGCATTTAAATCATGGATAATAATAGTACACTAGAGTGTCAGTTAATTTGATGATCATTTACGTCATAAAGAAGATGAAGTGTTCAAACTGAAATCCTACATATATATATATATATATATATTCTTTTTTTTGTGTTATGAATCTTGAAACATATAAAAACTGATTATCATGGATCGACAGACTGGAAAATCTATATTTTGAGAAGTGTATAAAAAGCAAAAAATGTCACAAAAACTACAAACTGACAAAAAGATATTGGAAATCCTAATTTCCATAGAAATACCACAGAAAAGTAGGCAACGTATTAACATTGCCACTGTTTCAGTCTTCTTTTTTATAAGTGATAATACTGATAATAATAGAAATTAATGCTGTAAAATATAGTAGTAGTACACATTTAATATCTGAATTTCTTTTTACACAAATACTAGTTGAACGTGTTAATATCAATTGACGTATAATAAAAATAACGGCCAGATTATTTTGGAGGTGTTATTTTTTATCATATATTATGAGTTCAAAATATTCGATGTGTTGCATTTTAGTTTAAAATTTCCTTTACCAAATACTCTCAAATTATTTCATCATAAATGTCTTCATTTTTTCTAATTGTGATAAGTGATTAAGATAAATATTAGTTCGAAATACAATGAATCAACAAATTTAAAAATATTATTCTAAAGAAATATAAATTAACAATAAATTATCATATTTATCATTCAAATGCATTCGAAAAATATTTTTGAAAAATATTTTACATTTTTCAGATTATACTTTATGTTTATTGCAAATTCGACTACAGATTCGTTAAATCGCACATTTGATACAGGAAGCGAATTCTTAAATTAAAAATTTTATAAGTGATTTTAAAAATTTCTTTCTTTTTTGTATATCAAAGATGTTTAACTCTGAGAAAATTTCGATATCTAAATAAAAAAGGCAATTCAACTTAATTAATATGACTTCATAAATTAAATAAGTTATTTTTACATGTCATGGAACTTTTAATTAACAATCTTATTGGTGAAGTTGCATTACTTTTTAATTTTAAATCATTCAGAAACACTTTTTAAAACATGATTAATTACTTAATATTTTTCAAAGTTCAGAAAGAAAAATTCTTGATAATCTTTAAAGCTTTCTTAATTTGTTGAACTAATTGCATTTTCTTAAATATTTATGTATTTATAATAGAATGTTTGTGAGTTTTTTTTAAATCTTGCATAAATATGGTTTAGTTTCTGTTAGAAAGACCGTTACGATAGCCACTAACAATCATGATTATACGGTAAAATGCCATATAAACTTACAGACAATAATGTCTGTGGAATTTTTTTCCACCTTTTAGGTGCGTTCCTAATTATATAAATATGTAGCGCCTATAGTCGTCGCCTGGTCCGTACGTCTGTTCGCATATAACAGCACAAAAATTACCCAACCGAATTGTTTGAAATTTAATATATATAATCGTCGCAGAAATTTGTTGAATCATTTCAAATTTTATGAAAGTCGAATCAAAACTTAAAAAGATATTAATAAACATTTTCTTTATTCTATTATATCCTATCATACGTAATTAATTCAATGATATCTCATGATAGGTAACGATTTTGGGTTGCCATGGTGATTACGTCGTATTCAAGATAGAGTCATATTATTTTCGTATTACTGAATTTAAAAACCGAATTTGTATACTAAAATTGTTTAATTATAGCAATCCTAAAATCTACCGACAGTTTTTTGGAGAGATGTTTACGGAGTAATAGATATTAAACGGAATACCAGTCCAAACATAGATTTCAAGTTCTGAAATTTTCAAAGCTAGGCTTAAGTTTCTCATTGGAATTTTCAGTAAATGTCAACAAAAGATATTATGTGGCCAATTTAAAATGTACTATTCTGTTACGGAAATTAATCATATATAATTCATATTTTCAATTAAATAATAACTATGATTTTTTTTACATTCTCTCGTATTGGATATTTGCGCATAGTATAATTTTAATGTAACAAAAATGTAATTAATTGTTTTTAAAAGTGTATTGAAACTTAATTTCATAAAATAAAATTAATATCCATAATAGAAAAATCTGCACATAAAATAAATTTTGTATTCATGCATTTTTGAATAAGAGTGCAACAGCTATTACACCAAGATCTGAATATTTATAAAACTATAGTTATAGTACGAACGCCCCTCATTTATCACGATTGATGTACAATTTCTATCTTGTGTGCAATTGAAATAAAATGAATTCAGTGACTATGCGAAGTACGTGTGATTTATAGATTGTATATTATATATAGATTGTATATTATATATAGATTGTATATTATATATAGATTGTATATTATATATAGATTGTATTATAGATTGTGATTTATATTATTGTATGTGTGATTTATGTGTGTTCATATAGACGTGTCAGATGTCAGAAATATTCCGTGTATGAACTGCATACAACATTTTCGGGATAATATTTTTGAAAAAATAACGCGCATTATACAGAAATAAATACGTTATTATGAGTTTAATTTCGAAAAATGTATCGTAATGGTAACTATACATTTAAGGGGTCAGGTACCCTTTGAGCTCACAAATACATGAACAAGTGGGTAAGTGTGATCGAAGATCGCTCAAAGGGCTTCGTTTTATATTCCTTTCAAAACACTCCATCCTTTCTTTAATAAATCCAAATAAATTTAGCAAAAAAAAAAAGTTATGTTTTTTGTCTTTTATAAAGTAAAAATTTACCGGTCTATTTTTTCGTTTTTTCGAGTATCCAAACCAGCCCGATAGCGGGAGAAGCCGGCTATTATACTCTGTCATAATAATATCTGTCACGTGGACTATATGCGATATAAAAAAAAATATTTTCAAAATTAAACATGTTGTACACCTTCAAAATATTAAAATATGCGAATATTTCCATAATCGGATTTTTATCATGATTCAATATGTTTCTCAAACTCATATATTTACTATTCTCTATTACTCATATTGGTACTCGCTTTGTATTATTCTCAAACATCTGAAAAATTCGTTAAACTTCCAATAGGACGTCAGATTTTCTTTTTAATTCTCTAATGGCGTGATATTAATCTGCTTTGTGTACATACATATACTCATACTCCTAGTATTATTGAGAAATCTTTGAAAATTTCCGCTTTATTACTACTATGATGTCAGTCATTTTTATTTCACATTAATCTTTTTTTCAATTGGTGAAACTTTTTATTTCATTTTCATTTTTCACGTGGAAATCGTCTGATAGAAAATTAATTATTGTAGAAAGAATTTCATCGTGGATTTTTAATTTTTGGCACCTGCTTTAACGAAAAATGTTTAAATTTAATAGGAAAAGGCTTTTAGAATTTTGGTTTTTTATCTCTATTTATTAAAATAATACGAATTTTTCAAATTTTAATATTTTGAGCTTTTCGTAGCTGGTATTCAGCTATATACACGAAGTTTCAACTGTGTAAGTTGCATAGTTTCTGAGAATGACAACGGAGCGGGAGTAGTAGGGTTTCGTTCATCTCACGAAACCCTAAAAAAGGACCTCCATAAGAACTACAGCAATTCCGTAGCTAATTGACTTTGAATTATAAAATTTGAAACACACATTAATAAAGGTTTATTGTATCAATTGAAATTATCAAAAAATGTATACACTCATATATTGCTTGTTAATTTATTAAAAAATAAAATACACTTTTTAGGAAAGAAATTTTCTTGCACGCATGATTTTTCACATTTGAATGGCTAAAAGCAGACAAAACTTTTTTAATGAGTACAAATATAATGTGTTCATGTGTTCTCAAAAATAACTACGAAAAAATAAATAAAATGTGTAGATCCTAAGATATATATATATATATATTTTTTAATGAGAATTTTGAAAAATCGAGTTTTTGTAATGCAAAATTAGTCATGAATTCTAAACTTGTTACTTTAGAAAGATAATAATAGATCATTTTGTGCATCTGTATGGTTAATGCATTCAATCAAAATTTCATGAAATTCTAACCAATCATTTTTCAGAGGTCGTGCGCGCAATGACCAAAATCACCGTTTTGAGAAAATTGAGTTTAACTACCCCTTGATCATATAAAAGGCGCTCATACTGTTTTAGACACAACTTCCATTCTAAAGAGAACTTTTGCATGGGGTTTAATTTAAAATGTTCCTAAAGAATCATATTTAATTATAAATTAATAAAAAAAATCGAATATTTGACACTTTAATGGGTACCTGACCGCTTAATCAAAATAATTATTCATTATTTTAAAATATTGCCGTATATTACATTATAAACTATTGTCCACAAAAAAAGTTCCTCTCGTTTTTTTTTTCAAGTTTTATTTGAATTTGTTTTGTTTTCTTCTGAAATATCTTCAACAGTCCTTTTACTTTTGGGAAATCTTTAAACATTCACTTAATTCATCTTATGCATAGCATAGAAATTCTAACGTTTACTTTAACAAAATTATCTCTGCAAGTTCGCATCTAATTTTCAAAGTGAAAAAAGCGCTTTTCTCATACAGAAATTTTGAGTTTATGTTTTTTGCCTAATTCAACAGAAGAAGCTAATTAGTAGTGTTTAATGTTTAGTTAAAAAATACCTAACATATTTAATTATAAAAAGATTTTTTTACGTTAATTTTTAGATTCATTTATCTTATGTACTTTAACAATCCAACAAATTATTTTAATAAAAAAAGAATAGTTTTTTTGGCGGGACATTATTTTTTGTTTATGAAAACGAATAAATTTCTTATACCACAAATATAGTTTTATTTTTGTATTTCACTATAATTTTTTTTTAATTTCTTGGTAATTTAATTTTGAAAGCGTGTTAAATTTTTTGATTATTTATGTGAGTAAATATTTTAATTTTGAATATATTCAAAATAATTTGTGAAGAAACTTTAAATCTCAAGTAGCAAAATTAAATTGAAAGCTTGTTTGTATTTGTTTTAGATGAGAAGCACAGCAAAATTTCATTAAAAGAGAATTACGGAAATACATGTTTAAAACAAGAAAAAAAGTAAAAATAAAATAAATATACAAATTAAATTATTTTAAAATCCAATGGCCGAAAAAATCGGTTAAAGCAACGCCGCTAGATAAGAAGGCCTTGACACGCGTCACGAAAACGTCATACCAAGCAGGCAAAACAAAGAAAAAAAATTCGAACAACTTGCATGTTTCGATTTCATTGGCTCATAGAATTAATAATTATTCTATACGACTTATAGTTAATAATTTCACGATGCATCAAAATCAAAACATGCAAGTTGTTCGAATTTTTTTCTTTGTTTTGTCTACTTGGTATGACGTTTTCGTGACGCATGTCACGGCTTTATCATCTCATCTAGGGGGCGTTGGTTAAAGTCGTTTTGAATGCGACTTCAAACGGAAAATAAAAGAAACGGGACACGTTGTGCTACTTATGCTGAGTTTCAAAAAAGTAATTCTGAATATATTCTGAAGCTATTTTTTAAAAATCAATTCAATATAGTTTAATATTAATTTTAAGTTCAACATAAAATTAAAATCTATATTTTCATCGACAGCTTTCAGCATAGCCGCAAAGTTCCTGCATTAGGGTTAATTCTCCGTAATCAGGTTCGTATCACAAAAGCATATTTGAGCAAATGTAATTGGGCGAAAGACTGTTTTTTAAACCTTTAATGATATTCACGTTCGCTTTGAAGAACATTGTAGGCATGATGCAACGCTTGGAAGTGAGTAAAATCATTACCCCCTATATTACTCCCCTATATTTTATGTAGTGGTATTGGTACAATACCGGAAGATTAATCTAATGTAAGATAAGATAGCAAGTCCATGTTCATGGTTGATATCATTTTTTTTTAAAGATCGATTATTAAAATTTCATACAAAATTAGTAAATTGAGCTGCAGTTTCCAAACAAATGTTGTCTTCTCTAGTGATTAGGGCGCTGATTAATAAACAAAAGGTTATGTATCTGATTCTTGACTCAGATATGGATGTTTGTAGTGCGTCGGATTACACTTTTAAACGGAGTTCCTGGTCTGTTTAGCTCACGTGCGAAAAAAAGGACCGTAGCACCAAGTTGTCAAGTTGTTAAATCTCAAGTAGCAAAATTAAATAGAAAGCTTGTTTGTATTTGTTTTAGATGAGAAGCACAGCAAAATTTCATTAAAAGAGAATTACGGAAATACATGTTTAAAACAAGAAAAAAAGTAAAAATAAAATAAATAAAATAAATAAATAAACAAAATTTGTTTTTGATAATAAAACGACAAAATAAAAAAGGCAAGGCTGAATTTAATATGTCTGTATTGAGTTACACAAATATACAATGATAACTGGCAAAACATGGAACTTTACATGTAATTATAAACTTAGGTCGCGGACCTGTCAGAAAGTTAGCTGAAAGAAGTAACAATAATATTAAACGAACAATATTGTATAAAACTGAAAAAAGAAATAATAACAATTTAGTGTAATGCTATAATTATAGTATTCAAACACCCGCCCATAATCCAGCATTACATCAGAAAAACTGAAAGAAAATTCTAATAAGCAATCCTTAAAAATAATATGGAGGAGCGGGATCAATCACAAAGGTCTCTACTGAAATTCACTAAATCTTTAGTTAAAAATTCCTTGCCGTTATCACACCTAATGTTCTGTACTTTAGGATTAGTTTTCAAGAAAACTTTCAATTTTTCAGAAGCTTAGCTTTTATGTTTCAGTAAACGTACTTCAGTGAAGCTGAAAAAATCATCAATGACAGTCTTAAAATAGCATTCACCGGGAAACGTTTTTGGAACCAGAGGGCTACATATGTCATTGTGAAGAGCAGTCATTGAGTAAGTCTTTTTTTTTTTTGGTTCTCTTTCTAATGGTGTTGCAATCTATTTAGCCCGAACACAAACATCACAAAATGAAAGGGGTGTTGGAAATTTCATGTCTTTCAACACTTTGTTGCTAGGATGGCACAATCTAGATGCCAGATTTCACAATAATTTTCTTTTGATACGACAACAGTTTCATAATCAAGGACAAAGTCACTTACAAATTGTTCATTCCAATCATGTTCACAAAACAAAACCTGTTTCTTCTCTTTTCTCTGAACACTTTTCATTTTCGAAAATGATTGCATAATTTGCACTTTCAATTTTTTTTTTACTAAAAACAACTGCTCATCTAAGTGTTGAACATAAAGTACATTATTTAGAGTAATTTCCATTACGTTTGATATTTTTTCGATCATATTTCCAACACCATTAATTTCAAGATTCGTTGTTTTCGATGCACACTTAATAGTTCCTGAAGATGGCACTGAACACTTGAAATATTTCTCATTAGAACACATATGTGCAGTTGCTCCAGAATCTAATGTAAATTCATTCTTTGTAAAGTGTCAGACAATAAGACACTGCTAAACCAACAAACATTTTTTCATTTAAATTTTTAACAGCTTTACAGTTACGTTTAAAAGGCCCAGACTCAATCATATATTAAATTTTAACACCCCCTTCCCTTTTTATTTTAAATCATTTTTCGCTGTTTTTCAAAATTATATACGTAATATTTAACTTGAAACAATAATCTCTCATTAATTAAAGTTTCTCTCTTAAAGTTCGGTTGCTTGCTGCTTAATCACTCTCATAACCCCACGCTTCATCTGTTAAATAAAAAAAGAGAAAATAATTGAATCTTAATCTATTTTCCTAGCACAATTTTGTGCGCTTGCCTTTTTGCAGGTCACTGTGAATCAGTTATAAGCCTTATGATATCCCGTCCAGTACACCTGCATTTCCTTTTATGACATTGGTAATGAATCTTTTAACACTCCCTTATCTAAAAATAAATTTGCTTTCGTTAATAACTAGGCAATGCACACCCTGAAAATACCATTCACACAGGAACTATTTAATAACCGTTGAGCTGTCCCTGGAAAAGTTAGATTTTGAAATAAAATGCATTTGCTGCGCCAAAAGTAGCAACATTTCTAGATAAGTATCATTGACTATGCTATGCTCCTTCTGAAATTTTGTCGCTAAGGCAACCCTATTGGCGACGGTTTGAGTCAGTCGAATTCAGTATTTGTATGTGAAACATCTTTCACTTCGCTCCGGACTTTTGCTCCGGTCGCTCAACTGTAACCTTGATATCTCTCTTCTGCCTCCGGCCAATTTTTGTGGACTTGTCATCTAATAAACGTGGTTACATTCATATTGGAGTATTTTTACACCACCGAACCTGGCTATTCTTCAGACTCTTTTCTAAGAAGTTTTGTAACTGAATACCACTCAAGGAAATTACATCATAATCCGTAATTAATTTATGTATTTCGTCAATACGATTTCTCAAAGGTTACAGCACGATCTTTCTTAATAGTTACCAATCTTTACCGAATCAAAATGTGATTCACTGCATGCTTCGTATCGTAAGTACGTTCTAATTTATTCCATATTTTATGCGCAGTAATTTAATCGTGAAGTGATGCAAGAACAACACCACTTAACAGTGATAACAATAGAGCATATGACTTTTTTGTTTTCACAATATCCGCGGCATTCTCTTCAGCCGGTTTGTATTCCAACAAGTTATCTGATTCCTTAGCAGCAAAAATTGCTACAAAATAGAAAAAATTTTACAAATACCTTCAAAAAGTGAAATTACATAAAGTTTTTTTAGATGCTACTACGCTCGATAAAACACAAAAAACAGAAGAATTTTTTTTTCACTCAATATCGCAGCAGAAATGAAAAGAAAAAGAAAGGCGTCAGTCACATTGTCTGACTACACATATTTACAAACATATATATGAAAAAACGGTACTTACGTATTAACGCCATCGCAGCAGAAGTTGCGCTAATGTGCCAATAAAGAGCAATCTTGGTGTTCGCACGCGCACACAGTTATCTTTTGGATTCCTTGTTGCCTTGTTGTTTGCTGATTTTTGACGCCATTTTTTAGTGCTACAAAAGATTGGCGGAACTTAAAAACCGCCAAAGCTGTAGCTGCGGTGGCGTTAACACGTAAGTACCGAAAAAACATATACTGTAGAATTGTCACATTCACCTTGAAAATATCGAAAAAATTGAAAAAGACTTGCTAAAAAGGTGCATTTAATGTCACAAATATAAAAATGATGTCACAAATATAAAAGATGTTATTACATTATAAAATAGTTTCTAAAAACTTAGAAACTTCCGACATTTCGCGCCGAGCGCTTTCGATCAGACCTTGATCGTCATCAAGGCAGCTTTGATTGCATACTGAAAAATTCCTAAACGTACTCTGTCTTCGGCTGGGCAACCAGATGAATCCACTTTACAGTGGAGGGAGGGGGAGGAGAAAAGAGAAGAGGAGGCAGGAAACTGAACATTTTTATCCAAACCTTAAGAAAACATCTTCTATTTTAAAAACTTTAACCATATATCCTGAATGTTATATGACATGTTATCATTAATAGCCTTATTACCTTTTATTAAAATTTCCATGGACTCTTTTATGTACTTATATTCATTTTAATGAAGCAAGAATCATCATTCCTACCTCCCTTTATCATATATCGTTAATGAATATTCGTTTCAATGAAGCAAGAATCATCATTCCTACCTCCCATTATCATATTTCGTTAATAAAAGAGTTCATGGAAATTTTAATAAAAGGTAATAAGGCTATTAATGATAACATGCCATATAACATTCCGGATATATGGTTAAAGTTTTTAAAATAGAAGATGTTGTCTTAAAGTTTGGATAGAAATGTTCAGTTTTCTGCCTCCCTTTCTCTTTTCTCCTCCCCTCCCCGTCCACTGTAAAGTAGATTCCCCTGGTTGCCCAGCCGAAGACAGAGTACGTTTAGAAATTTTTCAGTATGCAATCAAAGCTGCCCTGATGACGATCAAGGTCTGATCGAAAGCGCTCGGCGTGAAATGTCTGAAGTTTTTAAGTTTTTAAAAACTATTTTATAATGTAATAACATCTTTTATATTTGTGACAACTTTTTTATATTTGGGGCATTAAATGCACCTTTTTATACATATTCCTTCGAACACCTGCGAAACCACACTCTGGTGATAATGAAAAAACAAAATAAAAAAAGCAAAGCTGGATCGAATATGACTGTATTGAGTTATCTAGGGGGTATTGGTTACACATATATTCAATGACAACTGCCAAAACATGGAACTTTAGATGTATTTATAAACTTATGTGGCAGACCTGTCATAAAAGTGGCGTACCTGATAGAAAGCTGGATGAAAGAACCATTCATAGATATACTAACAAAATTGTATAAAACTGAAAACAGAAATAATAACAACTCAGTGTAATGCTATGATTAACAATATTCTAACAGTATAATTTTTTTTCATCTTAGCAGATGTAACAGCGGGAATTATACGATATTTAGAAGTGTATGTATGAACGATTAAAGTGAAAGTTACATCACATGCTGCTATCATCATTGTTATGATATCTACTACTGTACAGCATTTAGGACGCAGTTTTAATATAAAGCAAATACACATTTATGATGACAACAACAAAGTGCGTATAGAAAGAAATATATTGCTATGAATTTTGTATATTTGTAAATATACCATTTTTTAATTGTGAAATTGCAGTATTATTTAATGTATTTCCTGTCGAAAATTATGTAACTCAATGCCTCGGGTGCTTTGCAAGAAAAGGCAAGCTTACAGCATCGTCTTTACAATGGAGGTCTATGAGAAAATTGCCAAGGAATGGGTTTATTGTAAAGTTGGCGTTGGTTATTTAATTTTGTCGCCAAATTTGGTGATATATCACCAAAAGTCACCAAGTTGGCGACGGATTTGGTGACATTTTTGGGGTGACTTCCCTGTTTTGGTATTGAGAAAATTGGAGAACCTCCTCGAAAGTTCTGGACATCCGAAAGCTCTCGAAAATTCTGGAGATTTCTAAAAACCTATATAAGGGCGAGCCAGGTCTCAGGAGTTCAGTTGACTGTCAGCTGTGATTGAATCCACACGAGAGGTTTTTGTATTGAGACTGTGTTTCTCTGGGCGATTTTCTATTTGATATGCCGTATTGAACGTATTGTTCTGTGTGAAAATTTGCTGTGTTTTGATTTTATTTGAAGATTGTTGAATATTGGTTTTTTTGTGAAGATACCTGTGTTCTCATCGAACCATTTAGAGTGAATAAAGCCTGTTGATTGTTTTTACGTTTTGGCATCAATCCTTTCGAACCCCGAGCTGACAACAATATGTTGTCGCTGAAAGGTTTTAGAGCATTACGAAAGGTTATATTTGAGTTACAGCATTTTAATTAGGAGTAATTTACCACAACAATCCTTCAAGATTTAGAGGTTTTTAATTTATATTTATAAATTTTATTTGCAATCTAACATACTTTAATCCCCCTCCCTTCCAATTGAAATTCAACATTTTTAACACTAAACGTGATGTTAATATACCGTTTAAAATTATCAAAATCTTTCATAATTTTAGTTACCTTTTTGATTCAGATATTTTTTATGTGTTTGATATGCATTTCTTATATATTTTTTTAAAGACCTTTTTTTTTAAATTTTAAAATGTTTAAAAAGATTGCAGCATTTTTATTAAATATAATTTCTTGACAGTTTTAATAATTAAATTTAATTATATATTTCTGGCAAACAAATAACATATTCATTTTTAAATCTAATTTACAAAAAGAAAAAAAAAGAAAAAAAAAACATAACTAAATCTAAAACGTTTACTATCAAATAAATATTTATAAATAAACATTGAATCAAAATTTTTTATACGTCATGATTCGAAGTTGAAATACTTTCTTTGTAAGTTACTTTGAAACAGTATGATTGATTTCTTGTGAATTTATATTATATAGGATAAATAATAAATAGTTCTTTGCTATCAGTCGACGAAAATATTCCAAAAATATTTTCTTCAATTCCTGTGATATATTATAAATATCAGTATCATTAAAAAGAAGAGTTTCAAGTATGTCTAGAAGGAAAATCGTATAAATATGCAAAGAAATATCCTGAGTAAACTAGGCAATATTTTGAAATAATAAATAAATAAAAGGTCTTGTTTTGATTTTAGACGAAATAAATAAATAATTATTGATATACTAATTAATTTTTCGGAAGAGCTGAAATTACGAAAGAGAGTGAGAGAATGCTAGACTGCATGTCGTACGGATGGCTTAAATAGTAAAGCACTTGGTGCGCTATACCAAGGGATCCGGGATCGATCCCCGATTTGGACATTTTTTCACTCTATCGGCTGTACGCTGTTTAGTAAAGTGATTATTCACATCCTTTGTATTTCATTAATTTACAGCGTAATTTCAGCTCTTCTGAAAAATTAATTAGTATATAAATAAATATTTACCGATACTGGGTTTAATTTGTCTCATGTATGCCAACGGTATTGTGCTCATGATTGACGTTCCATCTTGTGCTACGAGGTTGTAGCCTTGCCATATAAGAGTAAGAGAATGCTAGACTGGATGTGTGCAGGTGGCTTAAATGGTAAAGCACTTGGTGCGCTATACCAAGGGATCCGGGATCGATCTGCGGTATGGACATTTTTTCAGTCTATCGGCTGTACTCTGTTTAGTAAAGTGATTATTCACATCCTTTGTATTTTTTAAATAAATATATTTGTTGTATCTGTTTGTGCACTTGACATCATTCACGTTTTGACAATAATACATTTAATTTATATGAAATTATCCGCTAAACAGGAATAAGATATAAATTACAATTTAAAATAACTTAATTTTTCTTTTTTATGCTTTTTCGTGCATGTTCCATTTTCAGTAGCGAAGCACTAACTCAGTCAGAATTAAGCTCAGTTAGAATTAAGAGCTAGAATTTTTTAAAACCATTTTTATGGAGACAAGAATGAAAAATCATGCGTTAACCATAGATTATGAAACATTTTCCAACACAATCCGAATATTGTAACAAAACTTCACATTTAAATAAGGTGAAAGATGATATCTAAGTAAACAAGTTGGAAAACGCTTAACATAATGAAATCCCATTTTCAGTAATAATCGGAAAAATATCCAATTTTTTGTGTGCAGCCTTGTATATGATCAATAGATTTGTATATATACTACATAGTATGTAAAAATTTAGTTCAGTTAGGAAACGCATAACATAGTTTAAATTTCCCACTCTTCGATTTCCGTCAATGAGCGGTAATGTACTCGAGATATTTTGTGCAGCCCTGTATGTGATCTAAAGAATTTATATCCACAAAGCAATATGCAAAAAATTAGTTAAATTTAAACAACCAGGCAAAAACGAAAAACGCACTTTCAGAATTATTGTTCATAGTCAGTACGGTAACTGAATTATTTAGTGTGTCCCTGTTTATAAACGATGAATGCTCTATTGTAAGCATCTTGTAATGTACCTCAGTGTGATATATATGAAATTCAATATGTTCGAAATCCATTAACATCATTAAAATACATTGCAAACGATTCTTCCCGTAGGCCTTAATGTAAAAGAAGTCTTTTGAGTGGGCCTGTAAATGAACTATAGATGCTACAAACTTCATTTTCCATACCGAACATGCCGAAGTAAACCTCAATGCAATACATCATTTGCATGACAATCCGAGTATATTTACGCGAGTTACAGCACGGATAGACTGACGCAGACAGACAGACAAACCGAATACATAAACACTTTACATTCATAAGACATGATTTTTCTTTAAAAAAATGCTGCCGAAACTAACAAATGCCTTTTAATATATTTCATGTATATCTTTTTTACTTATATATTTTATCTGTTGTAATAAAACTGATAGTAATATGCATAACGCAATTATCTATTGTAATGCACTGCTGGCCATTAAAATTGCAACACCAGGAAGGAATGCGTATAACAGAATGATATTTATTAGACAAATACATTATAATGGGAAGGACAAGTGATTGCATTTTCATAAAATTTGTAGGCATAGATCCTGAGAAAACACTACTCAGATTATCCATCCCTTACCGAAATAACAGCACTTATCTGCTTAGCCATGGAGTCGAACAGAGATTGGATGCCATATACGGGTACAGCAGTGCATGCACCTTCAACACTATGCTACAGTTCATCAGCAGTAGTGACTGGCGAGTGGTGGCGTGCCAATCGCTCAGCAACCATTGACAAGACATTTTCAATTGGTGAGAAATCAGGAGAACGTGCTGGCCAGGGCAACAGTCGAACATGTTCTGTATCAAGGAAGGTCAGGATAGTACGGCCAACATGCAGTCGAGCATTGTTCTGGTAAAACGTAGAGTTGCGGAGGTATTGAAAATAGGGCAGAACCACGGGCCGTAACACATCAGAAATGTAACGGCTGCTGTTGAAATTGAAGGAACTGCGAACAAGATGTTACCGAGACGTGTATCCAATGACACCCCATACCGTCACGCCAGGTGATATGCCAGTATAACGATTCAAATGCAAGCTGTCAATGTGAGTTTTCCACGATGCCTCCTAACACAGATACGGACGTCATGATGCTGTATATGACGCAGGAATAGCGTCTCACGTCGTCTTTTCAGACGAATCCAGATGTATACAGAATTATGATGCCCGCATCCGTGTTTGATAGCATCCTTGAGAATACACATTGCCAGCTTGCATTCGACATCATCATAGAGGCCCATAACCTGCAGTGATGGTGTGGGGTGCCATTGAATACATGTCTCGATAACTTATTGTTCCCATTGCCGGCAATATGAACAGAGACCGTAACATTTTTTAGGTGTAACTGTCCGTGGTTCTGCTCTATCGTCGAGGCCTGCGGAACTATACGATTCAGCAGTACAATGCACGACCTGCTCGTACTATACTGGCCTTCATTGATACAGAACATGTTCGACTGTTGCCCTGGCTGGCACGTTCTCCTGATTTCTCACCAACTGAAAATGCCCTGTCAATGGCTTCCGAGTGACTGGCCCACTATCATTCGCCCGTCACTACGGTTGATGAACTGTAGCATAGTGTTGAAGCTGGATGGACTGCTGCATGCGTACATGACATCCAATCACTGTTCGATTCCATGGCTAGGCAGATAAATGCTGTTATTGCGGCCAGGAATGGCTGCTCAGGGTAGTGTTTTCTCAAGATCTATACCTTCAAATTTTCTGAAAATGTAATCACATTTACTTCCAATTATAATGTTTTTGTCCAAGAAATACCATTCTGTTATTTATATTCCTTCCTGGTGTTGCAATTTTAATGGTCAGCAGTGTAGAATATACTTAACAGATGTCTTATGTTCGCCATGTATTCGGTATCAATAATTTATACATGAAAATAAATTCCAGAATGAATACAGTTGTTTTTACTTTCTTCTATCTTTACAAGAAAAAAGTATTGGATGCATGAAGATTTTCGACTTCCGTTTTTCGACGGTTTTATACGTTTTAAAAGGTCTTGAACAAGATTTGACTGTTTAGAAAATGTCTGTCTGTGAATCTGTCGGTCTGTTTGTTTGTGTGTGTGTGTGTCTCTATATGTGACAAAAATATTGTGAGTGAGATTCTATATCAAGAATTAATGTACAGAATTTCATCAAACTTCATACTTTGTTAAGCCTTGACATGAATTGGTGCTGTGTTAGGTTTACGTGTAAATCGCCCAACAAGTGGCACTGGTCAGCTTCATTTTCCCTATTTCTGCAATAGCACTATCTCAAGAACTAATGCACGGATTTTCATCAAACTTCTGAATCAGTTAAACTTTGATATAAGTTGTTGCCTATTAGATTTTGGTATAAATCTTCCAACAGCTGGAGCTGCTATGCTGAATATTTCAGGATTTACACGATTTTAGCGATGGTCATATCTCAAGAATTAATGCTCGGGATTTAATCAATCTTTAGATTTATTTGGACCTTGAAAAATTGCTGCTAATTCGTTTTTAGTGTAAAACGATCAGCAAGTGGCGCTGCTATGCTGCATTTTTCACTCTTTCCGCAGTCTTTTACGCAGTCGCACGACTTTCCACAAGAACTAATACACGGATTTTCTTCAAACTTCAGATTCTGTTAGACGTTGACATAAGTTGTTGCAGATTAGTTTTTGGTGTAAATATCCCAACAGGTAGCACTGCTATGCTGAATTTTTCAGGATTTACACGATTATAGTGATAGCCATATCTCAAGAATTAATGCACGGGTCAAACTTCATATTGTGTTAGATCTTGATTTAAGCTGGTGCTGGTTAGGTTTTCGTGTAAATCATATAACAGATGGCACTGCTATGCTAAATTATTGGATTCTAAAAATGCATAATTAAAAAGATTACAAATTTTGCAATATTAACATGTATTAGATCGAAGAAAGTTTTAGGATTGGCACATCATACGACTTATTGTTGTTTTATTGTTACACATGTATTAAATAATGTTCGGGTTTTTATAATATGGTTTTAATACTCTAAACACTGTCACCCTATGATTAATTCCTGATGATCCTCCCAAAGGTTAAAAGAGTAAAAAAAAGCTTGAAATGGCGAAAAAAATATGCTTGTATTATTATTATTATTAATATTTCTATAGTGTTTAAATCTTGAAGAATGTCATACAGATATTCCGATAGTAAAATTTCAAAAATTACGGTCGTACAGTGAGAAAAATGACACTTTAAAATATGAGTAAATCGACGTTTTCATTTTGTTATGAAACTTATATAGCATTATAGCATTAATTATATAGCATTAATTCATTTTCATCAATAGAAACATTTCAACTTTGTAAAATTAGGGAATAGGTTTTTATTCATTTTTATATTACTATGTATTTGAACACATGGTATTCTGTAAAGTGCTTGTAAAGTCTAGTTGAGCGAATCCAGATTTTTTATATTAAGAATATGCATATGCCTGAAAAGTAAAGTAAAAGATTTAAAAAATCTGCAATTAATGAGCGTGTTAAGAGAAACCTTATATTTTATTTTTATTTTTTTTTTATTTTTTTTATCTACTAAATAATTTCAGTATTAGTGCAAAACATTTCTTTGTACATATGGGGTAGTTTGAAATCTATTTTTATTTTAACTAACGTCTTTCAAATTAAATTAAATTAAATTAAAGCTAAACATTTTCTAAACTATCTCCTTTCTAATTATGTATTTAGAAAGTAAATAAGAAAAAAATATTTTTAAATTGTTAAAAGGCCTTACCTTATATTATGATACATATTTTGAGTTACTTATAAACAATCGCTTCTTCTTTACTTTTTATAATTTATTATAAGTAATTAAAAAATTAACGTTTTCGATGATTTAGGTGATAGAGGTAAAAGAAGAATTTATTTAATGATTGGAGAGCGAAATCGTTAAGTACAACATATTAAATAATTTATTAAAAGTAATTAAAAAATTAACGTTTTCAATGATTTAGGTTTTTACCTGACTGCACATAAACAAACAATTTTCGCTTGAAATAAATACATACGCAACTATTTTTCTTTCTATCTATATAATAATAATAATTTTAAAAAAATTTCTAGACAAAATAAAAATTTATTTAATGATTGGATAACAACATCATTAAGTATAACGTAACAAATTGGACGTATGAATGTCAGCCTTTTCTAATCGATTAAAACGCACTTATGAACAGTTGCTCTTTCATCTGCATTAACTGAACACCTCCTCAATTGTATTTCTAAATTTCTTTCCGGTTTGTTGAGAGTTAAGCATCCGTTAAAATTTTTCTGACTCGAAATTTTGATTTTTTTAAAAATAAAATTTTTTCCCAATTTCTTAACATTATTTCTTTTAAATACAATTTTTCATTTACTTGTTTTCCTATATAGTACTTTTGACTTTCTTATATTTTCTTTTTTTTTTAATTCTCCAGATCGAAAAAAAAAAAAATAAAATAATAAAATAAGAAAGAAGCATTTCTTTCAAATGTAACACTATTGTTTTCTGCGTCGGTTTATGGTTTTTACATTTTATGATCTATTATTCTGAAAAAGTTGTTTTGAATATTATGTATAGAGATTTAATCAATTTTTCACGAAGTAATGCAAAGATCTTTAAAAATTTTTAAAGTTCGCTAGAAATATTTTTTTATTTCAAATAAAATATTATAAATGCAAGCTAAATCTTATTAATTAAAAAAAAACTTAAATAGTTAAATAAAGTTAAATAAAGCATTATAAAGTGTAAATCCACGAAAATATAAGACAGTGTAAATCTACTCGTCCTCTGAGCAATTAAAAAACTAGCCGGATATGTCAATCCCAAAACTTTATTCTATCTCACACAGGTTTCGCATACACTAAAATGAATCAGCACCAATTTATATCAAGGTCTAACTAAATCTAAAGTTTTATTAAATTTCGTGCATTAGTTACTGAGATAGGACTATTGCTAAAATCGTTTAAATCTTGCACAATGCAGCATAGTAGCGCCACCTGTTGGGAGATTTAGACCAAAACCTAATCAACAACAAATTATGTCAACGTCTAACTGAATCTGAAGATTGATGAAATTTCGTACATTCGCTCTTGAGATATAGATATCGTAAAAAGCATGAAAAAAGTAGTATAGCAGCGCCACCTGTTGGGATATCTACAATAAAACGTAATCAGCGTCTATTTATGTCCCAAGGTAAGGACTAATATAAGGTCTAACTGAATCTGAAGTTTGATGAAAATGAGCGCAATAGTTCTTGAGATAGAGCTATTACGGAAATCGCGAAAAATGCAGCATAGCTGCAAGGCGATTTTCACCAAAAACTAATCAGCACCAATTTATATCAGGGACTAACTGAATATAAAGTTTTATTTAATTTCGTGCATTGGTTCTTGTTATAGAGCGCCCACAAAAGTTTTGTCACCTACAGACAGACAGACAAACAGACAGAGTCACAGACAGACATTTTCTAAAAACATTCAAATTGTGTTCAGGACCTTCTAAAACCTATAAATCCGTCGAAAACTGCAAGTCGAAAATTTTCATGAATAAAATACTTTCTTGTAAAGATAGAAGAAAGTAACAAGTTGGAAATTGTACGTCAAACGTTACAAACGAGGTGCGTTCGTACGCACGTTTTAGAATTAAATTCATGATATCCCGTGCGTAGAACGGGTTAAACAGCTAGTTAAGTATATATTTTATGACACTGTTCATACAAATATCTTAACTAGTTATATAAATATTCAGATATATATGTATCAGCTAGTTATATAAATATTCAGATCTTGATGATTTTTAATTCTGTGAAATGAATTATATCGTCTGCAGATTAATTTCTGTAATAAAATAAGTTTCTCGGTCGCTTGACGATTAAACTTCGGAAGCTCCTATAACAAAAAAGCACCGATTTAAAAAAAATCAAATTTCTTAATAAATTTTTTTATTAATATCTCCTAAAGTTTTGATTCGATTTTAATAAAATTTGAAATGTCTCGACAAAATTCTGCAAAGATAATATATTTTAAATTGCAAACCATTTGGTTGGGTAGTTTTTGCGTTGTTATATGCGGACAGACAGACAGACGGACGGACAGACAGACGGACAGACAGACAGACAGACGGACGGACAGACGGACGGACGGACCAAACGACGACTATAAGTGCTACGTATTTATATAATTACGAACGCACCTAAAAATGTAAACAGTTTTTTTTTTCTTTGTGCGTGTTTGTGTGACATATATTTTATATATCTTTCTATTTTTTCATATTTTTTCCGCTATATTGATATTTAATCACCCACTAAAACATCAATATTTGTTTTTACTTCAAGTATTTTTACATGGATAAAAATAATCTATTTAAAATTTAATCCTCTTATTATTTAAGGATAATTTTTCTTTGGATCGAAGACTAGCAACTAGTTTTCATTTTTTAATGTACAGGGTCATTCATAATTCCCTCCGGGGTTTCGAAACGTTATAGTAAAAAAACGAAGACGAATATGAAAAAAAGAAACATTTGAAATTATTCCGAAACTATTCAAGTTTTACTTACATACATTACAGGTGTTCTATGTGTGAACCCTTGGTCACACGGCATACATCCATGCGATATTCCAGTTCCTGCCATACTCCGTTTCTTTAAATTTCCGGTACCACACATGAATTGTTTTGTCAGTTGGTCCCTGTTTTCGATATTTATTACGAAAAGCCCGTTGAACTGACACCACTGATTCAGATTTAAAGAAACGGAGTATGGCAGGAACTGGACTATCGCATGGATGTATGCCGTGTGACCAAGGGTTCACACATAGAACACCTGTAATGTATGTAAGTAAAACTTGAATAGTTTCGGAATAATTTCATATGTTTCTTTTTTTCATATTCGTCTTCGTTTTTTTACTATAACGTTTCGAAACCCCGGAGGGAATTATGAATGACCCTGTATAACTAATTGATTAAAACTTTTATTTGGCATATTTACAAGATTTACAAATGAAATTTAAGATACGCTAATCCGCATTGTACGGTTTTGTTTCTATGACCATTTTTCTTTAATTTTTGTCTGATATGTTGCCGAATTCAGAAATTTGCATGGCGCAGTAATTAAGTCATCTATATTTCTATGCAGAAACAAAAAGGTTAACAGTTATTTCGAAACTTTTTAACTGCTAAAGCATGGATTAATGCTATAGCTTTAATTCTGATAAATAAAACTACAAGTAATCTCTATATTTAATACTTGGAAATTTTTCCATAGAAAATTTCTCACGCCTTGCATTCAAATTTTAATTGCTTAAAAGGCGTAAAGCCAACATAGCGAAAAAGTACCCAAGCTTTACGCCTTTTAAGCAATTAAAATTTGAATGCAAGGCGTAAAAAATTTTCTATGGAAAAATTTCCAATTATTAAATATAGATTTATTCAATTATGGATGCTGGATTTTCTTTGATTTCGTGTTTTCCCCAAGGTTGGTGGCTCACGGAAAATATTCCATCGTGTGCTGCGTTTGTAGCCTTGCCAATATGTTATAGTGTGAACTGTCAGGCTGAGTATCGTTATCAAGTGGTTTAGTTGGTAGAACGTCAGTGCCCTATACTGATGACTCGTGTTCGAGTCCCTGCTTGGTTACTTTTTCACTATGTTGGTTTTACGCCTTTTAAGCAATTAAAATTTGAATATTTACAAGTAATCTATTTAAAACGTTTTTATTATTATTTGTAAAAATAAAAAGAAGGGAAGGGCAGAGAAAAAATAATATATATATATTATGTTGTATTTTTTTTGTGGTGAAACGAATGCATAAGACATTTACAGAAAATTAATTCTACTTTATGAATTTAAAAATTATTTATTTCCAGTGTGTAAACTGGAAATTCATCTCATTTCTATTTAATTAATTTATTTTTCTAAAGCCTCCTACATATAAGAATATGCTACAGAAGTGTTCTAACAACTTCATTGATAAAGAGAGGTTTATGAAAACTCCAATAAGCTGATTGCAAAATAAAAGAAAACTTCTAAACCTAGAAATTAATTACTAATCCGTTGTCACTAGCTCCTCCTCCATCGTGCGATTATATATGTGAATATCCTCTCCCCTTTCTTCGTCAAAATTGTCACTTTTGGTACTGTACTTTTATTTCCCCCACCCCTTTTCCTTTAATGTTTGTTTTTGTAGTGATTCTAGAAATATGAAAAGTAATATTACTGTCATACTTTAATACTGCCATTTTAATGTTCATCATGGGCGGCATCAATGGGCGTAGCTTGGTCCCCTTTTTTATTATAAGTACTTAATTTGAAATCTTTGATTAATATTTATTGTTTTGAATGATTTTTTGTTTATATCTTTTTGTGTATCGAAATGAAGAGGAGTTTTAGGCTGAAATAATTAAGAGAGCTGCAACTGGCATCAGAACGTTTAAAACATACGAACATTACCAGCGAACAAAATAAATATTTTTGGGACCGTCGAGAAAGGATACGCATATATGAAATACCTAAGAAAGAGGTACATGAGAGAGAAAAGATTGGAAACCACTGTCCTATACAAATAACATTGTGCTATTCTTTAAAGCATTTTGTGTGTAAAGTTAGCGTCTATTACGCTGAAGGATCTCATCTAAAGTTTTATTATTTTTGTTTGTTGGTTTGTGTGTTTCAGGACCAGGTAGTATAAATTGGTATTCTAATCGTAAGGGAATTATCTTCCAGCATGAAAACATAAAAAACTGTTAAATAGGAATATTTATTATTTTCATTTTGTGAAACTGTATTTTGTATGAAATATACTTATATTTTTCTAGTATTTTAATGTTTCATCGACATATAAGACTGAGGTAAAAATTAACAGAAAGATAACTTTTCTGAATTATGAAAATAACTAAAATAAATGCAAACTAGTCGGATGTGCCAATCCCAAAACTTTCTACTATCTCAATCATGTTAATACTTCTAATTTCGTCCTCACATCGCCAATAAAATCAATATTTTTCGTCATTCTGTTGTACGTCAGCTGCTTGCGAATCATCGGGTTACCGGGATGCAATCAACTGATATATATTAAACTACGAAAAGTTTGTTTTGGCCTGTACCGACCGGAACAGATAGCCTCCCTATTCCTTGGTTTTACTATTTTAGCTAATTTTACTGGAAAACACGAAGCTAAAAGGCTTGGAACCCAATTAAAGAAGATTCATTCCCAGTTCTCGTCAACATTGAATTTGAATGAGAATATCGCCAAATTAGTCTTCTATAGCCAAGTTGGCTTCATTTGTGGCAACCTATTTTTGTCGCCAAATTTGGCGATATTTCGTCAACTGCCGCCAAGCTTGGCGAGAATTTGACGTTGGCGAATATAAATATATAGTGTTAAGCATTTAAGAATAGGAACAATGGTTACAACAATGAAAGAAAATTTGCTAAAACCCTGTTAACTAAAACTCATAAATTAAACCCGTTTAAGGATGAATTCTGCTGTCTACCACCCTAAAATTTCAAACCGCGATATCTCCGCCATTTTTACTTTCTTCTATCTATAATAGAAGAAAGTATTGTAATCGACATTTTTTTCGACTTCCGGTTTTCGACGGATTTACACGTTTTAGGGGTCAGAGATTCCGAAAAACACGTTTTTACAAAATGTCCGTCTGTCCGTCTGTCCGTCTGTCCGTCTGTGTGTCTTCATTGTATCATCGAAAAGTGTATGAAGTTATGCTTCAAATTGAACCTAATTTTTTTTCTATGTTTTTGGCTATGGCAAGCAAGTTCTATTAGAATTTGGGGATATTTCGACGAAAGGGGACGCTGTGATCGATATTTTTGTTCCATTTTCACTATTGTACCATCTAAAAGTGTATGAAGTTATGCTTCAAATTAAACCTAATTTTTTTTATATGTTTTTGGCTATGGCAAGCAGATTCTATCAGAATTTGGGGATATTTCGACGAAAGGGGGCGCTGTGATCGATATTTTTGTTCCATTTTCACTATTGTATCATCGAAAAATGTATGAAGTTATGCAGATAATTAAACCAAAAATTTTTAATATGTTTTTGGCTGTAGCCAGCAGGTCCTATTAGAATATGGGGATATTCCGCCGGAAGGGGGCACTGTGATAGCCATTTAAAGATTTCAAATTCAAAAAGATGTATAAAAAAATTAGAAATCCTAAAATTTTTTTCCGTTAAATGTTCGGCCTTGATCCGGAGCAGTTTTTGTTTTGTCTCTATATTAAAAAATGGCGGAGATATAGCGGTTTGAAATTTTAGGGTGGTTGACATTTTCAAACAAGACAGCAGAATTCATCCATAAACGGGTTTATGAGTTTTAGTTAACAGGGTTTTAGCAAATTTTCTTTCATTGTTGTAACCATTGTTCCTATTCTTAAATGCTTAACACTATATATTTATATTCGCCAACGTCAAATTCTCGCCAAGCTTGGCGGCAATTGACGAAATATCGCCAAATTTGGCGACAAAAATAGGGTGCCACAAATGAAGCCAACTTGGCTATAGAAGACTAATTTGGCGATATTCTCATTCAAATTCAATGTTGACGAGAACTGATGGGAATGAATCTTCTTTAATTGGGTTCCACACATTTTAGCTTCGTGTTTTCCAGTAAAATTAGCTAAAATCGTAAAACCAAGGAATAGGGAGGCTATCTGTTCCGGTCGGTACAGGCCAAAAAACTTTTTGTAGTTTAGTATACATCAGTTGATTGCATCCCGGTAACCCGATGATTCCCAAGCAGCTGACGTACAACAGAATGACGAAAAATATTGATTTTATTGGCGATGTGAGGACGAAATTAGAAGTATTAACATGATTGAGATAGAAGAAAGTTTTGGGATTGGCACATCCGTCTAGTTTTATATAGAGACAAAACAAAAACTGCTCCGGATTCTCCGGAACATTTAAGGCCGAACATTTAATGGAAAAAACTTTTAGGATTTCTAATTTTTTTATACATCTTTTTGAATTTGAAATCTTTAAATGGCTATCACAGCGCCCCCTTCCGGCGGAATATCCCCACATTCTAGTAAGACCTGCTGGCTACAGCCAAAAACATATTAAAAATTTTTGGTTTAATTATCTGCATAACACCATACACTTTTCGATGATACAATAGTGAAAATCGAACAAAAATCGCGATGGCAGCGCCCCCTTTCGTCGAAATATCCCCGAATTCAACCTGGACCTGTAGGCTATGGTCAAAAACATAGAACAAAAAATTGGTTCAATTATCTGCATAACTTCATACACTTTTCGATGATACAATAGTGAAAATGGAACAAAAATATCGATCACAGCGCCCCTTTTCGTCGAAATATCCCCAAATTCTGATAATCTGCTTGCCATAGCCAAAAACATAGAAAAAAAATTTGGTTCTATTTGAAGCATAACTTCATACACTTTTAGATGGTACAATAGTGAAAATGGAACAAAAATATCGATCACAGCGCCCCCTTTCGTCGAAATATCCCCAAAGTCTGATAGAATCTGCTTGCCATAACCAAAAACATAGAAAAAAAATTAGGTTCAATTTGAAGCATAACTTCATACACTTTTAGATGGTACAATAGTGAAAATGGAACAAAAATATCGATCACAGCGCCCCCTTTCGTCGAAATATCCCCAAATTCTGATAGAATCTGCTTGCCATAGCCAAAAACATAGAAAAAAAATTTGGTTCTATTTGAAGCATAACTTCATACACTTTTAGATGGTACAATAGTGAAAATGGAACAAAAATATCGATCACAGCGCCCCCTTTCGTCGAAATATCCCCAAATTCTAATAGAACCTGCTTGCCATAGCCAAAAACATAGAAAAAAAATTAGGTTCAATTTGAAGCATAACTTCATACACTTTTCGATGATACAATGAAGACACACAGACGGACAGACGGACAGACGGACGGACGGACAGACGGACAGACAGACATTTTGTAAAAACGTGTTTTTCGGAATCTCTGACCCCTAAAACGTGTAAATCCGTCGAAAACCGGAAGTCGAAAAAAATTTCGATTACAATACTTTCTTCTATTATAGAAAGAAGAAAGTAAAAAGTGTAGCTGGAACATATAATTATTTTACCGCAACAATAACATAAGAAATTAATATTAATAATTTGTTTGTGTCTGTTACAGGCCTGTCTGTTTCTTCCGCATTCTAAAGGAGATTTTGGACTCAGTAAAAATCGACAATTTGATGAAAAATGCTTAAATCTATCTAATTTGATATTGATACAACTTTACAATTTTAGTTCAAAGTGTTACTCAATTTAAAAAAAAAGAAAGTTTCACAGTTTCACACTACTTCTTCACATTAAAAAATAAAAATATTACACAAGCCATAGTGTGATTTATAAATTCAGTAAAACCTCCATACCGGACACTCCCAAATAGCGGAAACTTTTTCGATCCCCAACACCTGTATATTTATACATTTTTACCTCTGTATAGCGAACAAAATCAGCGCTCCCAAGGTGCCCGTTATTCGGCGGTTTTACTGTACTGGCGGTTTTCTTAAGAAACTATCGCACAATAAATATTATGTACAATCAGCAACAGACAAAAAAAGAGAGAGAGGCATTTTAATGTCAAAATTGTCGCTGAAAATAAAACCTACATTTATATAGCCATTCGACTGGGCATAAAATCTTCTTTCAATTTATCATTTATCATCTCTATAATAAAACTGTAAGTCATGTGACTGTCCTCAACAGTTCCGGGATGCCGCATCGCTTTTTCATATGCCAAGCGGCCATTTTTATTCAAAATTATTTTTTCGAATAAACTGCATAAAAGTTACATTTTAAGAAAGATCGTTCAAAATAAATTAATATTTGAGAGATGACTTGCGTTCAGTTATGTATATATTCTGCAATAACTTCAGTCGAAAGATTCGCAGTTCAAATTCTCTATTCATAAAAGTAAACAAAAAAAAGATTGATTCGTCGTGAACATTTAAAATATTAAATCATGGAGGTAATCATTCGCAAAGCAAGTTCTCCGTGAATGAATTTTTGGACCGCTGCCTCGCGTCAAAAAAATAATTCGCACCAGTGAGACAATCAAAGTTTACCATAATTATGTGCTATACAACTCAACTTTCGGACCTTTTCTTGA
This sequence comes from Maratus michaelseni, assembly GCA_963931845.1. NCBI lineage: Eukaryota > Metazoa > Arthropoda > Arachnida > Araneae > Salticidae > Maratus > Maratus michaelseni. The sequence goes on along the minus strand of OZ007595.1, from coordinate 154,123,086 downwards.
CGTAAATTGAACTCATGTAATAATATTTAATGAATCAGATTTTTAGCATTTTTAAAATCGCTAATACAGCTTTTATTTATCGCGTGTACAAATTAGAAATGATACTTTGATTTTGAAATCAAATGTTTTGATTTATGATATTATTTCTTATTTATTTATTTATTTTCTCTTTTAAATGAAAAGTGTGAAGTATTTTAAATTTATGTAATATAAGCATTTTAGATTAAAGTTAAGTATTTTAAATGAAATGAGTGACAGGTTTATAATTTAAAATTAAATTAATTGTAGTATGAATGACGGTGATGGGAACGATATTTGGCGAATTATCATCTGCTCCCGGATAACAAAAATACTCATAATTAAAAAAAAGAATAAAAATAAATAAATGATAGTTTGTTGTAAATAAATATTGATATACATATCAAAAATAATTTATAGAATTAAAATAAAAAATAAAAGTAAATAAACAACAATTTCCATAACAAAGTTTTCGCCAAATTGGCGGGGGAGGGGGGGGGGGGAATCGCGCCAACGTGCGTATGTGACATTTGTGCCCAAAAAATATGCGAAATGCTACCATGATCGCAAAAGTTCATGATTTGTCTATTAGAATCTTCCGATTTGGCGAAGGATTAAGGGAAAATTAAATTATGAATAAATGTAACGTGTTGCAATGTTTAACATACATTTAAGGGAGACCAAACTGGTCGCCAGTGGCGGCTAGTAAAAAATAATAATAAGTTTAAGGGATCGTCTCCATACCGAAATTCTACCAAGCTCTGAAATTTTCAATACGAATAGCTAAATGTGACATCATATTTGAATTTTTTGGTAAATTATACCTTAGGATACCGAACGGGAAAACATTCGGTCAAGCAGTTAAGGATAGTAAAGAAATAAGTAGTGAAGGTTTAAAGTTTGGAACTCCTATCGTTAAATTCATTTGTAATTGTTGAAAAACAGATTACAATGCGGGTAGTTCTTTAAACATAACTCAAAAACTACTTGACGGAATAAGCTGTATTTTTTTATTCACATATTTGAAACTTCTAGAAATCGATTTTTGTTAAAAACTCTATAGGTTACAATTAATATTTATGTATTATATATATATATATATATTCAATTAATTTAAAATATATATGTATAAATATGTAAAAATAAATATAAACTATGAAATTTTTAATCGAAATCAATTTCTAGAACACTCTAATATGCGAATTGAAATTGAGATCTTATTCCACCAAGTAAATCATGAGTTATGCTTAACAACTACCCATATTGCAATCTGTTTTGTAATGATTACAAATGAATTGAACTTAAGGAGTTCCAAAATTTAAATCTTCGTAATTCTTAAACTATTTGACAGAATCATTTTCCTTTCCTTATCCTAGTGTAAACTTAAGCAAAAAAGCCAAATATGATTTCAAAATTAGGAGTTTGTACTAGAAATTTCTGAGTTTGGTACAATTTTAGTATGAGGACCAGCCTCTAAGTTGATTTTTCAAATATAAATTTAAAGAAGACTTTATTTTCAATATACTGGCTATTTACGTTATTTTTTACTAATTGTTTTGTTGTTTATGGGACAATTTGGTGATTAAAGTGTAGGTTTTCTCTCCTTATTTTTTCAACCAATTGTACATTTACGAAATAAACTGGCTAATTTTTTTAATTTTAAATCTGGAAAAATATATTTTTGTAACAAAAATACAATATATAAAACTGAAATCAAATGATAATTTATATTTTTTTCTTAAAACCATTTTATCGCCACAAAAATATTATTAATAACTTTAGATTAGAAAGAAAGAAAATAAATATGTAAGGGGAAAAAAACAAACATAAAATGTTCTCTATAGCTTTTGGAGTGTTTTAAGAGTAATTTATATAATGTTTGAAAAAAAGGAACACACATACTTTATACAGTTAATGTTAATCATATTAATGGGCTTTCTTTATAAATGGCCTTTTTCGAAGAAGTAGGCAGTTTCGTAAACTGATTTTATCGTGCTTTTAAACGTATTTGGCATATTTATAAATTAATAACAGAAATCACTAAATACTTACAGTTTATTTCTTTCGTACTGAGATCATTCTTAATTTTTATTACATAGCTCTTAATTTTTATTATATAGCTCTTAATTTTTATTAGAAAATTAGTTAAGCAACATGGTGTATTCAAAACATGAATATTTTTCTGAAAAAAATGTACAATAAGCATCTATCATTTTAATGAAAAATAAATTAATTTTATCTAGTTCATTACAACACCAATTTAAATTTTTAGTTACTTCCAAAAATCAAAATTCTAAAAACTTTGAAATAATGAAATGCCTTCGAAATTTCAGGTTTCATCTCCATATAGAAATGTAAGCATTGCATTAGGTACGTAGAGATTTATAATTGCATAATAGAATATTTTATAACAGAATAAATTGTTTGTTATATACATAAAATATGCTACTTTGTTTGTCTTTTTCTTTAAATCCGGAAGTCAATATTAACATAATAAAAATAGTTATCATAAAAATTGCAAAAAAGAGTTGTATACTGTTTGTTACTTTTGTAACTGATTTTATTGTTAACGATTTTAGTTAAGGAATGAAACATATTATATGTAAAAGATAACAGCACATAAACGTCTTTGTGGCTTTAGAATAATTTTATCCTTAACTTATTTAATGTTTAAAGAGAAAAAAGTACAAACATATTTTGCGCAGTTAGTGTTAATTACCTTAACCCCTTATGGATTGATCACGAGTGTGATTCGTGTAATGTAAACCAGTGATCACGGCGTAACTCCTTTTTTTTAAAAAATTTGCTACCACTATTTTAAAAAGATATTTTTATTATAGACTTCTATTTCAGTATCTAAAAGAATCTACTACGACAATTTTTGATTTGAAATAATTGTTAAAAATGTAGAAAAATTGAGGAAAAAAGTTTCAATTCCTGAATAAGCTTTGTCGTGTGAATCAGTCACGAGCTTATATCGTGATTAGTGCTCTACACTGTTAAACATTTGCAGCAAACTGTCCAGTCATGTGACCGTTTTTATAAAATATTTTTACATAACCGTAATTTAACTGTATATATGGGCAATAATATGGTCAGAATAGAGTTGAATTACGGTTATGTAACCATTTATTCTAAAAACTGTCAGATTACTTGACAGTTTGCTGCAAAATTTTAACAGTGTAGGTATGGGGTTAAATGATAATTCTAAGTACATAACTAGTTTAATTAAATAAAACCACAAGGAGTTAATGTTTTTACTTTATTAATGGTCGTTTTGAAGAGGGATATACGAATTCGTGCTTTCATTCTACCAATCTTCTAAATTTACATAACCTTTCTTTTTATTGTATCTAAATAACAACAGAATATTTCATTTACGTTGAAATGATCATTATTACATTATTCAAAATTTAGCGCGTTACATTACAAACTACTATAAAAAATAACGACTAATGTATTTTCGCTGCTTGTAGTGCGCTGTTTTGCAAAACAAATACGACCTCATATGAGGTTACGATTCATGAAAGGTGTAAAATAAAGCTTATTTTTTGCAACTAATTGCGCATATGAAAACATGAATAATAAAATTAAATTATTCATTTATACATCTTAAATGAAATGAATCCACAAATTTAAAATTATTTTTCTGAAGGAACAAGTCTTGAAAACAAATTACCAACTTAAACGCATGTGTAAACACATTTTGTATACATATTAATTTTTCATTTTCAAATTTATGTTTACACGAACACTTAAGTTAAAGTTTTATTTATTAGAATATTTGATGCATAAAATGAACTTTAAACTTCCAATTTTATAATTTTTTTAAAGATACTTTATTTATATTTTTATGCAACTCTTTAGTTTATTGAATGTTTCCATATCTGGATAAAAAATACAATTCAACTTAATTAAGATTATTTTATAAATGAAATAAGCTAATTTAACATGTCATTAAATTCTTAATTAAAAACTGGTTAGCAGAATTGCACAATTTTAAAGTTAAAATTGTTTGAGAATATTTTGGAAATAAGTGATATACATACAACAAATTATTTAAAGTACGTTTCTTGAATGATTTAAAAAAGAAAATTGTTGACGCTATTTATAGGAATTCTGAAATTTAAAATTAATTGCGTTTTCATCATTTATGCCTTTTTAATTTTTCTGTTGAAACTTGTTTTGAAAACTGTTAAAATATGTTTGACACAAGCGCTTGGTAAAAATTGCTTTTAAATACTAGTTGAAATGTTGAATAAAAGATTATGAAAATAATTTAAATGGATATTTTATTATAAATTACAATAAATAAATCTTAGCACATTACTTTTTCTACAGAAATAATAATGTATTTAATAATTTAGAATCAAATAAAGAAAAAAATATATACTTTTCACTAATATTGACTTTATTGCTTTATTAATGTGTGCATTCTCACACTGTTTCTGTTTTTCCGCTGGGCGCGTTATCTTTTCTGCTACGGGTGTTAGAGCACGGACAGACGGCAGACGGCAAACGGCAAACGGCCATACGGTAGACAAACCGAAGTCATAAACACTTTTCAACTAGGTTGGAAAGTGTTAAAAAGTACAAACATATTTTGCTCAGTTAGTGTTAATTACCTTAACCCTTTATGCATTGATCACGAGTGTGATTCGTGTAATGTAAACCAGTGATCACGGCGTAACTCCTTTTTTTAAAAAATTTGCTACCACTATTTTAAAAAGATATTTTTATTATAGACTTCTATTTCAGTAGCTAAAATAATCTACTACGACAATTTTTGATTTGAAATAATTGTTAAAAATGTAGAAAAATTGAGGAAAAAAGTTTCGATTCCTGAATAAGCTTTATCGTATGAATCAGTCACGAGCTTATATCGTGATTAGTGCTCTACACTGTTAAACATTTGCAGCAAACTGTCCAGTCATGTGACCGTTTTTATAGAATATTGTTACATAACCGTAATTTAACTGTATATATGGGCAATAATATGGTCAGAATAGAGTTGAATTACGGTTAAGTAACCATTTATTCTAAAAAACTGTCAGATTACTTGACAGTTTGCTGCAAAATTTTAACAGTGTAGGGATGGGGTTAAATGATAATTCTAAGTACATAACTAGTTTAATTAAATAAAACCACAAGGAGTTAATATTTTTACTTTATTAATGGTCGTTTTGAAGAGGGATATACGAATTCGTGCTTTCATTCTACCAATCTTCTAAATTTACATAACCTTTCTTTTTATTATATCTAAATAACAACAGAATATTTCACTTACGTTGAAATGGTCATTATTACATTATTCAAAATTTAGCGCGTTACATTACAAACTACTATAAAAAATATCGACTAATGTATTTTCACTGCTTGTAGTGCGCTGTTTTGTAAAACAAATACGACCTCATATGAGGTTACGATTCATGAAAGGTGTAAAATAAAGCTTATTTTTTGCAACTAATTGCGCATATGAAAACATGAATAATAAAATTAAATTATTCATTTATACATCTTAAATTAAATGAATCCACAAATTTAAAATTATTTTTCTGAAGGAACAAGTCTTGAAAACAAATTACCAACTTAAACGCATGTGTAAACACATTTTGTATACATATTAATTTTTCATTTTCAAATTTATGTTTACACGAACACTTAAGTTAAAGTTTTATTTATTAGAATATTTGATGCATAAAATGAACTTTAAACTTCCAATTTTATAATTTTTTTAAAGATACTTTATTTATATTTTTATGCAACTCTTTAGTTTATTGAATGTTTCCATATCTGGATAAAAAATACAATTCAACTTAATTAAGATTATTTTGTAAATGAAATAAGTTAATTTAACATGTCATTGAATTCTTAATTAAAAACTGGTTAGCAGAATTGCACAATTTTAAAGTTAAAATAGTTTGAGAATATTTTGGAAATAAGTGATATACATACAACAAATTATTTAAAGTACGTTTCTTGAATGATTTAAAAAAGAAAATTGTTGACGCTATTTATAGGAATTCTGAAATTTAAAATTAATTGCGTTTTCATCATTTATGCCTTTTTAATTTTTCTGTTGAAACTTGTTTTGAAAACTGTTAAAATATGTTTGACACAAGCGCTTGGTAAAAATTGCTTTTAAATACTAGTTGAAATGTTGAATAAAAGATTATGAAAATAATTTAAATGGATATTTTATTATAAATTACAATAAATAAATCTTAGCACATTACTTTTTCTACAGAAATAATAATGTATTTAATAATTTAGAATCAAATAAAGAAAAATATATATACTTTTCACTAATATTGACTTTATTGCTTTATTAATGTGTGCATTCTCACACTGTTTCTGTTTTTCCGCTGGGCGCGTTATCTTTTCTGCCGTAGTAGAAGTGATGTGTTTCATCTACGGCGACTGGTTACGTTATTGCTCCCATACACTATCTACGTTCATGGGTATAGTCGACCGCGTCAAGAATAGCGTAACGCATTTTCCGCATATCAATTTGAAGTCCCCGTTGATTGTTAAGTTCGTTCGCACCGTATGATTTTATAGTTTTCTGAATTTATTATTTGGAAATTCGTTAAAAAAAGAAAGAAAAAAGAAAGAAAAGATCAACACTTGATGGCTTCTTTGAAGATTTCCGGTAGCGGTAATTTTTGTGAAAACTGTGGTTAACGGAATTTTAATGCTTACAATTAAAATACTTGTTAGGCACAACATTAATTTATTAGAGATTACTTCACAGCATACGGAACTTTTACACGAAGCGACATACAATTAATTTCAGTTCATTTTTAAATTTTCTGTCAAGATGGCAGTGTTTGTCCGGGGCAAAAATTAACTTTCAAGGCTATAGATTGTCGTAAGAAATTTCTCTCTAGCTAGAGAGATATTTTTCAGCCAACTGCTCTCAGCAGTTACAAAAACGAATCTCCTTTTCAAGGCCTCAAAGTGCACATATATAGAGTGACGGAATTTCAAGTGTTTTTGAGGGTCGAGGCCTGGATTTGAGTGCTACAGATTTATATTGTAATAAACGTCTTTATATAGTCAGATCATAGGATGCGATAGAGAATTGTAGCTTCTTGAAAATGTTTTACGTGCGCACATCTGTAAATTTGCTTGCAGTTTTTACTTTGAAGGAGGTAATATCTAACAGTCGTTATATATCTCTTATTCTCGTCCAATTAATTACCCATTCAGACATTAAGATTTACAGCATTTTGTTCAGCAATATTTCCATCAGCACCGCCTCACCGCGTCGATAGCGACTGGCATTGATATGTTCTATCAGAAAACGAATAGAATTGGGTCCCAAAAATAAATTCAGAAAATCTTTAAAATAATACGCTGAAAATGAACTTAACGGTCAACGCGGAATATAAAATCATATGCAGAAAATGCTTTACGTGATCCGTAACACGATTGGCCACAAACACGATCGTAGGAATCGTACATGAATAATGACGTAACCAATCGCCGGAGATAGAATGTATGACTTTTTCTATGATAAAAAAAAAGATAACACGCCGAGCGAAATGACACAATGTGAGAATCTTCAGAACTATATTTACGAATATCTGAAATCTGGCAAAAGCTCCAATACAAAATCATATGCAGAAAATGCTTTGCGTCATCCGTAACGCAATCGGCCACAACCACCATCGTAGAAATTGTACATGAATAATGACGTAACCAGGCGCCGGAGATAGAATATGTGACTTTTTCTATGGTAAAAAAATATAACACACCGAGCGAAATGGCGAATTAATCAATGGCGAATCAATCAATGAGCGAAATCGAGTTTGTTCAATTAATATAAAAGAATTATGTTTAAATTTAATCCAACATAGTTGAAAAATGTTAATGACTTCCCTTCGTTTGGCTGTCTGTGTGTCCCTTCTCTAACTCGCATAAAAATATACTCGAATTGCCATGTAATTAATATACTTATTGAAATTTACCATGGCATGTTCAGTATTGAAAATTAAGTGTGTAGCATTTATATTTCGTTTACAGAAGTGCTCAAAATAATACCGTTACATTACGGTTTATGGGGAAAATCATTTTAGAGTATTTTAATTTCAAACATACCAAAATTGATATGCAACACTGAAATGCATTGCAAGCTGCCTATTGTAGAATATGGTGTGCATAGCGTTTATCTTTCATTTACTAGGACACGCAAAAGAATTCGATTACAGTACTGTCTATCTGCAATAATTCCAATAGTGCGTTTTCAATTATAGTAGGTGTTTTTAAATTTAACGATTATTTAATATTACATTTTGTCTATACCTTCTATACATCATATACAGGACATCACAAAATAAATCCGTTACATGATGATCTACGGAAAATTTCGTTTGCAGTGTCTTTTAACGATATACTATTTCAATTATAATAAAATTGATATACATCACTGAAGTACTCGACAAAATGCTTACTGTAGTATATGGTTTGGTTAATCATTGATTTCCAGGTACATGCAAAATAATTTGGTTACAGTTAAGTCTATGAGCGATAGTTGCTGGAATTGGGTTGTCAATTGTGACACGCGTTTTTAAATGTAACTGTTCTTCATATTACTTGGTGTGTACAAATTTTATAGATATACACAAAATAATTCGAGTGCATTCCCGCTTATTGGCGGAAATTGCTGAAGGGAAATTTTCAACTGTGTTATTAGTTTCATAACTGAACAAAATTTTTCCATACTATGTAGTATACATACAAATCTGTAAATATAATACAGGGCTGCACAAAAAAATTCGGTTATTTTTCCAACTGTTGATTATTTCTATCGGTTATTTTTCCAACAGTGATAATTCTTGAAACTTTGGATTTCAGTACCACATCTCTAATCTCAGGTGGTATTTGATTTGTGTTTATTGTTTTCACTAGATGTACATATTCCTATACAATCACTTATGTTATTCCCTAATATTCTTATTACTAGTACATTATTCTACTTAAATTGTGTTAGCTGTTTACTGTAAATTTCCCTACCTAATTATTCAAGTTTTCCCCCAAATAAGTATTTTTATACACTCAATGCTACTATTCAAACTATCATTATTTTATTTGACATTTATTTATTAATTGTTTATCGTTCAGTAAGTGAGCTTTTAGTATTGTTTTGTATTTATTGTTTTCTCTCACCTTTAATAATTATCTTGTAAGGCTTTGCCACATAGTAAACAAACCTGCTGGGCGGTGCTAGTTGAGCTTAAGCTGAAAAGTAGGCCTCCCCGCCGGGATTGACCTTGACCTTGTTTACTTAGACATCATTTTTCATCTTTTTAAACGCGGAAGTTCTTTTTACAGTATTCTGAATCTGTGGGAAAGGGATTCATAATCTATGCTTGATACATATTTTCCGTTCTTGTTTATTATTCGAAAACATATATAACAAATAGTTATTTTTGAGAAACATTTAAAGAAAAATATTTTGTATTCGATACTCGTAATGATGTCTGTGAAGAATTCTTTATAGTACATATCTTCCTTTTTTTTTCAAGAATAACTATAAATTGTATTACACAAACTAAGGATTTATTCTTTAAAAAAGTTTTATGGTTGAAAGTGATTTCGATTGAAGCAAATAATGGTGAATGTTTTTTAGTTTCGTTCGTTATTTTTAAAAGTGTATATCTAGCTATGTTTTTTACAGATTTTTTCCTAATAAATCCCCAATTTATTTCTTCTATTCATTAAAATAGAATTCTAAAGTTTACTTATTAGATTTGTAAAATTACTTAACTTTATAACATAAAAAATGTCCTGTTTCAAAAAAATATTTTTTCCGTTTTTCTTTTCAGCTTAATATAGTAAATACTGTTTGTTAAATATTTTAAATTATATTTGGAAATCACCTATTTAATTATAAAAGTATTTTATATTTAAATTTTTACGCTTTTTTTTTTTAATTTAACATAATTTAACACCTCAAACAATAAAGGTTTTGTGGATATTTTTTGTTTTGGCTACAGGAAATTGTTAGTTTTTTACTTTAAGAATTGATTTCATTATCTTTATTTTGATAAATCCCTTAATATTTTCGCTAAAAATATTTTAACCTATAAAAAAAATTAATATAATAGAATGTAATTTTGCAAAAATATGTCATGGGTGTTTTTTTTCTCTACTATGTTACTGATGTAGATTTAGAGATTTGTAGTTTTGTTAATTTATATTTTTACTTCGAGTTAAAATAATAAAGAAACTTGTTCATTTTTCAAGGGTTTTATGCATAAAATAAATGATTATTATATACCACATAGATCACGGTTACCCAAACTATGGTACACATGCAGTTACTGGTGCACAAATGTATCTGATAAGTAGAGTTAAATAACATTGAATAATTCCGGATCTCACATTTCTCAGATAGTAACAACACGAAATATTTCAAAACTTTTTTTTATACTTTCTAAGGTAGTTGTAAAGTTCTTGTGAATTAGGTTTATCTGTCCGTCTGTCTATCTCTCAGTATGATCATGCTCTTACTCACGTGAATATACTCGGGATGCATGTAATTCATATACGTTGATGAGATTTACCATGGCATGTTAATACTGAAAATTGAATGTATAGCAATTATTGTTCATTTACAGGGACACAGAAAAAAATCCATTACATTATCATCTATGGAGAAATAATGTTTCAGTGTATTTTAATATTGTCACCCTACTTCTAAAATACTGAAATTGATATACATCATTGAGGTACAATACAACATTCTTTCTGTAGAGTATGTAATATATAGCATTTCTCTTTTATTTATAGGAACTCAGAAAATAATTACGTTACATTATGGCTTCTGGGGAGAAATTATTTCCAGGGTTCTTTTGAAATGTTACTCTATTTCAAACATAATGATGTTGGCGTACATTGCTGAGGAGCACTGATAGATGCTTACTGTTAAACATGGAGTTCATACAATTTATTTGTTCATTTACATGGACACAAAAAATAATTCGATTACAATACTGTCTATGTCCGATAATTTACTTGGAGTGCGTTTCCAGATGCAATCTGCGTTTTTAATCGCATAGCTAATATACAGGGTTGTACAAAATATTCGTAACCATTACTGCTTATGACTGTGATTTGCTATGAGTGTGACTTGCTTTTTATAACTGAGTTATCCATTTTTCAGTCTAATTATATTTAGTTAGAATATATTACGAGTGTTTGTATATATATAAATTAAAAACGTACTGTCGTCTATTCATGGTAATTGTTGGAAGTGAGAATTTATTTGTGTCATGCGTTTCCTAACTGAATAAAATTTTTAGTTTAATATGCGGTACTCAAAATATTTCTAGTTATTATATATGAGTAGTAAATTCTGAACAAAAAAATCAAATGTGTTTGGCGTTGTGTATCAGATTTAAAGTTTAGAAAAACTTGTGGAGTGTAACAAATCTATAGATCATATACACTGCTACTCAAATCAATCCGAATAAAGAATCTTATCGACTATGGCAGTTATTTGCTGAATATGTGTGCTCAACTGCCCTATACGTTTTTTAAATTGTTTATTTAAATATTTTCTTCTATGTTATTAAATAGTGAAGTTTTGTTACAGTATGCTGGAAGTGTTTGTAAGTGTTTCATAATCTATGCGTTACGCATGATTTTCCATTCTTCTTCTATACTGTGGACAACATATATAGTGGAGTATAATTTTATTGGTGAGAATGAAACAGGGAAAGTATGAATTAAGGAATGATATTAATGAATAGTGTGAATGCAACATACCACATTTAAAGGACTAATTTCTAAAAATATTAACGACGGATATTTTTGGGGGTCAAAATATACTTTACCATTGAAAATACTCGCCATCGCTACTGCAGAGAGAGAAAAGTAAATCATTCCGCAATCTTGTCGGGGACGTTTCAAGACGCTCGCTTTAATTGCTTTTTCCTCCCCAAAGGTCAAGTCGGGAGGAAATTTATATTATATTAGAGGGGAGAATGGGAAATTGAGGGGAAATTGAGAATTGTGAGGGGTGACCCGAGCGGTGTGATGCAGAATCATCCTGTAATGGGAGTTTTAACAACATTTAACAATTTGGGAACTGTACATTAAACGTGACAAATGAAGTGCGTTCATACTATAACTAGTTTTAAAAATATTCAGATCTTGGTGCAATAGCTGTTGCACTCTGATTCAAAAAATGCATGAATACAAAATTTATTTTATGTGCAGATTTTCATATTATAGATATTCATTTTATTTTATGAAATTAAGTTTCAATACACTTTTTCAAACAATTAATTAGAATTATGTTACATTAAGATTGTACTATGAGCAAATATCCAATACAAGATAATGTAAAAAAATTATCGTTATTATTTAACAGAAAAAAATTAATTATATCGTCTGTTATTATGATATGATTAATTTCCGTAATAAAATAAATACATTTTAAGTTGGCAACATTTTATCTTTTGTTGACATTTACTGAAAATTCCAATGGTAAATTTAAGCTTAGCTTTGAAATTTTCAGAACTTGAAATCCATATTTAGACTCTTTTTCTATTTAATATCTGTTCCTCCGGAAACATCTATCCAAAAAAAACTGTCGATAGATAATATGATTGCTATAATTAAACAATTTTAGTAAACAAATTCGGTTTTTAAATTCCGTAATACGGAAATAATATCACTTAATCTTAAATAGGACGTAATCACCATGGCAACCTAGAATCATTACCTATCATGGAATATTATTGAATTAATTACGTATGATAGGATTTAATAGAATGAAGAAAACTTTTATTAATATCTTTTAACGTTTTGATTCGATTTTCATATAATTTGAAATGTCTCGACAAAATTCTGCAACGATTATACAGGGTTGTTATAATTAAAGTTCGCCTATTCAGAAGGCTCTACAGCCGGTTCTATGGCTCCAAACGAAACAAAATTTCACTAGTAAGTAGTTGAAGAAATGCGCTCTGCGAAAATCGAAAAAAAAAATTAGTTAAAATTTATGTCAATAGGTGGCGCTGCGCCAATATTTAAGCCGATATTTGCAGATTCCTTTATTTTGCAAAAAACAAAATACAGGAAATTTTATTTCGCAGTTGTTAAAAGTAAACTTTTTCAGATTCTTTATGTCAATTTCGGTCAATCCAGATGAAACACACAAAATCACAAAATTTCAGCTAACGCTTGAAAAAGATCACATTTTATTCAAATTTTCGACGAACGACGTCAAAGTGACGTCACAACTTCGAAAACTTGAAATACCCTTCTAACCACCTGACGATTTAAAACTTGCTGATAAAGTGTGTCTGTGAGTTATTTGACACTGGAACAGTTGATTGTTTCTGAAAAGCATTTGAATCTACGCTTTGTAGAGAATGGTAACTTTGAAAGAATAGGCACTTCTTGTAAAGTTATTTTATCAAAATAACAGCAACGCATCTGCAGCTCTTCGAGAATTCCGGAAACTAAAAGATGTTAGACGTTGACCAATGTCGGATCGTGGGGTTCACAAAATGATTAAAAAGTTCGAGGAAACAGGAAAACTCGACATTCTTCCTGGCAGAGGCCTCAAAATGGTAGAAATTTCTAGCATTGAAGATATTGCTACTGCTGCTGTGGATTTAGCAAGCCAGTCATCATTTGGTAATGCAAGTGTGCCAGCTATTGCGAATGAAGTCGATATGCCGATTTCCACTGTGAGAAAAAAGATGCGTCAAATTTTGCGCTACTATCCATACAAGATTCAGAGGGTGCAACAACTAATACAGGGTGATATCGAATGTCGGTTATCATTTTTACTACAGTTTCTTGCACGAATGAATGTGGACAATTCTTGGCCCTGGAATATTCTATGGACTGATGAAGCGCATTTTTATTTAAACGCACAAGTGAACACACACAACTGTCGAATTTGGGCGAAAGAGAATCCTAATGTTGTCCAAGAAGTTCCATTGCATGCAGCTAAAGTGACGGTGTGGTGCGGCTTCACAGCTACGTTTATGATTGGGCCATATTTTTTTGAGTAACTAACATCCACAGGACCCGTTACATGTTCCGTAAATGGGAGAAGGTATCTCAATATGTTAAATTTTCTGATTCCCGAGCTGCAACAGCGAGGCTGCCTTCAAAATACCGTGTTTATGCAAGACGGTGCACCACCGCACATTACTAGAGCAGTTCGGACTTTCCTAACAAGCCATTTTACATAAGACCGCATCATAAGTCGTTATTTTCAAACAGTCTGGCCACCACGATCGCCTGATCTAACACCATGCGATTTTTGAAAGATTCTGTATCTAAAGACAGATGTCAGACAATCTCTGATCTGAAAGACAGCATTAGACTTCATATTCGCTCAATCTCACAAGACAGTTTACGCAATGCTGTAGAAAGCACAATTCTGAGAATGGAATGCGTTATTGAAAATGGTGGAGGATTCATTGAGCATGCGTAATGTTATTCTTCGTTATTTCCTCGCTGCCGAGCGACATGTTTTATTTTCGTTGATGCAGATTACATCACATGAAATTATATTAATTTTTCTGTATTATTTGGAGTCATAGGTCAGGCTCTAGGTCAGGCTAGAGCTGTCTGATTAGGTGAACTTTATTTATAACAATTCGCAGTTCGTCGAAGTTTGTTGAAACTTTTAAATTTGTGTGCTTCGTCTGGATTGACTGAAATTTATATAATGATTCTGCAAACATCGCCTTAAATATTGGCGCAGCGCCACCTATTGACAAAAATTTTAACTAATATTTTTTTTCGGTTTTTGCAGAGCGCATCTCTTCAACTACGTTCTAGTGAAATTTTGTTTCGTTTGGAGCCATAGAACCAACTCTAGAGCCTTCTGAATAGCGAACTTTAATTATAACAACACTGTATATATTAAATTTCAAACCATTCGATTAGGTAGTTTTTGGTCTGTTATATGCGGACAGATGGACAGACGGCGGACCAGACGACGACTATAGGTGCTACGTATTTATATAATTACGAGCGAACCTAAAAACGCATAAAATAACGAAGTTTTGTTGCTGAAGTAAACTATATAGCACTGATTTCTTCGAATGCTGTAAAATGTTTGCTAGTGTTTAGCACAACTTTTCTAAGTCATTTTATACGTAACAAATTTTAAATCAATAAAACTATTGAATCAGACATAGCTAAATTTAACAAATGTTGAACAGGACACTTAAGTTACACTTGGTTAAATAGACCATTGCTTCGAATCTTTGATACCAGTCCAATTATTATATGCCATATTTGATGTCATATATATGCCATATATATTTGATGCCATACATAGGCCCTATGATTTATTTAAGTGAGCCAGTTACACATATAAGCACATGCCAAAAGGTCATAAATTGTTGTAGCCCTCCACAACATATTGTTAAATAATATTTTATATGTTATAATTATGTAATCAGGATGTTATTCTTTGTTTGAATTTTAATTTAAGCACAACTTTAGTAATACGATGATGTAGATATGAATATTAGTATTCAAGGACCGATTTATCAACTTTATGTACATGCATGCTTTTTGTATCCTCCCAGTTTTGTTTATATACATAATATTGAATGGTTTAAAGTTATCATTTGTAAAATTCTGCAGGTGATATTATTTTTCTCATCTAATACATGAAATTGAACTCTACATGTATATATTTTTTTAATTGCCAATACCAACGTTTTAAATAGTAAAATATCATGTAAAAAATATTCATCTTATCAGAATGGATTAATCTTTTTCATATAATTTCTTTCAAAATATGTTTTGCGATGAATTGTACTAGAATTAAGTCATAAAATACAATTCCGTAAGATAGAATTCACTGTTAGTTATACAATATATCATTGTTATACTTCTTTCTAAGAAGGAATTCCATATTTATTCTTATTAAAACGTATTTTGTTTCAAGTTTTAATAATTAAATTAGTAAATAAATATAGCTAAATTTGTTTCTTTAAAGGGCTTCTAATTTGTTGTACAAGTTTTAGTTAAATGAAATATTGCTTAAATGGTAGAAACAATTTAATAAAAATCAATATATTAAAATACTATTTTTTTTTTTTAAACATTTTTGAAGAAACAATAAATTTTAAATCTCTACCTATCCCTACATCATGACTGAAATGCTTTCTTTGTAAGCTATCTTGAAATAGTGATTGATAGGTTTTGAATTTATTGTATCTAAGAAAAATAAATAATAAATCATAAAAAGCACATCGTTATCAGCCGACAGAAAAATTCAAAAATGTTTTCTCCAGTTCATATGATTTATTGTCAAAATTGGCATTATTAAAAATCAGACTGTCAGATGTGCCCAGAAGGAAAATATTATAAATTTCATTCAAACCATGATTAGAAGATGAAATATATTTATTAGTGTGCGAACATTTCACCAGATTTACGGTTTTTTTTTTATATTATTGTCTGCAGTTTTACGTAAAACTATCAGTAATATATATATATATATATATATATATATATATATATATATATATATATATATATATATATATATATATATATATATATATATATATATATTTGTGTGTGTGCGTGTGTGTGTGTATATGTGGATGAAAAATTCCTTATTAAACATAAAATATACCACAAAATTATAAACTATAAAAATTGAAATATAAATGCATCAACTAGAACATAATAAAATGAAATATACAGTAAAACGTAACCATAAAAACTTAACCAAAAAACACAGAAGTAACCAAATAAAATACTAAATTAATGAACAAAACAATCCAGGAGACAGGCTGTGCATATATATATATATATACTAGCAAGCTACGCCCGCTACGCTGGTCAATTGCTTATAACGAACTTTTAATCCAACAAAATATTGACATTTCATAATTCACTTTTATATTTTAACAGAATAATAAGGCTACTATAATTTGTGACTCGTGCTATAGCCAATATACACGCCAGGACGCGTCGCCCTTATCATTATCTTTTTACGCATGAAGGTTTTGCTATGGTACTCCATTGTGAAATTTAGTAATTTTTCAAATTCAATATTTGAAAAACGGCATAATCATTAGATTTGAAATTTATATCAAGAAAAATACAATTTTTTACCTTTCAAACGCAGTTTGTCTAACAATTTTCTGACAAATACTTTTTGAGCTATCATTTTTTTTTCAGTAACTTCAAATGTTTCATTTTTCGAGATTAATCTGTGGCAACAATTAGCGAAAAACCCAGTCGTCAGAAACGCATAGTTTTTTATTAAAGAGGCTGTTGGAGCAGGAATTGTCACCACCAATTTGCCACCATGACTTTTGAAATCGTTCGATAGTTCCAGAGATTCCATAGAAATTGTAATTTAGAATGTTTTTAGAACGCTTTTCGCTCATTTCACCCTTTTAAATTTCGAATTTTTTTTTATTTTGTTTTTAGAGAGCATTTACATCTTACAAGTAACTACAATGCCAAATTTCAAATTTCTAGCTCCTTCAATATAAAAAAGATCTCAATTTTAGAACGTTTTCCGCTCCTGCACCCCCCTGGAGTTAGTGACACCGACATAAAATATAGCCTATGTTGGAGCAGGGGTTGTCACCATCCATTTGCCCCCATCATTTTTTAAATCGGTTCGGTAGTTCCAGAGATTCTATAGAAATTGTAATTTAGAATGTTTTTAGAACGCTTTTCGCTCATTTCACCCTTTTAAATTTCGATTTTTTTTTTAATTTTATTCTTAGAGAGCATTTACATCTTATAAGTAACTACAACGCCAAATTTCAAATTTCTAGCTGCTTCAGTATAGAAAAGATCACAATTTTATAACGTTTTTCGCTCCTGCACCCCCCTGGGGTAGTGGCACTGACATAAAATATAGCCTATGTTGGAGCAGGGGTTGTCACCATCAATTTGCTACCATCACTTTTGAAATCGGTTCGGTAGTTCCAGAGATTACCCCCTACAAACAAACAAACAATCTTTACTCCTTTATAATATTAGTATATATATATATATATATATATATATATATACACATATGTACAGGGTGTCCACGTATAACCTGACTGACCTTTATTTTCGCAACCGTTGTTCCTAGATGCATACTTCCAATTACAAAAATGGTTTAAATAAGTTAAAGAATTATTTTTAAAGCCATTTGAGTCAAGAAAAACATTCATTAAGAAATTACAAAATTAAAATTTTTATACGGTCCCCAGGTCCTATAAGTGACATTTAGTAAAAATTTACTGTGACACTAACAAGTAAGATAAAAAAAAGTCTCATTCATCTACGATTAAAACTGACCGAGTAATAGCTGTTTAAAGTTGGAGTAAATTTTTTGTGGCGAAATAGGGGTCATTCACAAATGTAGTAGAAATATAAATAATCGTCAGATATATCAAAAAAAATAGTTGAGAGCAAAATTAACATTGCAATAAGTGGGAAATCTATAATCATTCTGACATATTAATGCAAAATATACAATTTGTACTGAACATATAAGAGGATAAAAATAACAGAATTTTTGTTAAATAAAAGGATTAAAAACCACAGCCTCAATTAAGATTTTAAAATGCTGTTAGATTACACTGTCTTTCAAATTTTGGGTTGTGCCATGTTTTAGAAATATAAATGTAGTAGAAATATAAATAATCGTCAGATATATCAAAAAAATAGTTGAGAGCAAAATTAACATTGCAATAAGTGTGAAATCTATAATCATTCTGACATATTAATGCAAAATATACAATTTGTACTGAACATATAAGAGGATAAAAATAACAGAATTTTTGTTAAATAAAAGGATTAAAAACAACAGCCTCAATTAAGATTTTAAAATGCTGTTAGATTACACTGTCTTTCAAATTTTGGGTTGTGCCATGTTTTTTAGCTTTTGAAAATTGATTCTAATGTATTTTGTAGCGCTGAATCCGAAAATGACCTTCATTTTAAACCATCACGTCAGGAATTTTATCCCAAATTGAAAATTTTAAAGTTAAAAAGCTCAAAGTTAAAATTGATCCCCCCTCCCCACCCAACCTCATCGGACCCCTGATCTATTTAGTTGTAAAAAACCAAGTTTAAGCCAAAAAATTGAATAAATTATTGAATTAAATAAAATTAAACTGAATAAAAAGTCTTACATCTATTTTATAGTATCAGATTATTCGCTATTTTTTAACCTTGAAATTTACGATTTGAGAAAAATCTTGACATGATGGTTAAAAGTGAAGGTAATTTTTTTATTCAGCATTAAAAAATACATAAAATGTAATGATAAAAGTTAAAAAACACAATCATCGCAGGTTTATGTTATCTAATTTAAAACTTTTTCTTAAACTTGTTGACGGTAATCTATCCGATTTTTTTTTGTGTTATCCTCTAATATGAGTATTATTAAGATGGTAAGCGTTGAAAATCATAATAATATTACATTGTCATCGGATTTAAGTCAGTATGTAAAATTTAACTTCGATCGGACATTTGAAAGTGAGTTAAACTTCAAGTACAAATTTTAAACTGGAAAGACGATCGTTGCAAGTTAAGTAAAACATTATGAAAATAATATAATTTTTGTTAAAATAAATCATAGCCTCAAATCATTACAAAATAAAACATATGATAAAATACAATTATTTTAACTAATCTGAAACTTACCTAATAAAATGTAAGTCTATCGTAACAGTTGTACGATTTCTTTCAAAGCGCAGATACCTTGAAATAAGTTTAGGTACTTTATATACGACCCCTGAAAGCACGGCTGAAATCATCTGTTTTGAGATGCAAAAAAGTGGTATAAGTCATGCATTTCAAAGTTTCATAATTCGATCAATTTTAATGTTAGATGAGTGGGACTTTTTTTTATCTTACTTGTTAGTATCACGATAAATTTTTACTAAATATCACTTATAGGACCGGTTTTATACAGTGTATAAAAATTTAAATTTCGTAATTTTTTAATAATTGTTTTTCTTGACCCAAATCGCTTTAAAAATAATTCTTTACCTTATTTAAACCATTTTTGTAATTGGAAGTATGTATCTAGGACCAACGGTTGCGAAAATAAAGGTCGGTCAGGTTATACGTGGACAACCTATATATATATATACAGTATAAATTGAAGTTTTAACAATATAATTTTGCTATACATTTTCAAAAACATGTTTCATTGAGAGATGTTATAAATTTATGCTCCTTTTCCTTAATGAAAATAGTAATGCACCAATCCCAATTTTTTTATATCTAATATATGTTTCGCATACACCAAAAACGAATCAGCACCAACTTATATCAAGGTCTAACGGAATCTAAAGATTAATTAAATTCCGTGCATTAGTTCTTGAGATATGACTACCGATAAAATCGTGTAAATCTGAAATATGCAGCATAGCAGTGTCACCTGTTGGGAGATTTATACCAAAACTTAAACAACAACAACTTACGTAAAGGTCTAACAGAATCTTAAGGTTGATGAAATTCTGTGCTTTAATTCTTGAGCTATCGGGAAAATCATGAAAGAAGTAGCATAGCAACACCTGCTGTTGATCCATTTTCACCAAAACGTAATCAAGGCCTATTTATGCTAAGGTCTAACAGAATCTGAAGTTTGATGAAATTCTGTGCATTAGTTCTTGAGATATAGCTATGATGAAAATCGTGATAAATGTAGCATAGCAGCACCACCTAATGGGCGATTTACACCAAAAACTAATCAGCACCAATTTATATGAGGGACAAAATGAATGTAAAGTTTTATTAAATTCCGTGCATTAGTTCTTGAGATAGAGCACCCACAAAATTTTGTCACATACAGGCAGACATACGCACAGTTTCCAATATAGTTCCAGACAGTTTTTAAAATTAGTGAAATCATGTTCAAAACCTTCTAAAACGTATAAATCCGTCGAAAATAGGAAGTCAAAATTTCTCATGAATCCAGTACTTTTATCTTGTATAGATAAAAAGAAAGTAAAGTAAAAAAAGAAGAAAGTAAAAAAAGAAGAAGGTAAAAAAATTGGATTTTGTTTATTACTTTTTCTGGGACATCTTCCAGAAAGCTGTTGTTTATAATATAATATGTAATGTAAGCTGTCTATTATTTTTTCAGTTCCAGATATCGCCTAATTCTTTTGAAATCCTGTGTCAGGATTAGTATCTTACACCTCTTTTAATGGCCCCACCAGTGGCTGAGAGGTTCTTCTCTCAAAACTGGTAGACGAGAGGTGCTGTGTTCAAACCCCTGTCGCGCCCGTCGATCTAACTGTTTGAAGTTTTCCATGGTTATCTTCAAACCTTACCAAAAAATACGGGTTAGGATCCCTTAAAAAGACCCTCCACGGAGGGCACTCCCCACACCAGCCTATATCCCTAGCGCAGATAATCGGCCGTAACAAATAACCAACCAACCAACCACTTTCCAGTGTTGTAAACTGTATGTACAGAGGTGTTGTTGAAGTCTGTGATTTCATTAGCAGTTTACCTCTCACGCAGTCTAGAAATAACACCTGAGTTAACTTTGTGTAACTTCGATATGATGACAAAACAAATTTTATTATTAATAAGAAATACATAAAGAAGAAAGTTCTTGCCCATTTATCGTGCGCAACTTGTAGATATGGAGTACCAATTTGTATTGCATAGCTTGGGTGGTGTTGGTTCTTTGGTTTTGAAACAAAAATACATTAAACTTTCATAAGTTATTAGAATCTTGTATTAGTTATTGTTATTATTTAATGAAAGAAAATCTTCATTGTTCAGTAATTCCCAAACCACAGTATTGTGCAGTAATGTCCATTACATTATCTTCAATGTAAGTAAAAGAGGAAATTCGCAAGAAAATTCTCATTGTAAGTAAAAAGATGAAATTCACAAGAAAATTCTGATTGTAAGTAAAAACCAGAAAATTCGAAAAAAAATCTACTAGCAATTCGGTTACAGTATTTTTTTATTGTATAAATTTGCAATAATATAGTGTTTAAGGCTGTGAACTTGTAAACGAAAATGCAGTTTAAAAGAGCAAAAACAAGTAGATTACAAAGCAAAATTACAAGTAGTTTTGAAGTCATGTTATCCATTTTATTTTACATAGCTTTTATGCTATTAATAAAATTTTGAATGGGTTTTCAAATATAAATTCTAGAAATTACTTAGTACTAGATTGTTGAACCGAAATCTAATGGGGACAACATAAACAAAGGAAGAATAGCAGTTAGTACGTTCTTATGCCTTATCTTATAGTGGGTTGTGAAACACTATATGAGATAGGATAAGACAGGTGGTTCGTGGTATGTTACTGAATGAACTCATACACAGAGAATTTCCCTCCAATTTTCTGAAAAAGATTGAAGTTATATTTTGATCATTTAATATGCCTGTAGCGTAATAAAAAGATTAACAAAATACAATATGAGTTGAATTTCTATTTATTTAATTATTTAAAATTTAGTAAAAAACCGATGATCAGAGTCAGTGTAGACCTCTAAATGACATTTGAATGGGAAAAACGTGTTCTTAACGGCTGGAAAAAATTTAAATAAATTATGAAAAAATGAGTTTGATTTTTAAATTTCGTTCAAATTCCCATATTTTTTTAGCTTTCGTTCAGCTCACGTTCGTTTATCAAACAGCGAATCAAGTTCAACTCATGTTCACAGATAATGAACTAAGTTCCTGAGTTTTCGTTCAATCAGCGCGCTCATGCCCAACACAAAATATTTTCGATTATTAATTTCATAATTCAGAAAATATATTTTTTGCAATAAAAAAAATATTAAGGTTCTTAAATAAAATTTCTTAAATAAATCTTTATCATTCTGTTATGTTTGCAAGACATTTTTAGAAGAAACACTTCTTTTCCTACTAAGTAACCAGTAAATATTTTATATGAAGTGGAGAAAATGCAAAAAAACATCTTACACGGACGGATATCATCGTACATAGTAAATTTTAAAGTTTTTGAATGCTTGCTAGAATAGTTTTTTTTTTAAACGGTTGAAAAGTTTCAAGAAAAATGTATTATTTTTATGGTTTGAGAGACCAAAAAAAATGTCGCAAGTTTAACAGCTATTTAATTCCTTTATACACTATCTTTACATTACGTTTTTATAAAATAGCGATTCCTTTATTTAACAAGAACGAAAAATCATGTGTCAAGTATAGATTGTAACATTTCCCAACGCTTCCAAAATATTTTTACAAATCATTACCGTTTAAGAAGCTGAAAGATAACATCTAAGTAAACAATTCGCAGGTTAATATGACGTCATTACAGAATTAAAAAGAAAATTAATCTGACGTCATATTGGAAGTTTCCCGGACTTTTTCAAATGTTTGAGAATTATACAAAGAGAGTTTCAATATGCGTAGTAGAGAAAGCAAGTGGATATCAAGTCAGCAAGTGATTATAACGTCATATGAGTTTGAGGAACGTATTGAATTGTGATAAAAACCCGGTTATAAAAATAGGGGCATATTTTAATATTTAGAAATTGATTTTTTTAAATTTTGCATATAATCTACATAACAGACCTTCCGCTATCGGGCCGGTTCAAATATTTGAACAAGAACGAAAAATCATGCGGCAAGCATAGATTATGTAACACTTTCCAACGCTTCCAAAATAATTTTACAAATCATACCATTTAATAAGCTGAAAGATAACATCTAAGTAAACAATTTGGAAAACACATAACATATTTAAAAACGTAATTTCAGGAATTTCCAACACATACAATATTCGGAAAATTATCCGAATACTTTTATTCAGCCCTGTAAATGATCTATAGATTTGTATATATACTACATAAGATGCTAAATTTTAGTTTAGTTGGGAAACGCGTAGTACAGTTTAAAATTCTTTTAATCTGTCAATAATTTTAATCTGTCAATAGAGTTTCTGTCAATAAACGGAAATGTGTTTGCGAACTTTTGTGCTGCCCTGTATATGAAATACAGAATTTATACACACCAAGTAATAGACAAAAAGTGAGTTACATTTAAAATCGCGTTCAGCAACTGAAAACGCAATTCCAGAAATTATTGTTAACAGACAGTGGAGAATTCTTTTGTGTGTCCCTCTAAATGAACGATGACTGCCAAACACACAATATTCCGTAGTAAGCCTCTTGTAATGCACCTTAGTGATACATATAAATTTCAATGCGTTTAAAATAGTGAAACATTATTTAATTAAATCGCAAACGATTTTTCTCCATAGACGTAATGTAACGGAATTCTTTTGATTGTCCCTGTAAAGTAACTATAAGTGCTATGCATACCCTATTCCATATTAAGCTTCTTGTAATGCAACTCAGTGATATATATCAATTACAATGTATTTTGAAATTGTGTAACATCATTAAAATAAACCGCAAATGATTTTTCCCCATAGACCGTAATTTAACGGAATTCTTTTGAGTGTCCCTGTAAAAAAACTATAAGTGCTACACACTTCAGTTGAAATAGGGAACATGCTATAGATAACGACAATAACATATAAAAATTGCAGGGCAATCCGAGCATATTTACGGTAGTTAGAGCACACACAGACGGCCAGAAGTGCATACGGCAGACGGCCAGACGGCCAGACAGACACATGTCATAAACACTTTTCAACTAAATTGGAAAGTGTTAAAGAAACCTTGAAATCTTGTGTACTTAATTTATCTGTTGTAGCTTAAGATTTTCTGTTTCATGCCTTCTTTAATTTTCACGAGGGTGTACACTGATTTAATATTTTAAAAATTGTATCATAATGATTACCACTATTTGAATATTTTTATTTTAATCATTATTACTTATTTCGTACTTAATTTTAAGCATTTAACATATAAATTTCTTAAATTGCATAAATTTTTAATTTTTTTCCCTTTTTTTTTAAGTAAAACATAGTGCTAATCATACATACGTAAATACATATAATTTTTTCGATTGTGTTCTTTACGTTTTGAAGCAAATATATTTCCAGTAAAAAAAAAAATAATAATGTTCATAAGCAAAAATGTTTCGAATTGTTGTTTTCCTTTTTTTTTTCAAGGAATTGGTCATAAGTAATTTGCTTTTCTAAGAAATGACTAATCGTTTAATTTTTTATGAAGTGGAGAAAATGAATGATCATCTTACACGGAAGAAAGTAATCTTTCACTGGAAGTTTTGGAATAGTCGCCAGTATAGTTTTGTTAATCCGAGTGAAACTTTCCAAGGAAATATGTTTCTTTTCATACTGCAAGCATCAAAAACTAACAAATTTAAAGAAAAGTTTACATTTCAACATCTTTTTACATCATTTAGAGCCTACCTTCATTACACGAAGACAGCTGCAAACTAATTTTAAATCTATGGCAGAGTTCTTTGCAAATTCCACCATTGTACTTGAATATTTTGAACTGTTTTTTTTTTCATAAGATACTAGCAAGCTACGCCGGCTACGCTGGTCAATTTCTTTAACGAACCTTTAATCAAACAAAATATTGACATTTCATAAATAACTTTTATATTTTAACAGAATAATAAGGCTACTATAATTTGTGACTCGTGCTATAGCCAATATACACGTCAGGACACGTCGCCCTTATCATTATCTTTTTACGCATGAAGGTTTCGCTATGGTACTCCATTGGAAAATTTGGTAATTTTTGAAATTCAATATTTGAAAAACGGCATAATCATTAGATTTGAAATTTATATCAAGAAAAATACAATTTTTTACCTTTCAAACGCAGTTTGTCTAACAATTTTCTGACAAATACTTTTTGAGCTATCATTTTTTCAGTAACTTCAAATGTTTCATTTTCCGAGATTAATCTGGTGCAACAATTAGCGAAAAACCCAGTCGTCAGCTACGCATAGTTTTTTATTAAAGAGGCTGTTGGAGCAGGGATTGTCACCACCAATTTGCCACCATCACTTTTGAAATCGGTTCCGTGGTTCCAGAGATTCCATAGAAATTGTAATTTAGAATGACTTCAGAACGCTTTTCGCTCATTTCACCCATTTCAATTTCGATTTTTTTTTAATTTATTCTTAGAGAGCATTTACATCTTATAAGTAACTACAATGCTAAATTTCAAATTTCTTGCCCCTTCAGTATAAAAAAGTCGCAATTTTCGAACATTTTTCGATCCTGCACCCCATTGATGTTAGTGGCACCGACACAAAATATAGCCTATGTTGGAGCAGGGATTGTCCCCATCAATTTTCCACTATTACTTTTGAAATCGGTTCTGTAGTTCCAGAGATTTCATAGAAATTGTAATTTAGACTGTTTTTAGAACGCTTTTCGCTCATTTCACCCTTTTAAACTTCAACTTCTTTTTTATTTTGTTCTTAGAGAGCATTTACATCTTATAAGTAACTACAATGACAAATTTCAAATTTCTAGCTCCTTCAGTATAAAAAATAAAAATAAAACTGCCCAGTTAAACTGAGGGCATTGAGTTCACAGGCTATTCACACTAATTGTATATTATACTCTTATTTCAAAGAATTTGAACTAAGCCATTAATTTGGAATAAGAAATAAACAATATATTAAGGGGGTGGGGTCATCCCCCCGTTACCCCCCCCCATAGTTAACTAATGAACCCCTTAAACTAATCAGGTAAATCTTTAATTACAATGAATATATATACAAAATTTGAAGAAAATCGGATAATTCTGCATGAAAAACCCATTTATATAAATTAAGGCGGGATTAGCCCCCTCCGTTCCCCCCCTTTATACTTAACCAATCAATCCCGAAAACTAATCAGGGAAGCGTCTTAACCCAATGAACCTATAAACAAATTTTGAAGCAAATGGGATAATTCTGCATGAAAAACCCATTTATATAAATTAAGGGGGGGATTAGCCCCCCCTTTCAACCCCCCCCCTTTATACTTAACCAATCAATCCCGAAAAACTAATCAGGGAAGCGCCTTAACACAGTGAACCTATAAACAAAATTTGAAGGAAAACGGAATAATTCTGCATGAAAAACCCATTTATATAAAATAAGGGGGTATTAGCCCTCCGTTCCCCCCTTTATACTTAACCAATCAATCCCGAAAACTAATCAGGGATGCGCCTTAACACAGTGAACCTATAAATAAAATTTGAAGGAAATGGGATAATTTTGCATGAAAAACCCATTTATATAAATTAAGAGGGGTATTAGCCCCCCGTTCCCCCCCCCCTTTATACTTAATCAATCAATCCCGAAACTAATCAGGGAAGCGTCTTAACCCAATGAACCTATAAACAAATTTTGAAGCAAATAGAATAATTCTGCATGAAAAACCCATTTATATAAATTAAGGGGGGATTATCCCCCCGTTCCCCCCCCCCTTTATACTTAACCAATCAATCCCGAAAACTAATCAGGGAAGCGCCTTAACACAGTGAACCTATAAACACAATTTGAAGGAAAACGGAATAATTCTGCATGAAAAATCCATTTATATAAAATAAGGGGGAATATGCCCCCCGTTCCCTACTTTATACTTACACAATCAATCCCGAAAACTAATCATGGAAACGCCTTAACACAGTGAACCTATAAACAAAATTTGAAAGAAATGGGATAATTCTGCATGAAAAACCCATTTATGTAAATTAAAGGGGGGATTATCTCCCCGTTCCCCCCCTTTATACTTAACCAATCAATCCCGAAAACTAATCAGGGAAGCGCCTTAACACAGTGAACCTATAAACAAAATTTGAAGGAAAAAGGAATAATTCTGCATGAAAAACCCATTTATATAAAATAAGGGGGGGGGATTATCCCCCCGTTCCCCCGTTTATATTTAACCAATCAATCCCGAAAACTAATTAGGGAAGCGTCTTAACACAGTGAACCTTTAACCAAAATTTGAAGGAAATGGGATAATTCTGCATGAAAAACCCATTTATATAAATTAAGGGGGGATTAGTCCCCCCGTTCCTCCCTTTATACTTAACCAATCAATCCCGAAATACTAATCAGCGAAGCGCCTTAACACAGTGAACCTATAAACAAAATTTGAAGGAAAACGGAATAATTCTGCTTGAAAAACCCATTTATATAAATTAAGGAGGTATTAGCCCCCCCGTTCCCCCCTTTATACTTAACCAATCAATCCCGAAAAGTAATCAGGGAAGCGTCTTAACCCAATGAACCTATAAACAAAATTTGAAGGAAAACTGATATTTCTATGAAGAGTTATCGCATTACATACAGAACCGGCTGGCAAGCTCTCAGGGCTTGATAGCCAGTTTGATAGCTAAAAAATCGCAATTTTTGAACGTTTTTTGCTCCTGCACCCCCTGGGGTTAGTGGCACAGGCATAAAATATAGCCTATGTTGGAGCAGGGGTTGTCACCATCAATTTGCCACCATCACTTTTGAAATCGGTTCGCTAGTTCCAGAGATTAACCCCTACAAACAAACAAACAATCATTACTCCTTTATAATATTAGTATAGATTTAAGCTTGATGTTCAATTGGCTATCTTCGTATTTTTCCAATTTTCGTAGCAGTTTTTTTTTTCTGAGTACACTCTCAGTTTCTGAACCTGTTAAAAAAAAAAAAGTGTCTCAAAAATAAATAATTAAAAGCGTAAAAATAAATAAATAAATAAAAATCCTGCAACTAAATTAGAAAAATAAAAGAGATACATGGTTTGACAACGACCCCAAAGTTCACATGCCAAAAGAGAAAAAAAGAGCCATTTAAAAATATTCATGTGCAAACGACAGATTTGAAACGAACTTCTGCCATAGGCGGGGCTGACAAATGCGGTCGCCAGGTCGCCACTGGCTACCAAGTTTTTTTATCTGGCGACCAAGTTATTTAATCTTTCAGAGTGATTTCTGTAAAAAAAAAAAAAAAAAAAAGACATAAGAAATGAGCACAAATGGCATTTTTTCTCTCTCCCACCTTTACTCTTGCGCGGCAAACAGTGATTTTCCTCTTCTTCCGTACTTTTAATGAAAGAATTAAATTTAAAAGGCAGTTTCCAACTCATGCACAAAATAAACATTTCTTTCCAGCTATAGCCAGCTAGTATATGTCACATGATTAGAACGTGGGGGAGAGAGATAATATTTCAATAAAACAGTAAGAAATATTGTCAAACCAGCCTCTGTGGCATCTAAAATTGTATACAATTCTTAAAAAAGGCTGAGTTTTTGTAAGTTTCAAATCTGATTTTTGTGTTTATATAAGTTGTCACCATAATACAAGTGATTATAAGTTTTGTAAGTTTCATTAGAAAACATATTTTATATTATCTTTCTAAATTATGTACTATTCTAAACTACGTAATTAATAATTTAAAACTATGTTTGTTACTATTTTTTCTCAATTAATTCATAAAAAACTCGTGTTTTTTTAAATGAGTTCTGGGGAAGAAGATGGAGGGTAAATATTTTTTACTGGCGACTAGTATTTTTTCTGGCTACCAATTTTTGTCAAATTTGTAAAGCTCTGGTCATAGGTGTTTAAAATTTAGCTTTCAAGTGTTTTCACATTACTGGCGTATAATCTTAATTCTTTCAGAGTTAAATTAATTATGTTGTTAAAATGCTGAAATGATTGAATGTCACCAAAATTTACTAAGTCTGGAATTTCGGTGTAATTAATTGCTCTGAGAAATATTTAAAAGTTCAATAAAATTAAATATAATGATTCAGTGAAAATAACGTTAAAAGTTGTGTATTTTTTGAAAAACCGGAGATAGATATATGCATTTGATATACAACATTTTTTAAGAAAGTCAGAAGTAATAGTGACTAATGATTTGTCTTCGAAAAACCTAATCCGAACCACAGCAACAGCTTTAAAACAATGATTTATTTATCGGTCAGAATAGGGCTTTTTTTAATTAAATACTTTTATTTTTCTGGCGATTCAAGTCTATAAGCAAATCTGTCACACATAAGCTTTTGAGGAATAATCTTTTGAGAACTACACTATAAAAAAATCAATTAGTAATCATTCTCATTTCATGACATTAATTTACAGTAAGTCGTTAAATAAATACGGGTTGGATCCCTTAGAAAGACCCCCACGGAAGGCATCCCTTCTAGGGCCTATTTCTCTCGTGTTGATAATCGGCCGTGATAAAATCAACCAACCAACCAACCTAAGTAGTTAACTATTTCTACAGAACCCAATTTAAAAAGATGCTACTGTCAAACACCTACATTTAAACTTTAATGAATTCCAAGTTTGTTTAACCCTTCTAGGGCCTATTTCTCTCGTGTTGATAATCGGCCGTGATAAAATCAACCAACCAACCAACCTAAGTAGTTAACTATTTCTACAGAACCCAATTTAAAAAGATGCAACTGTCAAACACATACATTTAAACTTTAATGAATTCCATGTTTGTTTAAATATTTAAACTCTATACAATTACACGAATTCTCGGGTAGGACAAACAATTTTGAAATATTTACAAGAAAAATAACAGAAAATTCATGTAATATGTTATCTGAACATTTTAGAAAAAGTTAAGTCTTTTTAGTTCAAGATATTTTCTATTATGAGTATTCAAAAAAGTCTCATTGAAGGAAAAAATATATACATTAAAGTTCATGAGCAAAAGATTCTCGAATTACTCATTTTCATTTAGTTAAGTTCGCAAAAGGTGCTTAGGAAAAATACTTTCTTCCTTCTTAGTAATGAGTAAATGTTTTGTTTTTTATGAAGTGAAGAAAATGAAAAAAAATCTTTCTCTAACGGAAGTAATCTTACACAGGAAATTTTAAAGTTTTAGGATACATGCCGCTATAGTTTTGTTTAACCAGTTAGAAAGTTTCAAGAAAAAGTGTTTCTTGACATACTTTCAGAAACAAAAAGAAATATCTCCGAAGTCTTACAGTTTATTTTTTATCTTTAACATATTTATAGTATAAAAAAGCAAGTCATGCATAGGAAAAAACGGCTAGAAATTCGGAATATTTAATTGTTCAGGAGTAATGTGTGATTTTCCGTTTCAGATATTCAGTAAAAATGTATTAATGGAAAACAGTGATTCCGTTCTTTTTTATTATAAAAAATAAATATATAAAAGGTTTTTATTTTAAACGCTTTTAAAATACATTTTTATAATAAATACACGCACACATATATGAATATCCATATATCGACATATAGTGCATTTTCGCATTTGGCTTGAATTTATTTTAACATAATTAAATACTTGGTTTTATTTTTTTTTGTCTGCTTTATATTTATGATTTAAAAATAGTTTTTTAAAGGATTTGTTGCATATATAACCAATATAAGATATCCCTTTTATTCATATTTAATGCATAACATTAAACTACAGTAGTAGCACGTAAGCCTCCTGCCATTCTTTAACAATTGAATTGACGACAGAGGTCGATGCAGTATGCGGTGGAGCCCAAACTTCAAGGACACCACCACAGAAAGTTTGGGGAGACACTGGAGTCCTCGACCGCTACGTAGCCTTCACCCTACAGAGGGAACCGGGTCCGAGGCATATGCTGATTTTCCCCAACGACTGTTGCTATACCGCAACATCCGATCATAGAGTCCTAGGGAGGAAGGAAATGTCTTGTTCATCGGTTGCGGCGAGGAGGGGGAGTCTCTCACCAGCCCGGGACCTCAAGGAAAAGAGTCCCTGACGCATAAACATGTCCTGGCTAAGGTTGTTCTCTCCCCAGTGGCTTTGCTTTCGGCAAGCAATGCAGCGAAATGTAGGTGTTTCCCGATCGACTCCACTAAGAGGTAGGGGATAATTCACATATAATAAAACAAACACACAAAAACAAAAACACAATAGATGTTAGAATTAATGGAAAGTTAGTTTAGAACCACTATCGGACTCCAAAGGTCATGAAAAACTCCTTCAAGAACGCTAAAGAAGCGATCCCGATCGAGATTAATAGCGTGAAAGTTATTCAAAGACCTGCTAGTCCCAATCGCCAGGCACAGAAAGTTCTGGCTACGCTTAGACACCTGGACTGGTTTTGACCCAAAGTCCGACTAAAGTCTGGACGCCATCACTTGACTGGCGAGCTTCCGACCTGGTTCCTCGTAATCGAAAAGTCCAGGGATAGAACCTGCACCCTCCCAAGGAGTTGATACGGCCACACGGTAACCTGAAGGGCTCCGAGGGCCAGTACCAATCTTGGTACAAACGGGCAATTCCCGTTCTGAACGACCATTGAGGGTGGCTCACAACTACACTAGCTACAGAGGGAGACACGGGGGATATGTGAAGTTAGGCCGGCTTTAAGATTTGGCGCCTTGGTTCACCAGGCCTCTTTTCGCACGACACTGTCTACGTTCCGTCGCCTGCCAGTACCAAGGGTTGCTGCACGCCACCTCGCGCACTGGACAGACGTCACAACGGAACCGCCTGAGCTCCATGTCCTACGAAGTCCGTCCTCGCCTTCCTCTCGCCTTAGATAAATTTGGAAGAAAGCTGTCTACCACCGTTAGCTAGCCGTTGCCCTCGGTTCACCGTCCTTGTCTCATTGTGTCTAAGCGCGAGGGATTGGATGTCCTTTACGTAATGTCCTTTTACTACCCGGTCATCCCAAGATCTCGCGGAGACATCAACCTAAGTCCCACATCGGTTGGCGTTGCCGGTTCGAACTAGGTGAAGATCTGCACATGGGACCTCAAAGGGCAACCTGAAGCCGCAAACCTCTTGCAGTCGAGAACCTGTCCGAAGAAGGGGACAACCCGAGGTCGTGTTGGCAGGGCACCTACCCAGCCCCCAGAACTGCCGGCTAATCAGACACACTTTAACACCCGCGCACCATGTTGACGTGGTGATTCGTCAGCTTAACCTGCCACCGTCGTGTCGGAGAACATCTCGCAATGCCGGACTCCCGGTCATCTTCCCCACTTAAGGGGGACGCCGGGTTATCGATTGGTAAATGGTACTTTCTCACAATAAATAATTGACGATCCAGTCCATACAATAAAATGTATTTTGTCCGTAAAATCCCTTGAATATAAAATAATAAGATCGTTTAGGAATACTACTAATTTTTAAGGAATTAATAAAAAAAATAAAAAAAAGTTTCATGACATTTCATGGCCATGATTTTCTAAAAACATGTTTAATTTTAATTAACAGCTATTTTGCAGGTATTACACAAAAACAGAACAAAATAAAGCGTTCTCCTTGTAATACAATATTCCGTGGTTGCTGTATGTATTACGGGCACGCTGTTTCGAACAGCCACGGCGACTAATTCCATTTTCCCTTCGCTCTATTGAGCTCTCTTAACTACCGCGTTGATATATTCCATAGTTTTCTACAAATATTGACCCAGAAAATGTTTAATTAGCTTGGGTGATGCTAAAAATGATGTCAATGAAGTTTTTCTTAATAAGTGCAGGCCTTGTACTATCTGGACTTTTAAGAGGATTTATCTTTTTTCACATATTTTACCTTCAAATATATATTGAAATAAAAATACAGAATTTTTAAATATACATTCTAAAGATCATTAATTTATCTCGAACATCATGCGAAGATTGTAAAATTCAATCAATAAGTTACACTGATATAATATGAATACTTATTACTTTCTTCTTTTTTTACAAGAAGAAAGTATTGGATTCATGAAAATGTTCGACGGATTTATACGTTTTAGAAGGTCTTGAATACGATTTGACTGTTTTTAGAAAATGTTTGTCTGTGACTCTGTGACTCTGTCAGACTGTCTGGCTGTATGTGACAAAAATTTTGTGGGCGCTTTATCTCAAGTACTAATGCACAAAATTTAATAAAACTTTATATTTAGTTAGTGTTTGATATAAATTGGTGCTGATTAGTTTTTGGTGAAAATCGGCCAATAGGTGTGTTGCATTTTTCGCGATTTCCGCAATAGCTCTATTTCAAGAACTAATGCACTTATATTCCTCAAACTTCAGATTCATTTAGACTTTGACATAAATAGACGCTGATTACCTTTTGGTGTAGATATCCCTACAGGTGATGCTGCTATAACACGTTTTTCATGATTTTTACTATAGCTATATTTCAAGAACTATTGCACGGAATCTCATCAAACTTCAGATTCTGTTAGACTTTATCTCAAAGTCTAACAGAATCTGAATAGATGCTGCTTACGTTTTGGTGTAAATAGCCCAGCAGGTGGTGCTGCTACGCTTTTTTTTCATTATTATCCCGATAACTATATCTCAAGAACTAATGCACGGATTTTCATCAAGCTTCAGATTCAGTTATACATTGATATAAGTTGGTGTTGATTAGGTTTTGGTTTAAATCTCCCAACAGGTGGCGCTGCTATGCTATATTTTGCAGTATTTACACTATTTTAGCAGTAGTCATATCTCAAGAACTAATGCACGGAATTTAATAAAAGTTTAGATTCAGTTAGACCTTGATATAAATTGGTGCTGATTCTTTTAGTGTATGCGAAATTTGTGTGAGAAAGAAGAATGTTTTGTGATTGGCACATCCGACAAGTTGTTTTTAACAACATGTGGAAATATCCGCATGTCCGAAAATGACGACGCAGCTGGTATGGTTTGTGCTTGAAACTATCCACATATCTCAAGGACACATAAACCCTCAAGTATATGCAGCCATATGTCGCCCTGAGACCATTCCCTACAATATATAGGCTGATGACCTCGTGGCCTTATTTCGTTAGCGTACCTTATACAGGGTGCTCTAAAAACTTTGGCCTCGGCTTTTATTCCTTAAATATTGATCAAAGACATATTATTATAAATTACAAACTTACGTAAAAACGGGTACTGAAGTTTATGAAATCGATTAAAATTTTCAGGGGATTAAATTTGGAGAAATACAAAATTTAAATTTTTATACGGTCCGTAAAAAAAATTCCCTAGTGAGTAAAATGTGTCCCATACATTAATATGGTCATGTACAAAATTTCAGCATTTTATTATAAAAAGTCGCAGAGATATGCTTAAACAAAGTTGGTGAGGGTTTAATCATAAATTAAAATGTAAATATTTACAGCTAGAATGTAGATGATGCGGCGCATAAATGCATTGTAAGCAAATAAAATATTTCTCTTATCTTTAGTTTTATTTAGCTTCCTGATCTTTGCGTAAAGTTATAATTTCTACACAATTTAGATATTTTTGTACCAATACATTTCACAGTTATTATTTATTTATGCAACCATTGTTTTCTTTCGTAAATTGTATAGGACACCTGAAACGCGATCATCCAAGATGATTTTTCCCCTTTGCAATCGAATCCAGGCATCGAAAACTGGTTTAAATCAGCATTTATGAATTTTCACAACTCTGCGACTTTTTATGAGAAAATGCTGAAATTTTGTACATGACATTATTAGTGTATGGGGTACATTTTACTCATAAGAAATTTTGTATTTCTTTAATTTTAATCCTCTGAAAATTTTATTAGGTTTCATAAAGTTATGTAAATTTTTGTACGTAAACTTGGAATTTATAATATATGTCTATGATTAATATTTAAATAATAAAAGCAATGGTCAATATTTTTGGAACACCTTGTATATATTTATGAAATGAAGAAAGAAATGCTGAAGGAGCGTAAGTGAATCGAAATATTCTACAAATAAAAATTTAAAGCATTTGGACACCTGCCAATAAATTTATTGCTAGCGGAGCTTCGCTGTTCGTTTTTTTTTTTTTATCAAACGAATATCGAATTAAACGAAATTGGGTTGGGGAACCTCCCTGACTTCGGCAGCGTGCATCCGTGCAGGTTACCTCCGCATCAATCTCGATTGTAAAGAACTTTGTATTATTGTAGTTTTTTATATCGACACAAATAAAATTTCAGCAATGTAGTTTACGTTGCTATAGAAACCGAATGGACATTCTCCCAATTTTAATTTAATTACAACACAACCAAGATTTTCCCGAATGTCCTGTTTGTTTCATGAAAAAAATTGTCGAAAAATCGCCGTAAAACGCATAAAATCACTAAAAATCGTAAACAAAATTCGCGAAAAATTAAAAAAATTGCAAAATTTACTATATTGGGCTAAAAGATTAGAATTGCATTCCCCTTTACTAATATCAAAAAATTTCCGCAGATTATGAAAAAATGTTGAAAATAGCGTAAAATATACGCGAAAAATTCAACAACTGCCGTAAGAATTCCGAATAAGTTTTATTGCAAACAGGACAGAATTTACTGTACTGGCCTGAAAGATTGAATTCCAATTCCTTTTATTATTATAGAACGAGCAGAGAAGACCGAGTTATGCCCCGTCAAAATTAGCTTTGAGTACAAATGTCATGAAATATCTTTCAATTTGTGCCAAGTATGTGCTTTGTCATTCGTAATCATGAAAGTCAATTTTCTAGCCTAATTTTGCTAATATTTCACCAAATTTGGCGAAATGATGACAACTTTCTGGCTTCGTTTACTAACAACTATTCAACAACTTAATACCTGTTGCATTCTTTTTCCATTGAAACGCATTACGCATAGTGATACCAAAATTTTCCACTAATTAATTTTTCTCGAACATGTGATCTAACCAAATGGTCTTCCGGTGATCTAAAACGGTAGGAAAAAAAAAATATTAAAAATCGTTAGATTCGTTTGATATTTCACACTTATTTGCATTGATCATGTCACATTTCGTCAATCTGATGAGTTTTGCATATATTTGAGCTTTGTTTCATTTATTTTTCGTGCCATATAACTAATTTTAAGTAGATTTCCAGAATACTTTGTTTAAAAGGTTTAAGTTACATTTTCCCAAGAGGGGTTTCCAGGTTAGTCTTCATTAACAGTTAATGTTTATTAATTTGTTATGTCTAACTAATAAGTTTAACTATATAACGAATAACTAATAAGTTTAACCTAAAATACATACAGTAATTTAAATTTTTACAAAAACTGATATTAAGAAGTTTAAGAGGAGGGGTCATACTTACACCGTAATTTTAGCCTACTAGGGGTAAGTGGGACCAGGGTGTCCCAATTACCCCGCTAAGTGAATTTAAATAAATTCTTGCATTATGGCCTAAACAAGTTGCCTTACATTTCTATAGTACTTACTGTTATGCTTAGTTTTTCAAATGGAATATAGAGCGTGTGTCACCTTTACGTATACATCTGCACGTGCAAACAAAATTCCGTCAAATATATCTGAAACATCTTCAGGTGTTCAAATCATTACGAATAAAGAATACATGCAACAATTAAGAGAAAAAAAAAGTGATGGAACTATAAAGAATAAAGAAAAAACTCAAAGTAAAAAAAAATAAAACTGAATATGTAGAAGAATATAGAAATTATGTAGAAGACAGTGACGATTTTGAAGTGATAAAGTGATTTCTATGGATGAATTAAAAGACAATCATGAAGACCTATAAGGAATTAATAGTTCAGCTAAAAAAAACTTTTAAAGCTGGTGAATATGTTTTTGTTGAACTTGCATAAAAGAAGTATTATGTAGCTCTAATTTTAAAAGTTGATAATACAAATGAAAAAAATAACTGCTAAATTTGCAAGAAAGAACAGAAATAGTGAGACTTTCTATTGGCCGGATGCAGATGATGCTGGAATTATTACTGAAAATGAAGTAACAATGATTCTCAATCTGCCAACTTTAAGTGGACGCTGTCATTTAGTGTTTCCAATTTCTTTTTCAACTTATAGTATTTGCGAATGCGCCGAAACTAATCTTAATCAACCTTATTATGTTTCTTCAGCATTTTTTTATACCGTAAAGTAAAACATTTAAACTTTAGGCATTCAAAAAATTTCATAGATGTACTTGTTTTGTTTTTCATTCTATAATTACCTGTCATAATTATCCTAATGTGAGTAGATATCTCCTACATGGATGCATTTGCAATAAAATATTTTACATTGAAAATTTCTATACTTGATCATGTAGCACCCACTTACCTCTTCTTTAGTTATGCTTGCTTTAAATTCAAATAAAGAGCAGTGCGACCACTTACCCCTTATTATGGGGTAAATAGGACACCCACCTGATTTTTTAAAAGAAAAGCAGTTAAAAAATATATAAAGCGTCATTTTAGAAATTAATGATAAACTTTTGTTTATTAATATAGTATTAAATAAAATAAGTTGATAAAAACAAATTAAATGCTTTTAAAAAGGAAGTATTCTAAAAAGGGGCTCCACTTACCCCTAAACAACCCTATCGTCTGTTATTATGGTATGATTAATTTCCTTAATAAAATAATTACATTTTAAGCTGTCAACATTTTATCTTTTGTTGACATTTACTGAAAATTCCAATGGGAAACTCAAGTCAAGCTTTGAAAACTTGAGAACTTGAAATCCATATTTAGACCATTTTTCCATTTAATATCTATTTCTTCGGAAACATCTATCCAAAAAACTGTCGGTAAATTATATTATTGCTAGAATTAAACAATTTTAGTAGGTTTTGATTCGATTTTCATAAAATTTGATATGTCTCGACAAAATTCTGCAACGAGTATATTAAATTTCAAACAATTGGGATGGGTAGTTTTTGCGCTGTTATATGCGGACAGAAGGACGGACCAGACGACGGCTATAGGTGCGAGGTATTTATAAAATTACGAGTGCACCTAAAAATGCATTTCGGGATGTGTCTCTGTATTGTGTGTATGTGGTCTGCAAAAGTACCATAAGAAGTTTACTTTTTACTCATTTAAATCTGTGATGCTCATATGGGGATTTATTAATTTTTTGCGAGTTATGAATAAATATCTGACGTTTCTATTTAACATTTATTTGTTTATTATTAAATAATTTATATATCACTAATTAATCGTTAAAAACTGATTAAAATTTGTATTTGTACTTTTTTTTTGCAATATAAAATTATGTAATAAAAGTGTTGCAATTCTGTTATTCAATCTTAAGAGAATTTTAAGATTATATGATAATGATTACAGCGATACATTTCTTTTCATCTACTGTAATACCCAATGTTTTGAATTTTTGCACTATACATTATAATATTACAATTTGTTTTCCTCTTTTTATGACTACAGTATGGTATAACACCGCTTTAATGTTTCAAATTACGAAATAAATAGGGAGTCTAATTATAATATAAACATATAAAATATTATGTTATATCATAGTTATTACAATTAGGCTTCAATAAATTTTAATCATGTGATAATTTGTTAAATTAATGAAAAAAATTAAAATAAATGAAAAATACATTGTTAACAAATTATAAGATCACTTCAGAAACACAAAATGAAACACACGTCAATCAGAACCAAAAAAAATATGAAAATAAATATGATATCAATCCACCGTTTTGTCTTCTAACCTCCAACACTGTGTCCATCATTGAAATGACCAGGTTTTTAAGTTCTGATTTTGAAACATTGTGCCATATTCTTACAATGGCCATTTCATATTCATTCGCAGAAGAAAATTGTTTGTTATTATTATAAACTCAGTAACTTAAAATACCACTAAGTTTTTCCACGAGGTTCGAATCTGTATTTCGACTATGCCATGGCTAAACATCACTCTGTTTCTTTATAAACCATTCCTGATTTAAAATAGGTAGTATTTCGTACGAAATCTACCTAAAACGGCAAAAAACCCTGACTTCAAACAAAACAAAAAGTGAAACCAGCCCATAAAAGAGGCGAGAAACACTACAGCAACAACCCACCATGAACGTGACAAGCCAACAGACATGGTAAATATGTAAATATATGCACGCTAATGACGAATGGTGTATGTGAAATCCGTCGTGGGTGCAAAGTCGTCCATGTTCCCAATGAATTATACCTCTGGGGATGCCTATTCAGGTGAAAGTCTCGTCAACTGATCAAGGTTCTAAATTGCGAGACCAATTCCTTTCTCTTCCTTAATTTTTGCTTTTTTTAAATCTGCCAATTCAACAAAGTTAAATAGAAACCTTGAACCGAAAAACAAAGAGAACTATAGCAAACCACTAGAGAACGCTGCAGAGATGCCAACAAGGCTATTGTCAGGTGGATCACAGCCATGATCCGGAGAATATCGCCCCGTGCCCAGGCACTAACGCGTCAAGCTAGGCACTCATACCGGACAGGTAGAAGTCTGGTTATCGGTATATATACACTGCTCAAAAAAATTAGTGGAGGAAGCAAATAAAAGAGAACCGTGCGAGACAGCCATGCATGGGTATAAAATGGAGGGTACACGTGTATTAATGTACAATACAGAAAATAAGACGCAAAAAATTGTAAGGGAGGTTTATTTCTTTGAAAGCATGGAAAGAACATGAAAAGATGATTTGGGGCAACAATTTGATTACATGTAAATTACAAAAAAAAGTATTGTTTAGTAATGATGCAAGTTGTTTAATACGGCGTATGGTCTCCTCTAACAGCTAAGACTGCTGCCCACCTGTTTTCCATGGATGTGATGAGGTTATCGATAAGACTTTTAGGAATACTGTTCCACTCTTCAAGAATTGCAATCTCCTTGTCCCAGACAATAAAAGAAAGCCTTCTTCTTGCAGCAATGCGTCGTCCGATTGTCTCCCAAACATGCTCTATCTGATTCAGGTCAGGAAATCATGCTGGCAATTCCATACGCTGTATTGTTTCAGTTTCAACCATGTTCTCCAACAGACGAGTTGTATCTGGTAAGGCATTATCATGCATGAAAATAAAGGAATCACCATGGGTGAAGTATAAGATATGACATGAAGTCTCAGTATCTCGTCTGCATACCTTTGGGCCGTCGAAGTGTCATTCCAGATGATATGCAGGTCCGTACGTCCACCTATGCTGATTCCAGCTCATACCATCAACCCACCTTGTCTGTAATGTAATCTTTCATGAACAAATGTGGGGTTATTTCGAGTGCCCCTTTCCCTCCATACAAAAACACGTCGAGTGTCACACTCCAGACTAAATAGGGAAGCAGCATTTGACTCCAATCCGTTGCCTTCAATATTGATGTTCAGCAGCCTAACTTCTTCGGGCCGCACAGTGGCTTGTGGTCAACGGAATACAGATCATTGGCCTACTTGCATAGAGACCACTCTGATGCAGCATATTTCGTACTGTTTTGCTGGACACCCTTCGTCGTGTTGCCAAGAGCCACCGTTTTTTCAACTGAGTATCATCCTCTTTTATGTCTCGACGAGCTGTTAACAGGATATATCGGTCATTAGTTGCTGTGGTGCACGTGGTCGACGTTGCCCTGGTCGACATCTAACATTTCCTGTTTCTTAGAATCGATTCTACAGTCTTGCGAGGACATTTCTTGCAACTCCAACAGCGTCCGCTACACTTCGTTGTGTTTGTCCGGATTCAAGTCTATCTCTAATACGCCAAGCCATGGATACCGGTAAATCACGTTGAGACATTTTCAAATCGCCCTTTCTCAAAACAAAAGCTGAGCAATTATATTTCGCAACTTAGACAGTGAAACAGACATTTCTGCGAAATCCTGATTTCTTCACTTATCTCCTTTTTTTGGTTTTTGACGTCATGAAATTTGATTTGAATATGAAGTTTTATTTTTCTGTTTTCTGCTATGCTTTAAATCATGCATGTTTTACTTTAAATTTCTTATTGGTGTGAGTATTTGTGTAATTTCGTTAAAACCATGTGCTCCCCTAATTGTTTTGAGCAGTATATATATATATATATATATATATATATATATATATATATATATAACATTCCTGATTGGACCCAGATGCATGGTAAATATCATTATCCTGCTGAAACAACAACTTAGACTCAGAATAAAGTCTCAAACGGCCATGAGATAATCATATAACACACTTTAATATTTTGCAGAGAGTTCATACATCCTGAAATTCGCTGTAAATAACACAAACCATCATGAGCAACTTTTCTTTGCATCTCATGTAACCGTAGTAACTCCTTATTTTTAAACACAGATTTCTTCCGCTATGATGAGAATTTCGCTGGTTAATATATATATATATATA
This sequence comes from Maratus michaelseni, assembly GCA_963931845.1. Lineage (NCBI taxonomy): Eukaryota > Metazoa > Arthropoda > Arachnida > Araneae > Salticidae > Maratus > Maratus michaelseni. Next base: position 154,081,162 of record OZ007595.1, on the reverse strand, counting down.
TATATATATATATATATATTTAACGTAACATTATATTCCAGAAAAATAACTTTTCGCAGCACGTCCGATTTTGTGCCATAAAACCCTATACAACAAACCAACCAGGAAACTAAAAGGAACAGAATATTCGTTTAAGGGTGTATTCAAATCCAAACTGCTTATTTTGAGACACATTCGTAAATTCATTTTTGCTCTAAAATGCATCCAATTGGCAGGTTCTCTTATTCAGAAACTTTATAATGTCCGGATTGTCTCGATTTTTTTTATAAAGGCAGAATATATTTTTTAAAAATGCTGTCAAAGTGGACATTTTGAACCGAATTTCCCGAAGCGATAGCGCTGGAAACAAAAAATAAAAATAAAAACTGCCCAGTTAAACTGAGGGCATTGAGCTCACAGGCTATTCCCACTAATTATATATTATACTCTTATTTCAAAGAATTTGAAATAAGCCACTCGAAAAATAAAGAAATCGGCAATAAATTAAGGGGGATCATCCCCCTTATAATTAACCAATGAACCCCCAAAACTATTCAGGAAAGCGCCTTATTACAATGAACATATATACAAAGTTTGAAGCAAATCGAATAATTCTGCTTGAAAAATCCATTTATCTAAATTAAGGGGGGATTAGACCCCCGTATCCCTCTTTATACTTAAACAATGCACCCCCAAAAACTAATCAGGGAAGTGCCTTACCACAATGAACCTATATACAAAATTTGAAGAAAATCGAATAATCCTGCATGAAAAACCCATTTATCTAATTTGAGGAGGGTTAGCCTCCCCCCGTTTCCCCTCTTTATACTTAACCAATGAACCCCCAAAACTAATCAGGAAAGCTCCTTACCACAATGAACTTATATACAAAATTTAAAGAAAATCTGAAAATTCTGCATGAAAAACCCATTTATCTAAATTAAGGGGGGGGGTTACCCCCCCGTTTTCCGCCTTTATACTTAACCAGTGAGCCCCCAAACTAATCAGGGAAGTTCCTTACCACAATGAACCTATATACAAAATTTTAAGAAAATCGGATAATTCTGCATGAAAACCCCATTTATCTAAACTGAGGGGGGGGGGGGGGGTAGTGCGAATGCCTCGCACGGGTACGCTTGTTATTCCTGTCTTCTTTGGACTTTTAAATTGCATTCATATTTTTTTTCATGTCATATAACCTAAATTTTGTTCTTTTTTTTTCTCTGAGATTTCTTTACGCTATCTTGATCTTTAAGTATCCTTTAAAATCTTTCAGACATGGAAATTTTGTTTTAAATATTTTTATCCCGATATCTTCCGGTCTTTTAACACGAATAAAAATTATTTCCCTTAAAATATCATCCCTCTATTTCTCTATAGTTATGTTTTATTTATATATTATTTATTTACTTTTTTTTCATTTAATTGCATTTTATTTATGGAAATAGAAAAAAAAATTCAGCAATAAGCAGTAATAAAATTTAGAGTAGCGATTTTTGTTTTGAATTATATTATTTCTTCTAAAAATCAATTGATTAATTAACGGAATGTTCTACTGAGAAGGATTTATCCTTCGCCCATCGTGAAATTTTATGTTAAATGTGGGGGAAAAACATAAACATATAAAACTCGTTACCTCATACAATTATCAAATCTTACACTAAGCACAAGAATTTTTCAAAATTTCTCCTTGAATTTTTTTGAGATATTGATTTTAATTAGATTAGTGACAGTTTTATATTGGAGGAGACTGAAGCTCCATATTCTGGTAAGTTTGGAATTTTACAAACACTTTTAAAGAAAAGTTTAGTTAAATATGTATTCCTGTTTTAGAAAGGTAGTACGAATATCTGTATAATTTATGCTATTCCTTGAACCATTTGTTAATTCATTTTTTTATCGATAACGAAAAAACAATAGATAGTTTTTTTTTTATTATAGAACTCCCAAATCATAATAATTGCTTTTTAATTGCATGTTTACTAATTCTTACACTTTTCATTTCTTGGTGTTCTTTACCTTACTGAGTATTTATTTAGAAAAATATTTAAATATTTTCTTATGGCACGAATCTATTCTAAAAATATTTTTAAAAGTACGTGTATTTTTTTCTAATGATGTAATTCAGGGAAAAAATATTAGTAATTTTAATGTCAGAAATTTTGGTGATACATCTCTGTCACATCAGAGCTTTTAAAATGCATTCGCAAATAAATGTTCTTTCATGTCATATAACCTAAATATCATTTATTTTTCCTGTCAGATTTGTATTCGCTCTTTTGATCTTTAAGCATCCGTTAAAATCTTTGTGACATGAATTTTTCATAATTTTTTCATGTTTTAAATTTACAGCGATATCTTCCGGTCTTTTAACACGAGCAGAAAAAAATATTTTCTTCAAAACATAATCCCTCATTTCCTGTATATTTATCTTTTCATAATTTTTTACTTTTTATTTTATGTGTGTGTGTGTTATTAATGGAAAAAATATAGTTCAGAATTTATGAACACGCAGTACTATTTTCATGTAAATAAACATTCCCAAAACATTAATATACTTTTACTGACTGCTACGTCAAAAGTAGTGTCTTAAAATTAGCTTTTATCTAAATAATTATATAAATATGTTAAAAATACGAAAGATGTTACTGCGATCAAAATGTTTATTAATGTTGTTTGTTAAGCAAATTTTATCGCCGCAAATTTATCTTTAATATATCTAGGAAATTTTATTACATAATATAGAAAGTAAATATATAATGTTTTCTGCTGCTTTCGCAGTATATAACAAGTACTTTATTCGATGCTTAAGTAAAGAGTAACAACGCATTCCCGATACAATTAACGTAAATCATCTTAATAGATTGATATTATTAAAGGGGAATTTAGAAAAGTTGGAGACAGTTCTATGTAAACGATTTTAGTCTGTGCTTATTTTTCCTTTAACAAGCGAAAAGAATACATCATTTACGCCTCAAAGTATGAGTTAAATATATATATCTCCCCAAAACATTTTATATTACAATATAAAAGCACAATTCACTCATTAAAGCTAATAAACTAAAGTGGTAATTTTAAATGATATAGCTAGATAAATATAGCTGAAAATATTTTACAACTTTGAAAAAATAAAAATTTTACTATATTTCAGTACATATTGGTATAACATTTATAACAAGATAAGTGCATTCAGTCTTGATGAAAATCATTTATAAAACAATATAAAAGCATATTAGAAGATTTATACAATTTAAATGTAAAAGTAAAATACCATTCATTAAAGCTAATAAACTAAAGTGGAACTTTTAAATAATATAGCTAGATAAATATAGCTGAAAATATTTTACAACTTTGAAAAAACAAAAATTGTACTATACTTCTGTGCATATTGGTATAACATTTATAACAAGATAAGTGTATTCAGTCTTGAAGAAAATCATCTACATTACAATATAAAAACAGAGTATAATACGATTTAAATGTAAAAGTAATAGACAATTCATTCATTAAAGCTAATAAACTAAATTGGTAATTTTAACTAATATAGCTGGAGAAATAAACTGAAAATATTTTCCAACTTTGAAAAGTTGAAATAGTGAATTTATATAAGTAATCAACAATCACACAGGCCTGCAAAATACGTCCATGATGCGACATCCATGAGACATCCATGATGCGAATGATGCATTTTAACGTGCTACCACTCTATCACACACGCATCTGGCGGGGTCTGACGATATCGCATGCATTCCCACACTGTAAAAAATTTGCAGCAGAGTAACCGGTCATTTGACCGTATTTATAGAAAACGGTTACATAACCGCAATTTAACAGTATTCTGACCATAATATGAGCAATATTATGGTCAAAATAGCGTTAAATTACGGTTATGTACGGTTAAGTACGGTCATTCGACCGTTTTTATAGAAAACGGTCGAATGACCGGTTACTTTTCTGCAGAATTTTTTACTGTGCAGCATTTTACGCCCTCTATAAGAGCATGCGCTTTCATCTTTCTCTTGCAATGGCGGAGTTATTACAGCAGTGTCACTTAATGGTATGTTAAAAAGCAATATAAAAACTTTATTACAGAGCGACAATTAACAATTACGACTCATTAGCGATAATCAACAAGTAAAACGAACAAGTTTCAACACTTATACACAGTCTCACGTTTACGTAAAACAATGTTATAAACTGCATTATCTTTTAAGCTGTACTTTTTACAGTACACTCATTACTAAACCTATTTGTTTTTACTTGATTTAGGAATGATATATTTTAGAATTATTCCGCGTTCCCATTTGATTTTCCATTCCTGTTTTTTTTTTTAATATACCTTGTTTTAAAATCCATCTTCTTTGTGTGATCGATTATAGAAAACTAGTCATACCCACATATTAGGTATGTCGCAAAACTGTTTCAATGAAAAGTGTAGGTCGCGTAACAATAATGTATGTGAATCGCCTCTAAACTTCAAAAGACTTTCTAATCACAGTTCCTTTAATAGAGTAAAAAATATCATCAAATGATGCTCCTGTGACAGCTATGAAAGAAAGTTTTCATGACCATGTTTTCAGACTAACTGCACTTAGCTGTTTGAAATATGTTTTTTTTTTTTTTTTTTTTTTTGCGATTACAGAACATTGCTGACAATAAACGTTACATAATGAGAATTTATTGTAAGCATTACGTGAGAAGGACTGTTTCACATTAAAATATATAAGCCAACTGGAACACTTATTTGAATGCTACAGTGCGGTTTTTCGACGTATTTTTGAAAATGAAACTTTTTATTTGGCAAATGAGAAGCATGTTATTTTAGTTATCCGTACTTTAAATTTCGTCACATTAGGAGCAGAAGGACACGTGCCAGAGTATCAAAGTGGGTCACATGTTTTTCACTGCCCCTGAATTTCATTCGGTAAAAGTATTTTTTTTTTCTTTGGTCTGATATTTAATAGAAATATATTTTAGATGAAATTAAAAAATATATATATATATTAAAGCACAAACACTACGTCTGATTACTTTATTTCACATTATAAGAACACACATTTTATCAGACAATTAAATACACTAAACCAACATGAGTGAAAAATTCCCTTTGGCCTTAATGGCATAGCATCAGCACGGTACGCTGAAGATCCCAGGTTCGAGTCCTGGCCCAGGTCAATTTTTCACTCATGTTGGTTTAATGTACTTAATTGTCTGATAAAATGTATGTTCTTATATTGTGAAATTAAAATATGTTCAATACTCAAATAGTAGTTTTACTGTAATAGGAAAAAAATATATTGTCAACAGGTAAATGAATTCGTGTTCCTTCTTAAATTTGAAATTTTCATGATATTTGATATATTAAATAATATTACTTAATTACATAATAATATTACATAATAATACTGTTTTACATACTTTGATATTATTTAATTTTTGTTTTTTTGTTATTTTCGCTACACCAAATATTTTCCCAAACCATATATAATTCCTACAGAAACGGAAAATGGTTCGAAATTTCAATGTTCATAAATTATAATATATTGCATAAATTAAACATTTTTTGACGAGATATAAAAATAAAAACGAATAACAGCTTTCTCGCGCAGAAAAGAATTATAAAAGTTTCTACTTTTATCTAATGCATCGGACAAAAACGCTTTTTTATGTAAACATAAAATGTTACATACTTTTTTTGTTTTGGCACTTAAATTTATGTGCGAATAAATTATTTGAAGCAGAACGCATTTTTCCCTAGCAAAACCATAAATCGTTCTCCTGCTTATCAGTTTGTAAAAAGTCCATTGCAGTTATGAATGTTTTTTTTTTTCAATTATTCAAAATTTCGATGCGTAAGTTTATCGCAAAAAATGAAATGATGAATTTTTTTTAGAAGATTCACTGCTGCATTTAAATAAAAAGTACATTATATAAAAAGATAACTTGAGCTAAAAACTCGTTTAAATTAAAATCATACTCTCTATATTTTAACTGAGATTATATTAGGCCCATGGTAATATTATGCACAATGTATTTAATTTCAGCATTTGGAAAATACAATGCATATATATTTAAAAGGCTTTATTTATTTTTTTAATTGTAAATTATAATGTAGTTTCGGTATGAAATATATATTTCATTAAAATAAAATACTGAAATCATAGGGGAAACTAATTGCAGATTTTACAGTTACCGGTTTTTTTTCAATAAATACTTATTTTTTAAAATATGTGATTACATTACAAAGTCAAATATATTTATCTTTATGAAAAAAAATCCTCCAAATATTACATTTGTATAATAAAGTATCTCTCTGTATCTCTTCGGATAATCAAAGGGTAATCGAGGTTTTAAAATTTATTTTGTCATTAATTTAGATTACTTCATAAATGAAATCAATTATTTCATCTTAGTTTTCTTTTGCTCTAGTTTTCACTAAAACTATTTATTAAACAATTTTATGGTACATCAAATGTATATCAGAGTAGTTTCTTTTAATTACGTAAAAATTCATTTATCGTAACAAACTAATTTTGATACGTCTGTAAAGAATTGTTTTGCGTTCCTCGATATTACAATATCTTTTAATGTATCTAATTACAAAACTTATAACTCATTAAATAAATATTTTTTTGAAGTTTACTATGAGAATGGATTTTCAATTGTGTGTTATTTCTTATTTATAATAAATTTAAACAGACGGCTTGAAATATTTAGTTTAAAAATGTTAAATATTTTTACAATTTTTTTATAAAATGAGTCAACTTAAATGCATGTATTTTTAAGATGCTTAAAATCAACAAAATAAAATTTTTACCTTGATTGGTAGTAGCAAAATACAATTTTTTTTAATTTAATGTCATTTAATTATGATTTAGAAGTCTACATGTACTAACTTAAATAACTAAATTGTATTCGCTTATGAAAATATAAAATGAAATTGTAATATAAAACACCTGTAAAATTGCCAATTTTTACTAGCAGACATTACATAGATATTCACTAAAATCATTTAAAACCATCACTATACAATACAATAACGTTTTCGACTCCGGTCCGAAGCGTCCCCAACTGTAAATGATGGGAAAATTCTCAAAAATTTTTCTCGTTACTGTATTTTATATTGTATATATTGTATTGTAAAACGTTATTGTATTGTATAGTGATAGTTTTAAAAATGGACTAAAAGAATTAAAAGTCTGTAAATTCAAAGTTTGATGTTGCGCACGTATATGTCACTTCTACAGTAAAATAGAAAAAATGAAACATTATTAAAGCATTAACAAATCTCAGCTTATGATTAAAAAATGACGTGACTTTTAAGCACTTTCGTAAATTTCACTAATTATTAATTATAATTAATACATTATATAATAATAATTATTAGACTAATACATTCTTTAACTTTTTCTATTGCTAAGTAGATATAGTAGTTTGCTGTATATACAAAAAATACATTTATACTATCTTTTGTATACGTTTTTTTAGAATATTTTGTATTTTTCAATCTTTTATCGTACTACTGCAAATATTTTTTCTGATATTTTCATTACAAAATATACTAAACATAATTAAAAATTCAGAGCTCATAAATTGTGACATATCGCGAGATATTAAAATAAATTGACGAGATGTTTAAAACAAATTGCATGTAGCGACATTTCTTAGAAAATAAATATTTATAAAAATTTCTACCTTTTTAGCTATTAAAACAAGCGAAACTGCTTTTATATGAAAACATATATTATATATATATATATATATATATATATATATATATATATATATATATATATATATATATATGCGCGCATGTGTGGAGATGGGTGTGGGGTTCGCACTTAAATTTGTATGGGAATAAATTAGTTGCAGCAGAACTCACTTTTCCCCTGGCGAAGTTATAAATCGTTCTCGTTCTTATCTGTTTAAAAAAGACAGTGAATGTATGATTTTTTTTTATTTATTAAAAATTTTGCTGCATAAGCTTATCATATCAGAATAATGTTTTTCTGTCCCTTAAAATTTACTGTTGCATTTTAATAAACACATTACGTAGAAAGATAATATGAGATAAAACTGTGTTTAAATTAAAACATGATACTATAGAAATCCTAATTTTTGTAACTAAGAATTGAAATATACTGAAAATATTAATCTCTGAAATATTGGTTTAGAGTGCTTAAAATATTCTAATTTTATTTAAGTTTTAAGTTTTATACAAATTATTGTATAATTTTCTGCTTTAAACACAATTCCATTTAACTAAAGCACTGAATCGGAACTTGAATTAATATCAGTTTTTTTAATTATTATTTACGGCATTTTGCTCAGCTTATCATGAGCTGAATAAGCTGAGATATATTTCACTGCTAAAAATATTTGATTGCATTCGAAAGCGGAAAATCTTTACTAAAGAAAAAAGAACTAAATGGTTTAAGTTTATGTAATAATGTACATTTCTGTATCTTTTGAGATAATCAGAAATTAATCTAGGTTTTTAATCTGCTTTGCCATTAATTTAGATTACTTGATAAATGAAATCCCTTTTTAATATTTTTCTTTACTTTTAATTAAAAGTATTTTTGATACAGCTGTGTAGTAAATGGCAATTTATGTTAGTTCTGGTAATCCCATAAAAATGCATTTATTTGCAATAGATTAATTTTGATAAATGCGTACAAAATGTTTTTAATTATTAGTATGGATTTAATGTAACTGCTAGTAGTTTTATTCATAAAGCAAATTACATATTTGAAAAAATTAACATATTCTTTTATTAAAAAAGATAGAATCTTTTCGATGATGTGTAATAATTATTTTTTCTTTGTTCAGCTTAATCAATAATCAAAATGTTTATGATTTTAAAATCGTTGAAAATTTAATTAATTTTTTATGACGTTTATAATTAGCAAAGTAGAGTATTTTTATATAAATTTAATTAATTCTTAAGATGTCAGTGGGATTATTTATACAACGTTTTGCTAATTTTACGAAACGTGCTTCTATAGCTGGCATAAACAACAGCAAAAAAAAAAAAAAAAAAAAACTTTAATCCTTTCTTGCATTTTAAATGTTTTCTATAAAATTATATATACTTACATGATAGATGGATTTTGAAGGTACCGGTTTTAAAAATAATAAATTTATGGCTGTTGTATTTTAGAGAAGATATTATTTAACTATTTTTAACGTTTAATACAATAAATCACCGATTGTTTTGATTCTATCATTGAGGTAGTAATGTCTAGTTCACGTTAGTAAAATATGTCGGTAAAATAGTATCTAGTTGGTTAAATTACGTTTGTAAATTTTTATATCTTTTCGGTCAGAATATTTTCTTCTTTAAACATTATTTCTAATATTTATTAAAATTACAAAATTTAAAAGTGGTGTTAATAAAATAATTAAAGTCTAGTATTAATGAAAAAGACAATATTTTATGTTATGTGAATCATACAAGAATGTATAAAAAAATAAAGTAATCTAAAACTGCCCTTACTGATAAAACAATAGAAATGATTTTGAAATGCTAATTTAAAAAAAAAATAATTGCTTTTAAATTCGATGTATTTTCTGTATTAATATGATAAACAATTCACAAAAAGGAGGCATTACAAAAACTCACATATAATTGCAGCAATTATTTCTTAAAAGTGACAAATGTAACATAAATCCATATCTGCCTGATTTATTTACGCATGATACGATAGCTAACTTAGCTTTTGCGCCATGTCGCTTTTTTGAAGGGTATATTACATTCTCGGAAGCATACTACTCTGGCACGATAAAGATTGAAAAAAAAAAAATTCGATATTTTAAATACGTTTGTAGAATTTAAAATGGTTATACGTTGAATAGATTTAGTTCGTGTATGATGTAAAATGTAAAATAGAATATATTGTGAATACAACAAAGGATATGAATTACCTTTTACTACACAGCGTACAACCAACGGAGTGAATAATATCTAGACTGGGGGATCGAACCCGGAACCCTTGGTATTACCCACCAATACTCTACCATTTTGAGCTATCCGGACGAGATACAGTATGGCATTTCTCACACTTATAAATCCAAAAGATGTTAATTATCACTTACTACACAGGAACCCGGAACCTTTGGTATTACAGCATAAATTCAGATTTAATGAAAATTTAATTAGATATATATCCACCGATACTTTGTTTTAATTCGTCTCATGCCTGCTACTGAAGTTGTATGTTCATGATTGACTTTCCATCTTTTTTGTAATATCATTGCTTTTTGTTATCCCATGAATTGTGTAAGTATATAATCGGAAAATTAAATCTACGAATAAGTAAGTGTGCTTTCTGAGTTGTAGGATAATAATTTATAGGATTTATTTTAATTGTAGGATAATATCGCTTCCGAAATATTGACATGATTCAGAAACGTCCAAACTTTTAGATTTTATAACAACCCAGGATCATTCCGAACATTTAGATTTTATGTGGGAAAAAGAAAAAAAAATTGTATCTCCCGCCCCGTATCTGGGCCAGAAAATTGCAGCCCATGGTAGAGTGTTCAATTATTTTGAAAATGGTGTGCTGGAAAACACTTGTTTTAAATTTTGTTGCTCTTTACTCGCTATGGTGTTTCCTATTGCTTCAAAAGTGTCTTTTCACTTTCGATATCTATTTCTAATTAATAAAAATCGAAATTTTAAACCAGTCTCAGTGGAGTTACCCCTTAAATCAGTTAGTTTAGGCTGAAGTTACTAGTTATCTTTATCTAGAACAATTTAGTAAAGGATTATCTGATTAGTTAAACAATGTTTGTAAAATAATGTATGTTCTTGATCTTCTGAAGAAAATACTTTTTTCTTTAAAAATAAATTCCAGTATTTTGGAAATAAAATACTTAAAACAATGTGAATTAAAAGTTGATTATGGGAATTTCTTTGAAAATCTGAACGATATATCAACTCAATTAAATTTTAAACTGTCTTACAGAAAAAATAAGATTTTGGATTTAATATGAAACTTAACTTTAAAATAATAATGGATGATTATACCATTTAAAATTTTCTGTGATATAATGAAGAATGATACATACAAAAATAATGTAATACACAAAATTGAAGGTAATCACAAAGTAGCATATAAAAATCATAAAGTAACAAGTACTCTTATAAAGAGCAACTATAGCTATATACTACTAACTTATCTATAACGTTAAGATTTATCTTCGCGTGCTAGCATAGCTAAATTAAGTTCAGTATCATATCCCTTTTAAAAAAAGAAGTGTTAGACTTTTTTTAAGCACGCTTCTCTTGCGTGCAAGACGATGTGAAAAAAGAAGACAAATCCCATGTACTTTTAAACATATAGAAGTTAAGATAGTTATAAGATCGATGGGTTTAGAACGTTTGTCTGTTTTACAATGTAAAAGTGGGATAGGCTGTATTTTAGAGAATGTACCACTTAGGAAAGAAATAATATTTTAATTATTAAGAGATAAGATATTAATATTTGATACGAGAAAAGTAATAGATATTTCAATGCCTAAACTCTATTATGGGCAGATAGCCATTTTATTACACTTTGTAGATGTATTTAGTAAAGTAACGTATAATTAAATTAATAACGTCTGTCAAATATTATATGCAAGTTTCTAGACTTGACAATTTCGAATAAATCGTAATTTCGAACGTTTTTGTAGCGCGTTTCGCGCTTTCGCACTTTTAAATTTCAATTTTTTGAATCTGTTCTGTGCGACTATTTACGCCCTAAAAGAAACACCCATGTCAAACTTCAAGTTTCCATCCTTAACACCTCCATAGAAATCGTATTTTAGAAAGTTTTTAGAATGTTTTCAGCTCATTTCACGACTTTAAATTTCGATTTTCTTTACAAATGATTGTTAGAGGGCATTTGTATCCTAAAAGTAACCGCCATGGCAAGCTTCAAGTTTCTAGTCCTTTCAGTATCACAAAACTTGTAATTTAGATTTTTTTTTCTCCTTTACCTTTTTTAATTTCGATTTTGTAAACAAACTGTTCTGTATCTGCATTTGCGTATTAACCTTTTCAGGGGCAGTGGTATGTTTATGAAACCATTTAATTTTAATTCCCAAACACCACAATGGCACCAGAATTTTGCTAAAATCTTTTCCATTTAATATGTACGTGAAACATAGTCTTTTATCTATTTCCAAATAATTTCTTTTGTAAATTTCGGTGCCAGTCATTTATTTCAACATTTTAGTATTCAAAGTATTTTGCCCCTGAAAGGGTTAAAAAGTTGCAATCAAATTTCAAAATTCTGTCATTAACAATTCCATAGAAATCGTAATTTAGAAAGTTTTTAGAACACGTATCCCTCATATCACCCTTTTAAGTTTCGATATTTTTAGCAACTGATCTTCGAGAGCATTTACATCTTATAAGTACGAATATTACCAAATGTCAAGTGTCTAACCCTTCAGTATAAAAAAATTGCAATTTTGGAACTTTTCCGCCACCACACGCCCCCTGGGATAGTCGCACCGACGTAAAATATAGCCTGTGTTAGAGCAGCTACTGTCACCATCAATTTGCAACCATTACGTTTGAAATCGACTCGATAGTTCCAGAGATTCCATTAGAAATTATAATTTAGAATGTTTTTAGAACGCTTTTCGCTCATTTCACCTTTAAAATTTTGATTTTGTTTTCAGAAAATGTTCTTAGAGAGCATTTACATCTTATAAGTATCTACCATGCCAAATTTCAACTTTCTAACCCCTTCAGTATCACAAAAATCGCAATTTTGGAACGTTTCTCGCTACCGAACCCCTCTGTGATAGTGACACCGAAATGAAATGTAAAAATGTGTGGCCAGAGTCGGTCACCATAAATTTGCCACCATTACGTTTGAAATCGGTTCGGTAGTTCCAAAGATTCCATAGAAATTGTAGAATGTTTTTAGAACGCTTTCCACTCATTTCACCCTTTTAAATTTCGAATTTTCATGGAAACTGTTCTCAGCGTGCATTTACATCTTAACTACCATGCTAAATTTCATGTTTCTAGCTACTTCAGTCTCACAAAAATCGCAATTTTAGAACTTTTTTTGCTCATGAGCTCCCTTGGGGGTTGTGGTACCAACATAAAATATAGCCTATGTTGGAGTAGAGATTGTCATCATCAATTGCCACCATCACTTTTGAAACCGTTTCGGTAATTCCAGAGATTACCCCACAACTTCCTGTGATAAAAAAAACAAGTTTTCTTGCAATTCAGGCGAGTACAGATAAAGGAGAGAGCAGTAATTGTCCGGAATGTGATAATTCAAAGGCATTTTAGCAAGTAAAGAAATAATTCTCGAAGGAGCACAAAAGTATGAATTAGCTTCCAAACGGCAAAATATTCAAGGCTGCCGATCAGAAGAATTTGATAAAGCACTTCTGCAATGGGTTTATGAAGAGATTCAAATGTTTCACTTTCCGGAGTAATATTCAAAGAAAACACTGTAACTTTAGCAGAAAGATTTGGATCGGAAAAATTTCAAGCTTTAGTTGGTTGGTTAGCGAAATTTAAAGAAAGATATGGACTTGAATTTAAAAGCATATGCGGCGAAAGTGGCTGAGTGAATGAAAAAATAGTGGAAGAATGGAAAAGTGAATTAGAGATGATATTAGATGGATGCGATAAGAAGAATATCTTTAATGCAGTCGTGATTGGCCTATTCTACGATATGATACCTAATAAAACTTTCACATATAAGTACAAAAAATGTTTTGGTGGAAAACACAGTAAAAAACGATTGACTGTTTTATTGTGCACTAGTTCGGATGGATCTGAAAAATTTCCCCCACTAGTTATGGGCAAATCAAAGTAACATAGGCGTTTTAAGCACATTGAAGAAAAACATAGCGAATACAAAAATAACAGCAAATCGTAGATGAAATCATCTATTTTTATAGATTGGGTTAAAAAATTTGATGCGCAAATGCGCAAGGAAAAAAGAATAATTCTACTTTTGATGGATCGTTGCCCTGCACATCCTCCAATTATTCCAGGACTTACTAATGTGTCTTCATTTCTTATCATGGCAACAACAAGTAAGTTGCAGCCATTACACCTGGGAATCATACGCAGTGTAAAATCATGTTACCGAAAATCCTTAATTAGGAAATTATTGAATAATTTTGCTGACAAAAAGGAAATTTTAAAAAATTACAACTTTGGAAGCCATGCACATGATTACATCATCCTGGAAAGAAGGTTCTTCTTACACAATTGAAAACTGCTTTCGGGCATCTCGAATTGGTTTTCAAGAACAAATGAATATAACAGATGTACAACTCGACACAGAAGATATCACCACAGAAGAATGGGAAAGTCTTGTTGGCGATGAAGATGTTTCAGTACAATACCTTTCCGATTGTGACGAAAGTGTTTTAATAAACGACTTCAGAAATTTAGATCAAATTTATGAAGACATCACAAATGAAAATGCAGCTTTATATGTAGAAGATGATGACCAATCTGATGATACGGAGAGTGAGACACCAGCACCTTCTTACTCAGATGCGAATTCTGCTCTGGATATTTTTCGTCGGTACATTGTTTAATCAAATATGGAATGTGACTCATTCAACCTTCTTGAGAAGCTTGAAGCAAGGATACTAAAAACAAGACCTCCATTGAAACAATCTATGCTTTTTGATTTTTTAAAAACTTCATTTGTTTAATTAAATGTATTATAAATATTTTTATTGTACTGTAAGTAACATTGTTCTTGTATACTACATAATGCATGCGGTTTGTATTAGTGCAATAAAAATATGTAGTACTATATCGGTACCAATAAAAGAATTAAAATAAATAAATAAAACATAAAAAAATTAAAATTAATTAATAAAACATGAGAAAAAATGAAAATAAGTAAATAAAATAATAAAATAAAATAAATAAATTAAACATTTCTAAACACGAAAATATGTTAAGAAATGTATTGACGGTCTTAAGCCTGTCAAGTGGGAATGGAAAGGATTTTCAAATGTTATTTTTCCACAAATTCTTTTTAAGGACAATCTCTACTTAAGGACGATTTTTTGAAGTTCCTTGAAAGTCGTTAAATAGAGAGTCAACTGTATTAGTATAGATTTGAATGAATCTTATGAATCTTTATAAATCTCTTAATATTCATATGTGAAAAAAATAATTATTTCCCAAATGATCTCTGTGTAAACGTAATCGTTCTATACTTACATAAGAAAACATAAATAAACGAAATAATATACTTAAAAAAATGCATAATGAATAAAATATCTTATTTTTGTTCTTGTTACAAATTTTTGAACATACTGGACACTTTAATTATCATTACTACATTGTTAATGTAAAATTGTGATTTATAATGAAGAACATTTTTGTGTAGAAACATAACACTGAAACTTTATCGAAATGAAAAAGTTTTTAAGATTAACCAATGCAAGTTAATCCTGCAAATCTGTAAACAACCTTTAGAGACTGAGTAAAACTACCTTTACTGAATTTTACCGTGCTTTTAAAATACTATTTTCGAAATACAAATAATGCTTTTTGTTGGAGAGATTTAAAATTGAAATTATAAAATTTAAAAGGAGTTACTGGAACCTATAATAATTCCCTCCTCCAGACAGAAACACACCAATTATACTAGCGGCAATTTGATGGTATGAGTGATCGTACAACCTGGGATAGATTTTCTTTATATTAAATTAAAAAGTTGTACAGCGTTGTGTGGTTTCGAAGTATATCTTATCCTTTTGGTTGACCATCAAGCCCACTGTAAATTTCTGCTTGTAGTAGTAATTTTTAAATAAACTTATAGTAATCTAAATAAACATCACACAGTAAATAATAATAAATAAAGAGTCTAAATTAAGATTAAAATAAAGAGATTTTATTTACAAAAGACATAGAATAAGATAATTGAAAAGGAAATATGTATTGTATGTACAACATTTATATGATAATGCAATTTATTGACTTGTTTTAGCAAGTCATTATTTAATTACTTAAAATTAAGTGTGGTACCTTCAGTATTACTGGTACACATTTAAGATAACATTATTTTTTAAACCACATTTGATAATATTGGAATCTAATAACTTTATAATTAAATTTAAAATCATATGTGTCCCTGATCCCGAGATGGTAAGAGAAATGTTTATCTCTTAACTTTAAACATTTAGCATTGAATCAATTTAATTATTCCTGGGTAAACAATGAAATGTACTTGGATTTGTTATAAGAGCACAGCATCTGGGTTGTCTACCGAGAGCACATTACAGGATTATCCTTACGTCTGGAACACATTTATCCGCTATACATCACCCACATTTTAAATAAATTAAACTAAACTAATGATAGCAAGTTAGGCTTTTTACATTAGGCTTTTTACATTGAGCTTAACGAAAAAAAAGTTGCTTCAGCAACATTACAATAGAAGATGTTTCTTCTTTCAAAGTTTAGTTAGAAGTGTTTTTTAAGTTCAAGAAAATTTTAGTTCTGAGATTTCTTTTCTCCAGAGGGGTACAAATGCCTCCTCCTTTCTGTGTCGTGCTGGGTCCTATGATGTTCCTTGTGGTTGATTTCCACGCCCTCCTGGAGCATCTGCACTGGTCGCTACGTAGATCAGATTTCTGTAACGTTTCTGATTAGAGCTAGATATACTCCACTTCTCAAAATATCATTCGTAACTGTCCCCATCTTAGTCTCCGGGAATCAACGGTCAGATGTTTCTCTTTTCAAATTTTATGACTTTCGTAAATTGCCCGTCATAAATTCTTTTTCGTCTACACAATTGCAGTAACGTCAAATCTGTCGCCCGTCTGGGTTTTATTACATGTTTACTTGCATAAACTAGACCACCCTTAATGCTGCAGCTGTTGCTACGAGGTTCTCGTGGGAACGGATATCATTTGCATGAAATATGCAATATGCAGGATATACCTATATTTTATAGGTTCTATCCAGCACTTTTAAATGTTTATTTTATTTTATTTTATTAAAATTATTTTTTTTTATAAAATAAGATGATACTATATAACGGAAAGTAATGTAAAATTGTATAGTCTGGTGAAACTGGTTATCTCAGTTTCGACGTGAATTGAGAAGCCTTCTCGCGCATAATATATGAAATACTTGGGTATAGTTAAGAACAAATAGCGGTGCTTACGGTTTCTCTGTACTAGCATTTATATAGTTTTTTTTTTTTGGTAAGTTTATTTTATCCTTTTCGTCCTTGGTTTAAAATACTTAAATATGAATTCATTTAAAGTTATCAAAAGCGTTCATACTCTTGTGTGTAGCATATTTAATAAGGATATATTTTATTCAATGAAACTATTGTTAGCATTTATAAGTGCATATTTTTCCTTATTTTCCAATTATCATTCTCTGCGTGTAAGACTGTGTAGCTTAAGTAGGATAGAAAACGATAATGGAAAACAATGCATGACGAGCCAGAATACAATGCGTGAAGACGTAGAACGCAAACCTACAAAGACAAGAATGATTATGGTTTTAGTAAAGTTCATAATAAAGTGAGCTTCTTTTATGTTTATTTTCTCAGGCAGTTATTGTCATGAGTACTGAAGATAATTATATATTTTCCTTTAGATATTAAACCATTGAAATTATATTTAATATTGTTAGGTACGTTCGTTAATTAAAGTTGTAAAATATCAATTTTTGTTATTTTTTAGAAGAATATCTAACTTGTTTCATTTCCTCTAAGCTTAACATATCCACGCAATCTTATCCCACCAGCGGAGTAAGACATTATAATTTGACTTGACTTTTTCCAGAAGGCATTTACTAATTAAAACGCATCAAGCAAATCATATACAGGGTGTTTCACTATCAGGTCGACAAACTCGCAGGAGGTGTAGAGGGAACAGAGGCGACTCGGAATCACATAGCAATACAGGGTCGAAAATGCCGTAGTTGCGAGCTATTGTTCAAAGAAGCAGAGAACAAGAACAGAAACAGCAACATATTAATGGAACAGAAAACATTTTATTGAAAGGTTGTACTACAGAAGATGTTCGAAAGTAGGGGGTTCATATAGTTTCTGGGGTCAAATAAAGAGTTTGGTGTACGAGATCCCCGTTCCTTAAGTTGAAGACCTCGCCGATCGAATATCTGTAGCTGCCAGGAGGATACGTGACACGCCAGGAATCTTCCAGAACATAAAGGAATCCATGCAGTACCGTTGTTAAACCTGCCTGACGACTTTTGGTTGTAGTTTCAAACATCTTCCTTTCAATAAAATGTTTTATGTCCCATTAATGTGTTGCTGTTTCTGTTCTTTTTCTCTGCTTCTTTGAACCATAGTTCGCAACTGCGGCATTTTCGACCCTGCATTGCTATGTGATTCCGAGTCGTCTCTGCGTCCCGTACATATCCGGCAAGTTTGTCGGTCTGGTGGTGAAACACCCTGTATTTAAAATGATATTTTAGTACAAGTATGTACAAGGATGTATGTGCAGAGTTTTTTTGCGAATCTTTTGCTCGAAATACTGACTTGAAGAAGCTTCCAATAACAATGTTTCCAATTTCACCTTACTTTACCATTTTATAACTGCAATAAATGTGAGCTTCACAAACTTAAATAATATCATTGTTTGAAATAGTGATTTCTGTACCATACTTATCAATTTAGGATTGATTAAATTAAACAACAATAGCTTACGTGGTGTAGTCCCTTTCACTTAATATCTTCTAAAATCACTTTCTGCGAATTATCTGCACATGCATGCATAAACCTGAAGGGTAGCATTTATTTTTATTTTATTTTTCGAGCACTAAATTCGTAGTAACATTTATTGAATTTAAATGAGCTGTGCATGAAAAGTTGAAAATTGATAAAATATACTATTTCAACAGCTGGATTAAAAAGCTACTTTTCTTTTTTTTTTCGGCTGTGTTACAAGAAATTCAATTTTGGAAACGATAAAAAAAATAGAAGTGTAAACTAACGTTTGAGCTAAATTTATTTGTACTAAAACGACTAGCAAAGCTGCCGATTGCTACTAAATAAAGCAAAAAATTGTTTTCGGAAATACTGGTGCACAAAAATCGCAGTGGTTGGCAGCTAAGGACTACAATGTCAACATTAAACCGAAAATAAATATTTTCTATCAATACCTCGTTCTTTAGTTATACATCTATTTATATAAATGCGCATCTAAGCGCACACAAAATTTTATTTATCTGTAAAACATTCTGAAACGGAAAATATTTTTATTGACATAAATATTTCTCAATACTAACTTGAAATTCCTCTAAAAATGATAAAATAAAATGCAGGAAAATCTCTTCAGCTTCACCTTTGGAACTTTAAAATCTTTATTCAAACTCTTTTATTAAAATTATAAGTATGAAAAAAAAACATTTCACTTTCTTTAGAAGTCTATTTTAAAACATTTTTTGAGAAATGCATTTACAAAAGAATTTTTTTCTAAAATTGAAATATTATCTTTTGTAACTCAAAATATTCAACCAACGCCCTGGTCGAACAAAAGATTTCTTATTTCACACAATAAGAGCACGCAAATCTGCAATCCAGTTTCTATTCTTTATGTAAATAAACAGCATTTTTTAAACTTTCTTTTTATAACTACAAAAGGTGTTTTCCTCACAGTAAATATATAGCGTTTTATTTCAGTTTCTTGGCAAGGGTGTTTCTTTATTTATTTTACTCAAAATAGTAATTAAAACCTGTAATCTGTGGCAGAGAATACGTTCACTTGAAATTTGGGTTACATTTATAATAAAAGCAACTCGATCATGGAAATGGATTACCGATAAGGATATACTTAGCTTCCCATTCCTGTTTTTTTACAGACATAGTAGCTATTGCTGAGAAAATACTACACAAATTTACAGGACATTCCGATCATGTAATATGCTCAATGAAAATGCATGTTTGATTTTATTTATTTAAATTGGAATTAAGTCATAAATATGAAGAAAAAACTATTCAAGATTTATTTACAAAGAATTCAGAATTTTTTTTTGTTAGATTGCACACGAAAAAGTGTTTATTAAATAATCACGTGTGTTTTTGTGATGGGGAACAATTATTAATACAACATTAAAATAATTCGAGATGTTGTAAGGATTTCATCACACACACATATACTGTTAGTAAGGGAGAATACAATAGTAGTACAAACAGCTTCTAATTTGTCTCCTCGCGGCGTTGTGAAAACACAAGATCATTAAACAAAGTTCTCGAAGTTATTACCATTTACACAATTTCCTATGTTCTGATTCACCGCAACGAAGTTTAACAGAAAATAAGTAATAATTGGGAAAAAATTAATTTTAAGACCAAAAATGTAGATTTAAAAGTTAAAGTCAAAAATTTCAGAACTAAAAGTTAAAATGAAAGTTAAAGTCAGACATACATAATCGCGCATCTGAAAATACACAAAATTCAAGCACAAAGGAGAAATTAAACGAAAGGAAAGAGAGACTTTATAAATCCATATTTTGGTACACGTTGAAACCCATACCCGTCGATTCCTATCCTTAATATAAGATTTTTGGAATCCAATATATAAAGAGTTTGTTTTAATGATATCCCGCTAATTGTCATCTTGAAAAGTCCAAGGTTTGGGGCCACTTGCAGATTTGAATTTCCTCATTCTAAAAATATTTTAAAGCTTGGTACATTATTACGGATACATTTCGATTCACTCTCAACCCATTTGGAATATGACTTTTACTCGTACCTTTAATATATTTAATATATCCTAAAGAAATTTTCAAAAGACATCTTTTTTTGTCTGAAAGGCTATTGAAATTACGAAATGTGCTGGAAATACGTTGTAATTCCTCATGTAATTAGAGTCCTGCAGGGGTCAGGAGCAACCCAAACCGGATCCAAAAATTCCATTTAAAGTCAACACGTAACCCTACACGAGCCCACCAGAAATAGTTTTATCAATCTGCAACCCAAGCTGAATCCGAGAAAATAATTTTCGTCGACGCACAACCTGAAAAGAAAGGAAATTAATTCTTGTTTTTATGAAATTATGAAAAGTAGTCTACAATTATGTCTTTATGTCATTAAACCAATTTTATATTTTATATAGAAAAATGGGCATAGCTTAAATATTGAAATATAGTAAAACATCAGAATTACCTCGGGAAGGTTGAATAGAGTCCTGCATCGGGTCGGATTGTTCTCAATATTAAACGAAAGATTAAGTAGATTTAAAAGTTAAAAGTCAAAAGGTTCAGAACTAAAATTTAGAATAAAAGTTAAAGACAAACATACAAAATCATTAATCATTAATGTAATGCTATTAGTTTATTTAATCGTTTGAATTTTATATATTTTTTTATTGCAGACTAACGGCACCAAAAAGCATTTGTATATGAAAAGTATTAATTATGTATTCAAATAAAGTTTAGAAAATTTTTTTTAATCAGTACTTTCGTATTATCGGCATTCCAACGGTTAAAAGTTAAAGAAAATTCAAATGATGTTACTGTTTACATAAGCATTTTTTTATTTTTATATTTTCATACACTAAGCGCGTTGTTCAATTACCCATCTGCAAAAATTGTTTCTATTTTATTTATCCATTTATTCATTAATAAAGTTTTAATTTTGTAGACAAATGCTGAACTATTTATATTGTTTTAAATGCAAACGAATTAATTGCCCGTAATCAGGATGCAAGCGATAGAGGTAGATTTTAACAAAATGTTCATACTTCAAAATTATTTTAAAAACAATAAATTAGCAAGTTTAGATATTGTTTTCAAGCAAATTACATTTGAAATCGTATTTGTTTTCTATTGGACGATGTAAAACAATTAAATTATGCGATGTTTAGCAGTTAATAATTAAAAACGAACTTGATTGCCCAGATAGGATAGACATGTTTCTGTTTTAATGTCTGTAGTAAAAATTTCTTGTCACAGGACTAATGTGATTGATATGTGAAAATTCATTAGAAAGTAATGAGCCGGAGCAGATTCCTTTTTTCTACATCCCAATCAACTTAAATTATTTACATTCTAATTAGAAAACAAAATTATGCACACTGTAAAAAAAAAAAAAAAAAAAAAAAAAAAAAAAAAAAAAAAAAAAAAAAACGGTCAATCTACTAAAAAAAATTTAGTTCTCTCATTGATCCTTGCAATTACTAAATTTTTTTTTGTATTCTTACTCAGTAAAAAGAAAATCTGTAAGAATTACTAGAAAACAGCTAGCAACGATTCCAGTTTATAATGCCAGTTACAAAAAAAATTCTGCGGAATACAAATTTATTAAATAAATTTTAGTAACCTCAGGATTTTTTTTTTCTACAGTGCAAGATTGTTTAAAGAAATATATTTTCAAAACTTTCAGAATAAAATGTATGAAACAGATTATACGCGAAAACTGGAAAATTATATTGGGATTTTGAAAATATTCAAACTTCCTAGTCACTAGTTCTCCTACAACGCAACAAAGAATTCCTCTTTCACGCGTAAAGAACGCGCAAATATGCAATTGTTTCAACTTGCAATTGTTGCAAAAGTTTCAGATTTATTTGTGTATTTATTTATTTACTGTAGCAGCATTGACTGCATTTTGAACCAAAATAAATGAATTCAGCAATAACTACCGATGTTATTTTATCGCGTTTTTTATTTACTTATATTTAATTTCACATGCACAGATAAATTCCCACAAAATATCATTTAGCTCTTAAATATTCTGGAAGTCCAAATGCTTTTATACGTAAATTTATTATTTTTTAAATCATAAATATAAATATCATAACTTTTCAAAAGAAAAACTTCTAGAAAAAAAAATACAAATCATTTTGAACAACATTATATAAATAAGATTACACAGGAAATAGATTTTTTCTAAACTTCACAATTTATCTTCTGGGTTTTATTTAAAAATTCAAACCACGCTCTATTTCAACAAAACATTTCCTCTTTCACTCTAAGAGAACACGCAAATATGCAACGCACTTTTCCTTCTGCATGTAAATAAATACCATCTTTAAGCTTTATATTGTAAACAGGACCAAGAGAAGCAAAAAGATATTTGCTACACATCAATAACTACTCTTTTTATCAAATTTGTTATTGGGATTATTTGTTATTTGTTTTGTGCATGGAATTAATTTCAAAGTGCGTTGTTTTAATAAATTTAAGGAAAATTGTTCTTTAAAAATATATCAGATATTAGCTGCGTAGCAGCTAGTTTTGCTCAACTGTATTTTAAAAGATATTTCGAGTTTGAAGGGGAAATACTTACCAATCCAGTTTTTAGATTAAAGTGTGTAAGTCATAAGCTAAAAGAATCCCTGTCGGCTTGGCCTACAGGCACAGGTAGATTTCGATGACACAGACCTTGGGGCGCCTGTTTGTTGGGAATTGCGGAAGAAATGACCTTTTTGTCATGATGCGGTAGTTGGAACCGTACACTTCGAAACCTAACTTGTTTGCAGGCGGATCCGGCAAGGATTTGTTTTTGTTTTTATTATTTTTTTTTTGCTATAAGGGTTGCTCCTATAAAAAATTTGTCAATATAAAAGTTTTAGATAATGTTAAGTGGATTTATAATAAATTTAAGCAGATTTGATATCTTGTGAATTGGCGAAGTTATGAATTTTTTTCTTCTAACCCCTCCCCCCTCCCCTCCCTTGGGTCCATTTTTAATGATATCAAAAATCTGTCATACGTAAATTTTAGTCCCCTTTCCTAGAATTAATAATAACTTTAAACGGATTCAATACGTATCATAATTAAGAAATTAAGGGTTTTTTCTGTTTTCCCAAAATGCCCCCCCCCCCACCTTTGGTTCGATTTTGCCCATTGACGAACTTGACCGAGATTTTATATCCCTTGATTTTATGTATTAGTTTGGAAGAGATCTGTGCAGAATTATTGCAGTTATCGTGTTCATAAAAAAGTGACATAGATAGATATATAGATAAAGTTTTGAGCTGGGGGTGGTTTTGAGTTCATGATCGGCGTAGATCTGCAAAAATTTTTCAGAAATTCGAACTTAGGAGAGAATGTAATAGGTCGTATTTCTTACGAAATCTACCTAAAATGTAATTATTAATTGGATATTAATTTAATATTATTTTTTTGAATAGCAAATATAAGTATCAGAGCTTTTAAAGATTTTTTATAGTAAATAAAAATTTACAACAAACATTAAACTTATGCAGATACAGAACATTTCTGACTGCAGTGTGCAGTTTGTAGCATTTTGATATGTATGCTAGTTTTAATGAAAGCAGAGAACAACCTGTAGAATCAATAAACGAATTTTCTAATGCTCAATAACTCGCGAACTAATTGATTAGTTGAAACAATCTTATGACGATTAAAAAGTATAATTAAAATTTATATGTTTGCTCCATGTAATTGTTTTGATTTGTTTGTTTCGTTGTTTGAATTTTTAAATTAAACCCAGAAGATAAATTAGGACCTTTACTAAAAAAATCCATAAACTAAAAATCCTGTTTATGAGCCTATTCCGGACAGACAAAAACAATTGTTGTTGTTTTTTACATTGTCTTACATTACCTTTACATTATGTTGACAACTATGTAACAATATGTATGTATATGATATTTTTTAATGTATAAGTATAATAAATATATTAATGTATAAATATGTAAATATAATAATGTATAAATATGTATATAATATGTAAATACTTGAATTATTGTGTTTGTGTCTAGCTAGGCTTAAGTTTCCCATTTGAATTTTCAGCAAATGTAAACAAAAGATAAAATGTTTCCAACTTAAAATGTACTTATTTTATTACGGAAATTAATCATATTATAATAACAAACGATATAATTCATTTCATTGACATAATAACAGTACGAACGCACCTGATTTGCCACGTATGACGTGCAATTTCCAACTTGTTTTTTTTTTATCACAAACAGACAGTTCAGTTTTATATATTAGTATAGATAATTATCATCTTAAATTTGTTCATATTTTGCTATAAATAAAATCTATATCAGTCTATCAATAATGTGTATTTATTTAATATCAAAATTCATATGAACAGATAAACTCCTAAAAGATTATTTAGCTCTGTAATAATCTTGAAGACAATATTCTTTTATGGAGAAAGAAATATTTTATTAGAACCTTGAATATAACTTACAAACATTTCCAGAGTTTTTTGTTGTTGGTGATGATGTTTTGATAAATAAATTTACAAACATACGAATACAAATATAAATAAGATTGCGTAGGAAATGGATTTTTTTCTAAAGTTAAAAATTTATCTTGTTGGTCCTTAAATATTCAAACCACGCCCCAGTTAAATAAATGAGTTCCTCTTCCACAGAGGAAAATCACGCAAATATGCAATTCACTTTTTCTTTTGCATGTGAATAAAAATCTTTTTTTGTATGCTTTATATCGTTAAAACGTCATTCTATATCACACAAAGATAGGACATATATTCTTCATAACAATGTCCATAATTTGCTTCAAATTTATTGTTAATTAAACTAGGGGTTCCACCCTAGACTTCCCGGGTTACAGAACGCAGGTGGAAATCAATTTTATTTTGTTTATTTTTTATTTTATTATTGTTTTTTAAAACTGAAAAATATTTTTTACATTTAATATATTTTTTAGATTGCACATTAACAATATGAGAAAGCTTTTTTTTTTTCGTTCAAAAACATCAATAATGTATTCAGAAAAAGTTTTAAAATTAATTAAAATTTGATATTTTACGAAAGTGTGAAAGCTCCTCACATGTCAGGCATTAACAGCCGAATAAATTGCTATCAAAATGTTTTTAAATTCGAATAATTTGAGTGGTTGAAGCAAGTAGTTCGATTACATATCTATTACATTTGTCTTTATTTATATTCTTTTATTTATTGATTGATCGATTTTTAATCCCGTCATGAAATATTAAACGGAAACAATTGATTAATTATTTATATAGTTTTAACGCCTTCGCGACGAGTGTCCTTTACAGAATTTTTAATCTTCTCCCACCGATTTTTCAAAACAGAAATTATCGCCTAATTGAACGGCAGAAATGCTATCATTAAATAAGGCAAAACTTACAATAAAAAGTCCATCCGGTCTGTACCGGGAGGAAAAGGTAGCTTTCCTATATCTTCGTTTTAAAATTTTAGCTAATGTTACACGAAAACAGAAAGTTAAAATGCAAAGAAACGTTTACAAAAGATTCGTTAATACTGAATTTGAATAAGAAATTCGCCAAATTATTGAGCTATAGCCAAATTGGCTTCATTTATGAAGACTTATTTTGGTCGCCAAATTTGGCGATATTTCGCCAAATGTCGCCAATTTTGCCAATTTTGTCGCCAATGTCGCCAATTTTGGCGCTAACGGATATGAATATATAGTTTTATGCGTATGATTGGGAAAATTATTACAACAATAAAAGAAAATAATTTGCGAGTAATCGCGTTAATGTGCTGTTTTGTTTCAAAATGTCAGCCACCCTAGAATTTCAAACTGCTCTATCTCAGCCATTTTTTAAGATAGAGGTAAACCAAAAAATGCTCTGGATTCCTTGTATCAAGGCCTAAAACGTAATTAAAAAATAAATTTTAATTTTTAATTTTTTTGTATATTTATTTTAGTTTTAAATTTTTAAATGGCCGCCATCTTGAAAAAAAAAGGCGGACCAAGCTGGCCAACGAACTCGGTCGAGACATTGGTTAGCTTAATACACACAATTAGTTTTATCAAAATCGATTTATATATACGAGCGTTATTGTATGACATAGGTCAGATATATATATATATATATATATATATATATATATATATATAAATCAACATTTGAACGGAGGGTGGTTTTGGTGTCTGGGGGTCATGATCGGTGAAAATATATCGAAATTTTCCGGAACTGCTTTCCTCCGAACGGCTGCAATAGGTAGCTTTATACTTTTAGGTAGCTTTCAATACAAAAAAGTATAAAGCAGCCGTTTGCGCAAACTATTGCAGCCGTTCGGAGGAAAGCAGTTCCGGAAAATTTCGATATATTTTCACCAATCATGACCCCCAGACTCCAAAACCACCCTCCGTTCAAATGTTGATTTATATATATGTAATAATAAAAAATTTTCGCCATTTTTCTTTAGTTAAATTATTCCAAATTCTTCAATTCTTTTTTCCCTCTCTTTTTAAAATATCTCTTAAATCTATTTTGTATTTTATTCCATAACTTAATCAAAATATTCTTTTATTTATCATTCTAAAAATCTCAATCTGTTAAAAGCTACGCGTATTTATTAAAACCTTATTCTCTTAAATTACAACACTGCCTCTAAACGCACCTGCCTAATTTCTTCTTTTGAGACATTTAATTTTTATTCTTTGGAACTTTTATAATACCATTTTTATTTCTATTTAATTCATTCGGCATCCCATGATTCCAAGCGGTTTTCGCGCCCAAAGGCCTTTTTACCTTTTTAATTTGCCGCTTCTCTTAAAGAGTTTTAATCATACGTCAGAGACACGTCTTCGTGGCCTCATTTTTTCAACCATTAGCGAGAAAGCTCCGCCTTCTTTATCCCCCTAGCGCCCTCCGAACATGGATGCGAGTGGACCAGCTTGTTCGCGCGTTTTGTACCTTTGGGCCAAATTTTGAAGTATTTATACGGTTACACTGGCTTCGGAGACAGAATTTACACGAATTAGTGGTTGTCATCTAATTGCCGTCACTGGGGAGTCTACACTAATGCATCGGTAGGATGTTCTTCAAGTTCTGCTAATTCTTCAATATCTTCAAATGTGTTCAGTTTTAATGAAGCGAAAGTTGGTGGAGTTGCTTTCATCTATGTGATCACAATAAAGCCACTGCTCATCTATTAAGTTATTAAGTCTTCTTTTTAATGTTTTTGGGAAATTTCTTCTGGATTTCACTGCCTCTGCTCAATTTTTACGACTGCAAATACACTACGATTCCCGATGTGAGATACTTCGAGATTTGTCTTCATGGTGAGTGACTCGAAGTGATGCCCTGTCCGGGTGTCATGACTACATTTCAACGATCTCGACTGCGGCTACCTCGATATGATTATCAGGTAATTTTAGTGGTTTCGGACTGAGATGTTCCGATTGTCTGGTGGAAAGAACGTTCAAGTCGACAGCAATAGCGATCGTCTATAATGTGCCAATTTTCGACAGGAATGTATCAAAAAATCCGGTCAGGATAACTGATGACCTGTGTAATAAAAACATTTTGGAGACTTCCCAGTGATATTGGAGAACAACTACCGATTAGTTGTCAAATTATCACTCATAAGTGTTTATAAATTTATCCCAGAAGTGACGTCTGTAAGTTAAATTATTCTTTTATTTTTATTGATTTCTTATTTTATTGATTTGTTGTTATTGGCTTATATAGAACAAAAAGTGTTCTTAGAATACTTTCGAAGAATTTTGTTCCTTTTATCCTGAACATTTAGAACTTACGAAATTTAATATTTATTCTTAGGTATTGTTAAAAAATTAATTTTATTTGGTTAAGCTCACAAATATTACTGAAAGTTTTGAACTGCTCTGATATTTATTCCTATATTACTTCATTTTACAAGAGTAACTTCATTTTATGTTCTTATTTTATCATTTAATTATAGTCCCTTTTCATTCGGTGATATTTATTCATAGGAAATAATTTCTATTTATTGAAAAAATATATGAGTAATCTCTTTTCAAGTAACATGTATTGGAACATATTCTATGCCATTCTAAAAATGCATAAAAATTTATTAGATTATCTGAAATTACAGCTTCACTGATTGCATAATAATCGCAAAAATAGCTTTTGAAGTTTCTTAATGTGAAAAAAAAAAAAAAAAATGTGTTATCTCAAAAGAAAGTTGAGTAACATTGAAAGGGTAAAATTATTGTGCAGTTAATTTATTTGTTTATTTTATTACTTTTGTTTTTTGATGCTATATTCTGAGAGTACAATTCAAGAGCCAAAAAAATTGTTCTTACGAAATAATGATACTTATTTTAAAAAGGTGTTTTATTTATTTCATTCTAAATTGTGATATTCATATATAGTGGATCTATTTATAGAAAGATTATAGTAGTAGTTTACATTTACTATTTAAGTGAAATGAATTTTAATATGAATTGGACTTTTTTACTGTTGAATATTATTTAGTTTGTTATTTAAATTCTTAAGAGTTAGATATTTACAGTTGTTGTTAAGTTAAAGAATTCTTTATACATTGTTATTTTTTTTTACATGTTATTAAAGTCAGGGTTCGTTAAAGTTATTGTTGAAAGTAAGGGTACTCAAACCAAAATGGCTGAAAAAGAGCTTAATGTTATTATTTTTGACCCAGAAAGTGGGATGAATGTTGTGTCTTGGCTTAGACACTTTGAAGGATCAGCCCCTCCAGATAAAAAAGAGTGGAAAATCAACAATATTTCCAAATATTTGAAGGGCGAAGCATTAAAAGTGTATGTTAATGAATGTCTAGATTGTAAAGAATATGAAAAAATTGCTGAGATCTTAACTGAAAAATTTCTTAAAGTAACAGTCCCCCATTTTTCTGATTTCGCCTCGCTGAAATTGCATGACCTAAACAACTTAGAAAATTATTTCCGTCAGAAAATAGAGATAGGTCGACAACTTAAACTATGTGAAACTATTATTTTACAAGGATTGACAGATGGCTTAAAACCTGAATACCAGAACTATTTAATAGTAAATCCTCCTGAATCTACTATCGATTGGTATAGATTAGTTAAACAACTTGTTGTCATTCCATCTCATTCTAGCAGTAACAATAATAGTAATGTTAGAAATATGTCTCAAAATTCCAGACCTTTTTCTCAACCAATTAATTCACCTAGACATTTGATTCGCCCTAAACCTAATTACAGGAATCCAAATTTCCAAGCAGCAACTAATTTTAACCCTTCAACGTCCAGGTTCGTTAGTCCCAGATTGCCTGTCAATCATTATCAAAGAAGGCTTCCTAGTCGACCATGTCGAATGTGTTTAAATAGAGGTATCCAAAATGCTTATCACTGGGAGAGGGATTGTGTATTCAATGTTAGGCCTCTGCAATCTTCTGCACCCCCTCTTAGTCAACCACAACCATCTACTGATAATATATGACAGTTAATTGTATCAGGATATGTAAATAACAGGGAACTACCTTGTGTGATTGACTCTGGCTCAACCATAAGTATTTTGCCTTTTAAATTTGTTAAATTCTTAAATGCTAAAGTTATAAATATTCCACCTGTTATTATTGGCCAAGCCAAAGGAACTGTTGTAATAGATAAAGCTTGTAATTTATTGTTTAAATTAGGTAATGTGCAACAAAATATTAGATTTTTAATATGTAATACAAATTTAGATTATGCTATACTAGGTTTAAAAGAATGCTGTAAGTTTAATTTAATTATTGACTGTGCTACATGTAGAGTATTACAAGGAGACCTTGTTTTAAATGAATCTAAGAACATATCCAGTGATAAATTAAGGTTACTTCATTTTAATGTTAACTATGATTATCAGAGAGTGCAACCCGATTATGGAAAGATCATATCTCCTCAATCCTTTGTTCCATCTAATGCTGATAATTCTAAATTAATTGGGGAAATAAATTCTATAGAAAATGAAACTTTAAGGGAAAGTATAAGGGATTATTTAGATATATTTTCTAAAAATAAATTTGATGTCGGGAGAATTAATATCGAACCGCAACGTATTTTTCTTAATTCTGACCTACCAATATCTCTGAGGCCATACAGAACTTCCCCTTTAGAAGAAAAAGAGATTTCGGATCAAATTCATTCACTATTAGATGCTGGTTTAATTAAAGAGAGCAATAGTCCCTATTCTGCCCCTGTTACATTAGTAATGAAAAGAGAAGAAGGTAAAAAAACTAGATTATGTGTTGACTATAGAAAATTAAATGCAATAATGAAAAATGACGCAGAACCCCTACCTCGTATCGATGGAATTTTAGATAAACTGAGTAGTGCGCAGTATTTTTCAACTTTAGATTTAGCCTCTGGCTACTGGCACATACCCATACATCCATCCGATACTGAAAAATTGGCTTTTGCTACCAACTTTGGGCTCTTTGAATGGTTAGTTCTGCCCTTCGGGATTAAATTAGGCCCCCCGATATTTAATAGAACCCTTAGAAGAATACTTACTAAATACAAAATAGACTTTGCTTGCCATTATTTTGATGATATCATTATTTTTTCTTCCTCATTAGAAGAACATATGCAACATTTAAACCAAATATTTGAATTATGTAGACGCGAAAACATTAAACTTAAACTCTCTAAATGCAATTTTGTCCAAAATCAAATTAACTTCTTAGGATATACCATCCAGAATGGCACATTAACTCCTGCTAATGCTAATATTGAAGTAATAAAAAAACTAAAACCCCCTTCAAATGTAAAGGAACTTCAGAGATTCTTAGGATCTATCAATGTTTATCACAAGTTTATAGATAAATATGCCGAAATTCGAGTCCCTCTTAACAGATTACTCAGAAAAAATACATTATGGGAATGGAATACAGATTGTCAAAATTCTTTTCAAAAATTAAAAGATGCCTTAATAGCCAAACCTATCTTAAAAATTTATGACCCTAAGTTACCCCTCCATATGTTTGTTGATGCCTCACAGGTGGCAGTAGGTGCAGTCTTAAAACAACCTGATAGTAATAATTTTTTACATCCAATTGCTTATTACTCTAGAGGATTGAGAAGTTATGAGAAGAATTATTTTATTACCGAGTTAGAGTGTCTTGCCATCATTGACACCTTAGACAAATTCTATCATTATTTTCATGGTGTAAAATTTACCATTCATACTGATCATGCATCTCTTGTATGGTTAAAAAATACTAAACATTTGAGAGGCAGGTTATTTAGATGGTCTTTGAAGTTGAGCATGTTTGAATATAATATAGTTTACGAAAAGGGATCCACAAATGTCGAAGCCGACATGTTGTCGAGAAACCCAATTTCACATTTTATTCAACCACTTACTTTTCTTCTGGACGTTAAAGAAATTATAGAGAGGCAGGAAAAAGATAATGTGTGTGGTAAAAATTATCTAAAGGAAAATGGACTTATGATAGTAAAAAAGAAAGGTTTTAGAAAAATAGTAGTCCCCATGTCTTTAAGGAGAAAAATACTAAATGTTGCTCATGAAAAATTTGGTCATCCTGGTATCCAAAAAATGTTAAATTTAATCTCCCCTAATTATTATTGGCCTGACATGACGCAAGATATAACCAATTTTGTAAAACATTGTGATATTTGTCAAAAGAATAAAAAACCCAGACAGAAAAAATTTGGCTTATTACAAGCTATGCACACCACAGATCAACCTTTTGAATGTCTTTCTACTGATACTGTGGGAGGATTCAATTATTATAACTCCACCAAAAAATATCTACACATCATCATCGACCATGCTACTAGATATGTTTGGGCTTTCCCCTCAAAAAGTGTTAGCACAGAAACTTATACTAATTGTCTAAACCAAGTTTTTAATATTCAAACACCACAACAATTATTCTGTTTTAATAAAATTCTTAATGTCGAGACCCATCAAAAAGTGTTAAGTGATAGAAATGCAGCCTTTACTTCATCTAGATTTAAAAAATTTCTGCGAAACCACAATATTAAGCAACGTTTAACCACATCACATCATCCTCAAACGAATGGCAAATGTGAGAGAGCGAACCAGACAATAGTTACTAGATTGAAGTGTAAAGTCAATTCTACCAACTCCAAAATTCCTTGGACAAAAATTTTGACAGAAGTAGTTAATGAGTATAACAATACCCCTCATTCTATCACTAAATTCCCTCCTGCTTACATACTTTTTGGCCAATTACCCTATGATTCTCCTCTTCAACAAAATTATTACCCTCCTGTTCAAGAAGTCCTTAAACTTGCTAAAAAACGCACTGATGAATTCTATTGGAGAAGTAAAAAATATTATGATCGAAATTATCTAGAACCAAAATTTGAGATTGGAGATCTTGTAATTTATGAAGAGTTCCAATATCCTAATACCAGAAAACTTTCACAAGTCTTTAGTGGTCCTTATCAAATCCTTAATAAGTTATCTGATGTCAATTTTGAAATTGATAGACAAATTCAAAATAAACCTACTGAAATAGTACATGTATCAAAATTACGCCCTTATTATCCTTCTGATCAATTAAAATTATCCCATGAGAACCAACAACAAACTAATGTTAAATTTATAGTTTCGTCTTGATTTTAATATAATCTAAAAATAAACGAAATAAAATAAATTAATAATTAACTAATCAATTCTCTTCTGTATAACCGTGGTGTTCTTGATTGTGCACACGAGAGTGTCACTGTTGAAGTTTCCACTTGAGTCAACTTTTTATGCTGGCGTAATTTAGTTGATTTAAGTTAGGAGTTTCTGATACTGAATTGGATTAGATTAGAATAATAAATTAAACAGTATTAACTAAACTAATAAAATAAACTGGATTAAATTATATCTTAAACTAATCAAATATGATATCTTAATACTAATTGAGAATTGTCCAACCTTTCTTAATATGCTACAAGGTCCCATTTTTTCATTTCACAACTTATGTTTTCTTGTTTGACTGAAAGCAAGATAGTTACATAACCATCATCTACACAATAATGATTGTTTTCACGAATTTTTCTTATTTATTCCTTTTTTTGTATTATGTATTTTATGGAGTATATTTCATACCTCATTCACTACTATATGGATGAGATATTAATTATATACTTAAGAAAGTAATTAAAGAAAGAGTGTGATATTTTTGAATTATAATGCTTGTTATTGCTGAACTTATTGTTGAATATTATTATTATTAGTTATACTATTTATAATTTGATATTGAGATTAAATATTACTTGAATTTGAATACTACTTGAATTTGAATATGTTGAGAGATATAAATTTTTACTTCTAGAAGTAAACAAGTAATAAAGTAGTAAAGGTAATTTAAGTTATAAAGGTAATAATGGTAATAGTAATTTTGATGTTGAGTAAAAAACTCTTATACTGCTTACATTACCTATTTGCCTTTTTAGAGTAATTACCATTTGTCAGACAAACTATACCATAACAAAATACTCATTTCTCTTAAGTTTTTCTTAGCAGTCCATTCAGGACTGAGTTTTTCAGACAAACATAAGTTTAATATTTGAAAATTAACTTATGATTATTGTTATTGTTAAGTATTATTATTTTAAAATTTTTATTGTTGATATTCTTCTTCTTCTTCTTATTATTATTATTGTATTATTTGTGTTTTATTGTTGTTAATATTAATCTTAGTAATATGTTCGAGTTGTTGCTAGTAAATATAAAGCATTCAGATGAACTTTAATTCTGAAATAGACTTTCATAAGGAAGATCAGTAAGATCTAAAATTTGAAGGATTTTTCTCTTTCAATTTGTAAACTGTTCAGATTGTGAGGTATGCAAATAACTTTTTTGGATGGACTATCACTCAGACGAGAACTGAACGACAAATTAAACAACAATTCTACAAGCAATTTGCAACAAATTTTGTAAGATGATACTCTGGAAGTATGTTATCTATTATTTTAAATTGTTACAATTCTTTTCTTATTTTGTTTAATATTTTCTAAAGCTTTTTATGTCATTGTTAACAAGATTAATATCTTGTAATTGTATTTTTATTAACAACTCCACCAATTCGCGTTATAGTTATTAAATTTAATGTTATTGGGCATTAATGAATAAATTTTGCAAATGTACTTATTTTGACTTCCTCCAGTTGACAAATTGTAATCCAAGTCCGTGTAACATTTCCCTTCAATGAACTTGCAGGTCATATGACCTACCGGTTCATTCGTCTTTTTGGGTGGGGGGATATGTAATAATAAAAAATTTTCGCCATTTTTCTTTAGTTAAATTATTACAAATTCTTCAATTCTTTTTTCCCTCTCTTTTTAAAATATCTCTTAAATCTATTTTGTATTTTATTCCATAACTTAATCAAAATATTCTTTTATTTATCATTCTAAAAATCTCAATCTGTTAAAAGCTACACGTATTTATTAAAACCTTATTCCCTTAAATTGCAACACTGCCTCTAAACGCACCTGCCTAATTTCTTCTTTTGAGACATTTAATTTTTATTCTTTGGAACTTTTATAATACCATTTTTATTTCTATTTAATTCATTCGGCATCCCATGATTCCAAGCGGTTTTCGCGCCCAAAGGCCTTTTTACCTTTTTAATTTGCCGCTTCTGTTAAAGAGTTTTAATCATACGTCAGAGACACGTCTTCGTGGCCTCATTTTTTCATCCATTAGCGAGAAAGCTCCGCCTTCTTTATCCCCCTAGCGCTCTCCGAACATGGATGCGAGTGGACCAGCTTGTTCGCGCGTTTTGTACCTTTGGGCCAAATTTTGAAGTATTTATACGGTTACACTGGCTTCGGAGACAGAATTTACACGAATTAGTGGTTGTCATCTAATTGCCGTCACTGGGGAGTCTACACTAATGCATCGGTAGGATGTTCTTCAAGTTCTGCTAATTCTTCAATATCTTCAAATGTGTTCAGTTTTAATGAAGCGAAAGTTGGTGGAGTTGCTTTCATCTATGTGATCACAATAAAGCCACTGCTCATCTATTAAGTTATTAAGTCTTCTTTTTAATGTTTTTGGGAAATTTCTTCTGGATTTCACTGCCTCTGCTCAATTTTTACGACTGCAAATACACTACGATTCCCGATGTGAGATACTTCGAGATTTGTCTTCATGGTGAGTGACTCGAAGTGATGCCCTGTCCGGGTGTCATGACTACATTTCAACGATCTTGACTGCGGCTACCTCGATATGATTATCAGGTAATTTTAGTGGTTTCGGACTGAGATGTTCCGATTGTCTGGTGGAAAGAACGTTCAAGTCGACAGCAATAGCGATCGTCTATAATGTGCCAATTTTCGACAGGAATGTATCATATATATATATATATATCTCCATATATATATATATATATATATATATATATATATATATATATATATATATATATATATATATCTCCATATATATATATATATATATCTGACGTATGTCATACGATAACGCTCGTATTTATAAATCAATTTTAATGAAACTAATTGTGTGTATTAAGCTCACAAATGTCTCGACCGAGTTCGTTGGCCAGCTTGGTCCGCCATTTTGTTTCAAGATGGCGGCCATTTAAAAATTTAAAACTAAAATATATATACAAAAAAGTTAAAAAATCAAATTTATTTTTTAATTAAGTGTTAGGCCTTGATACGAGGATTCCAGAACATTTTTTGGTTTACCTCTATCTTAAAAAATGGCTGAGATAGAGCAGTTTGAAATTCTAGGGTGGCTGACATTTTGAACCAAGACAGCACATTACAAAAATTTTCATTGTTGTAATAATTTTCCCAATCATACGCATAAAACTATATATTCATGTCCGTTAGCGCCAAATTCTCGCCAAACTTGACGACATTTTGCGGAATATCGCCAAATTTGGCGACCAAAATAAGTCTTCATAAATGAAGCCAATTTGGCTATTGCTCAATAATTTGGCGAATTTCTTATTCAAATTCAGTATTAACAAATCTTTTGTAAACGTTTTCTTTGCATTTTAACTTGCTGTTTTCGTGTAACATTAGCTAAAATT
The DNA here is from genome assembly GCA_963931845.1 of Maratus michaelseni. Classification (NCBI taxonomy): domain Eukaryota; kingdom Metazoa; phylum Arthropoda; class Arachnida; order Araneae; family Salticidae; genus Maratus; species Maratus michaelseni. Next base: position 154,044,466 of record OZ007595.1, on the reverse strand, counting down.
TTTAAACGAAGATATAGGAAAGCTACCTTTTCCTCCCGGTACAGGCCGGAAGGACTTTTTTGTATTGAAAGCTACCTAAAAGTAACTAGTGGGAATAATTGAGGATTCTGAGCATCTTATGCGTCACGTATACGTGTCGCTAGTCCCCAAGGAGTTAAGTGTAAACAGATAAATCTTTATCAATCGGAACTGTTTGCCTATCATTTAGCTTGTTTCTTTTTACATTCTAGACTGTAAATTTCATAAAAAGATATCCATGTGATGCCAAAATTTCAATACCGAAATTTTTATTGTATGCACAGTTAGGATTTTAAACAGTTGTCGCATCGGTTAAAATTTTGTTACACTACTACGCCAAAAGCGTATAAAATGAAGCTAATTTGACCGCTTGTTTGACATTGAAATAAACGATTTTGGCAAAAATGGGATTTACAATATATGTAAATAACAATAAAAGCTTGCCACGAAACGACTGTGTTGTGCCAAACTACTTTTCAGGGTTCCGTAAAAACGGAACCTTTATAAGATCACTCCTGTGTCGGTCTGTCCGTCTGTCAGAGCCCTTTTTCTCGTAAACTATGGGAAGGGAAAAATTCATACTTGGGAAAGTTATAAAGACTTTTTAGCCACATATTTTCATATTATTTGCCATTCACAAATATGTTTAGGAAAAAATTAGGGGGCTAATTAACTTACTTGAAAAGAAAAAAGGTTTTCATTGTGTAAATCATGTAGGGTATAGTGTGAAAGAACGCGTAATACCGAACTCAAAAATATATTTGTTTTAATTCTAGGTATTATGTTTTTAGAGATATCGTCGAAAATGCAGTGCAAAAACACGCCCCCCTTCACCACTATTTCCGAATCTACTGAAACAAAAATTATGAAAAAATTAGTGGTAGTAGGAATTTATATAAACCTTGCAGGATAACTATAGAGATTTTCCAAGGTAACATTGTTCTTGAGAAAAACGCATATTTCTGTTACACACAAACTTTACTTTTCGGGCGGTCAACCGGAACGTTGACGTGCGCTTGAGGTATCTATTGACGCGAAGTCATTCAAGGATATATGATAGTGATTTTCGAAAAAATTGTCGGTAATTAGCCGAGATATTAATTATGTTACTTGGAAAAATAACTTTTTCTTTATATATCGTGTAGGGTATCTTTCGAAAGATCTTGAAACCTGGAACTCAAAAATATATTTGTTTTAATTTTAGGTATTATATATTCAGAGATATCGTCGAAAGTATACGGGAAAAATATGTCTCCTCACCCCCTCCTATTCCCGAATCTACTAAAACTAAAATTATGAAAAAATTAGGGGTAGTAGGAGTTTATTAATTAATAAATAGTAATTAATAATTTTAATGTTCGGAACCTTTTGAGATCGAGTTATACCGTGACCGATTATACCTTGTGGGAACCCGGTTATACCTTATATACTTGACCGATTTTTTTCTAAAATTAGACAATCAGCATGCAATAAGCAAATATTAGCTCAATAGGGTGAGAAATATCCCATTTTTTCCCGTCAGTTTTATTTTTTCTTAAAAATTACTTTTTGCGGTTATTTTTTCTTGTATCTAAGTTTTTAACTGTGTATATATCTATTTTTAATGCCTTATTATCTTGTTCTTGCATATAAAGATGATTAAGACTGTTCTAAAAGTATTTTAATAAATCTCACATCTTATAAAATCTATATCAAGTTAAAGTAGCAACTTTTTTATTTCATTATTTTAGAATGCATGGATGCATTGAATGCATACTTTGATAGATTCTTGTGCACAGATAAATTCCTTCATCAAACTATTTGGTATTTAAATCCATATTGTAAAGCAATAGTACTGACGCCATCTATGGTAGCAAAGACTTGCAAATCTATTTCGTTTTATTTCAAAAATTATACCTTCTAAATAGTTCTTAATTTGAAGTTTTATACCGTGTAACAGAAGAAAAAGCACTTTAAGAGGCAGTTTGTTTAAAACTGTGTATCTCAAAATATACAACGTATATCCATTTATTCACAATTCATTTATTACTAAAAAGGTGCAAATATAATATAAAAATTTTAAAACATTAAAACCGTCAAAATATTAAAAACCACTGATGTCAAACATGTCAAAATATCCCGAGCACTTTTAGTTAAACACTAACCATCATCAGGGGAGTTAAAATGAGAAGAAGCGGTAGCTCTAAAAATGTACACTTCTTAAGTTGTAAGGATCGAAACCAAAAACAATAAATAGGAGGGAGGTTAGGAAAGGGAGGGGATGCCATAGAAAGTAAGAGGGGTGGGGTGGGGGGGCAATCAAAACCAAATGCACCGGTAATGCCAAGTAAATTAAACCTTATAGGTATATGATATGATAATACATCATTAAATGTATTTTTGCCTCTTGTTAATTGAAATATTAAGACTGTATAGAAAATAATTAATATAAGATTTTTACAATTATGTAAAGGCTTCAGAATTATACCAACATTTTTGAAGAACAAGAATTTGACATCTGTGTTTTTAAACCTTGTGATAGTTTTAATGATTTAAAACTTGTATATTATATTTGCACCTTTTAGTAATTATGAATCATTGTATTTAGGTTGTATATTTTAACTTGTTATGTTGAAAATGACGTTCAATAAATATAATTTTCTTTTTATTTTATTTAACTGTATCTGAATTTACTCCATTCTTTCTCTATATTTTATATATAAGTATTAAGAGTAAATTTATTGGCATAAATTCCAAAAAAGTAATAGTAATATTCATTTAACGAATTTTCGAACTTACACAATATTTAGAATAACAATTATAGAAATGTCGCCAAATTATACAGGTGTAATCTGCAATTCCATATATTCAAGTGTGCACTTATTACTAATATTCAAAAATTACTTATGTATTATGTTTGCAATTAAAAAATATTTAGGAAATACGATTTATTTTTTCCTAAAGAAACCATTAATAGAATCTGTGTTCTTGAACTTACGTCAGTAAAAATACTTTCACTTTTTATGATATTAGAATGTTTTTTCTATTCACTTAAAACTGACTTCATAGTATTCGCTTTATACATACAATAGACTCATTTACATTACATAAGTCAAATATGTAATTTTATGGTGTTCATTTCAGTTTCGGGTTGATTAAAATTATTTGTATGTTTTCACAATTTTCTTTTTAACTTGTCAGGGAAACTTATCAGTTTAAGAAATGTTTATTCATATTCTTAACGTGAACTTCGTATTAATAATATAAAACGTTACAATATATTTTTTTTAAGTGTAAGTTACATTTATTGCAATCAATAATAATAATAATAATAAATACTAATTTAAAAAGTCCTTCCGGCCTGCACCGGGAGGAAAAGGTAGCTTTCATAGTCTATATTTTTAAAAATTTAACTCATTTTACTCAAACACCCGAAGCTAAAACGCTTGGAACCCGATTATAAAAGATTCAATTCCTGTTTTCATTAATACTGAATTTGAATGCGAATTTCAGCATGAGAGTTACAGCATAACAACAGTCAGATTGTTTGATAATGTCGGCCACCCTAGAATTTCAAACTGCTATATCTCAGCCATTTTTTAAGATATAGCCAAAACAAAAAATGTTCCGAAATCCTTATATCCCGTTCTAACACTTAAAAACAACTTTTTTAATTTATAATTTTTTATACACCTTTTGAATTTTTTAAAAAAATAAAAATAATTAACTGACCGCCATTTTGAAACACGATGTCGCAGAAAGATGGCCAACGAGCTCAGTCGGTACCTTGGTATGTTCTGTACACATGATTAGTCACATTCATATCGGTTCATAAATACGAGAGTTACAGAACAACAAATATCAGCTTATTTCAAAATCTCAGCCACATTAGAATTTCAAACTGTCATATATCAGCCATTTTTTAAGATATAGCCAAAACAAAATTCGTTTCAGAATCCTTGTATCACGTTCTAACACATAATATAAACGATTTTTTCAATTTATGGGCCATTTTCAAAATTCGCTTACATATGCTGTCCCAGAGGAAAATGCAGAAAATCCAAACGTACATTAATATTTAATGTTTAAGTTGAGCTATGCATTATTTTAAGAAGACTATATTAAATATTTCTAGCATTAAAAAAATCAATAAAAATCGTTGAGATATAATTTGGTATAAATGGATTAGTGTCAAATCCGTTACCAAATGTCAAGTCCGTTCTAACACTTAACGGAATTTTTTCAATTTTTTAATTTTTTTAAACATTTGTTTTAATTAAAAAAAATAAAAATGTGTAACTTGTCGCCCTTTTGAAACAAGATGACGGATGAAGCTGGCCAACGAACTCCGTCGAGACCTTAGTATGACCTAAATACATACTCAGTCACATCCAAATCGGGTCATAAATAAGAGATTTACAGAATGGCAATTGTCAAATATATATACATATATATATATAGATATAGATATAGGTATAAATCAACATTTGAACGGAGGGTGGTTTTGGAGTCTGGGGATCAGGATCGGTAGAAATATACCAAAAGTTTTTGGACTTGCTTTCCTCCGAACGGCTGTAATAGGTAGCTTTTTGTAAGGAAAACTACCGAAAAGAGTTATTAATTTTTAGACGAAAGAATTCTTAAAAGAAATAGCAATCTAATTTGCTGTAATGAGAAATGAGAAAAGATTTCAAATACTTAAGATAATTAACAGGGTTTTATAATTTTTAATTACTGAAAAAATGCTATTTTTTACCTTTTTTTTTAACAGTGGAATTACCAGACCATTACATTAGTTTAAAATTTGCAATCAAGAATAACTTTCATACTTAAAAGTAAAGTTTTATCACGTTTAATTATTTTTTAAGTGTTATTTTAATTCTAAATTATTTATATTGTTAACTAACAAAACAAAAACTCCATAAAATTTTAAAGAATGTTAATTGAAAAATAAGAAAAATAAATTATATGAAATATTTTCATATATTATATGAAATAAATTTATTTCATAAGAAATATCTTTATTTCTTACACAATTCATACTTGTTCAGATACTTGGAAAAAAAATAAATCCAAAAACATATAAAAGAGAAAAATAATATCATTTGACCCAATCATCGGCTACTTCCCGAAAAGTTGGCGCGCGTGGTAAATGGGAGGTCCTTTCTTTCAGTTACCGACCGGAACGGTAGCAGATCTGATCACGGAAGATTGGCACCGGAAAAATTTAAAAGCCAAATTTGTTAAGTTTAAGTAATTAATTCTTTTCAACTTTAACTAGCAGTTAGTTATAACTACAGCTATACCATTTCACTTTCTTCGAATTTTTAGACTCTATCCTTAATCCCCTTCGCTTTACTTTTTTATTCCAAATTTGTTTTTTAACTTTTCATCTATACTTTTCATTGTAAATGTTCTTTTTTCATGCAGTTAATACTACATTTTAAATTTTAGCAAAGGTTCAATTTATTACAAGAGACTCTACTCACTAATAGACTGGGCGTAAAATTGATTGCAACTCGGAAGCCTCTTAACCGACATCAACTGTTCGGCAGTAATTAATTCTACCGTCAGTCGTCTTATTGTGTGAATTTGTCAGGGTTGTCGACATTTTTTCCACTATTACTATTGTCTATTCTTTAAATTAGATGTATATCCTTAATTTGATTGCAATGCATTGCACTACTACTATTTTTTTTTCTCTTTGGCTCAAGATGACCTCATATACAGGGCATTCATACAGGGACCTCATACAGGATTGCTTTGCAACTGACAAGCCTTTGGAACTTTTAAGCTGTTCAGATGTTCAATAAATTAGTTTCAATGCTTTGGACGACAGCGGCCGCTCCAAGATTATTATAGCTCTTTAATTAACTTTTAATGCCTGAAAACAAATTTTTCATATAAAATAAATTTTAAAATTAATTATAAGAAAGAAATGATTTTAATAAAATCTTTTTTTTTCTAGAAAATTACAAATCTGCACTGATATAAGGTTTGCAAGTATTAAAAAACTAGTATTAATAAAGGAAAATAATTTTATTTGGCCCTATCATCCATGAATTAATTTATAATATAGGGGAAGGTAGGGCAACGTGGTCACCCTAAGGTTTTGTGATTTTTTGTTACGCCTTAAAATACATATACATAACTGATAATTTGCATAGAACTACACCCAGAAAAAAGTTTTGTTGAATCAACAAAAATTTGGTTGACCCAACAAAACTTTTTGTTTAAATATAGGTCAATGGAAATTTTGTTTGAATCAACAAAAACATTTTTTTTAACAATTCCAAAAAAAAAAAAAAAAAAATGTGTATCGTCAGCAAAAAATGTTTTGTTAATTCAAGTAAAATGGTTCAATTTTACTTGAATTTTGCTAAAACAATCAAAATGTACTCAACAAAACATGTTTTGTAGTTTTAATCAATTCATTTTTCTGGGTGTAGAGTGACTACTTAGAAGTGTAAGAGTATTTATAGTTTTTTACGAAATAATAAAGTTGAAGTGAGAATTTTGTTTTTTCCAAAAAAGGTCAAAATGACCATTTCGCCCCTTTCCCTACAGGTGTAAAAATATTGAAAACATTATTTAAATGATTAGAACATATTTATTGTCACAAAAAATCGTATGAAACATAATGAAAGATTGAAAATGGTATGAAAATCCAATAACAGTTTGACAAACCCAAATAAAAAATTATAAATCAGAATCAAACACTGCATTTTTCGCAAATCAACTCCACGTCATCTTCTTTGCAACGTGAACAGTCCTCATGAGTCCAGAAGTACCTGATCCATTACACCTGATCCAACCTTCACCACTTGATCCAACCAAACGGCCACTACCCTAACCACTTTGGTCGTTTGGGAGCCATGACAGAAAATATGTTCTACAGTGGAAACCATAGAACTATTTCCAGTTTTTTAAGTTTGTGATCTAAGGTAAGTAACTTATATTACATACAGTTAACAATAACCTGTTGTACTTAGATTTATTTATTGAATGTGTAAGGAAAAAGCATATTTTCAGCTTCACATTGGTGGGTGAGTGGTCGCTGACTGTTCATTAGTTTCCACTGTAGAACATATTTTCTGTCATGGCTCCCAAACGACCAAAGTGGTTAGGGTAGTGGCCGTTTGGTTGGATCAAGTGGTGAAGGTTGGATCAAGTGTAATGGATCAGGTACTTCTGGACTCATGAGGCCTGTTCACGTTGCAAAGAAGATGACGTGGAGTTGATTTGCGAAAAATGCAGTGTTTGATTCTGATTTATAATTTTTTATTTGGCTTTGTCAAATTGTTATTGGATTTTCATACCATTTTCAATCTTTCATTATGTTTCATACGATTTTTTGTGACAATAAATATGTTCTAATCATTTAAATAATGTTTTCAATATTTTTACACCTGTAGGGAAAGGGGGCCCCTTTGCCCGTTTAGGTCGGGCGAAATGGTCATTTTGACCTTTTTTGGAAAAAACAGTTCTATGGGAAAACCTGCTCTAAAATTATGAAACATGGAACCACCTTGTTCAACGATTGTCTAGTTACTCACTGCCATCAAATAAAATAGTTTGACTGCAAACCACGCAATGCCAGTGCTCTGATGACGTCATGATATTGGATGACTACTTTGCCCGCCTTGACCACTTTGCCCTGCCTTCCCCTATTAAAACATATTTTTTATTTTAAAGGAATTTTAAAACAAATTATTCAGAAATAATTTCAGTTTTTTAAATCTTTAATATTAAAACACTCACCTGTTATAAATACTACAAATACTTAAAAATTAGTATTAATAGTTATTAAATATTCTTTGAGAAACTGCACTGTACAGATATTAACACAAAATGGAAATTTAAAAAAAATTCCGTAACTGCTTCTGTAAAACCATGAGCAGATTTTTTTTTTGAGAAAATCTCATTAAGTGTTTTAAATATTTTTAGCTCAGAAGAATAGTATTTCTATTCAAAGTATCTGATATTAAAAATACTTTCCTTTATTTATTATGTTAAGTAAATGGAAGTAAACATTTATTTCTTATTTGTAAAAAAAATAAATGTTATTTCGTAAAAAAAAAAAAAAAAAAAAAAAAAAAAAACATTTGTTAGTTTAATGAGCCATGTAACTAAATGATCTCTTCCTAATTTTTTAACGAGCCTTTCTATTTTGCTTTAATACTTTTCTGATTAATTACGTCTCTTGTTTAAAAAGCATTCGAAAAAATATTTGTAATTGCTACTTTCAGTTTTTCAGTAAAAAATGCTCAAGAGTCTACATTAATTTTTATGCTGTAAATGACGACAATTTAAGAAGAATATGTCAGCTTCTGAAGTGCGGAATAATAAATAAAAAAAAGCGAATGATAATTAAATGTATTCTAACGTGCATATAAACTTTTGTTTAAAGTAGTGCTTGCGAATATACGTTTATATACGTTTAAACGTATACGTAGTTAAGCCTTTTTTCCATATTATACCTATCCAAAATTGTTACCTGTTACAATACGTTTTAAATGTATTATACGTATATTCTCGAGCACTGGTTTAAAGCCAATTACTTGATATTTCCTACTTGAATGGGAAATACGTTAATTGTCTGCTTCAAAAAGAGTATTGTGCTGTCCTCTAAAAAAAAAAAAACCCATTTTTTGAAATTTTCTCTATATAAAATCGAATAAAGAATTAAAAAAAAAAAAAAAAAAAAAAAACATGGCCAAATTTTCACAGCTTGTTCTGATCAAGATTTTAATGTTGAGAGTTTTTCATTTTATCACTTTATTACAAAATGGCAGCCAATTAAGCAAAAAAAAACAAAAAAAAAAAACACTTTTCCAAAAAATAACCTATGTTACCTCAAAAACACACCCACACCTGACATAATCAACTGAAAATAAAGCATTTTATTACATATTAATGGTTTAACATAAAAAAATAGACATTTATGTAGATCATTCTAAATTTCTATTGTAACAAGAAAATCTGTAAAAATGAAGCTCGTGTTTGCCATAACTCTGCAATTGTTAGTTTAAATTATTTTAAAATTAAATAAGCACTCCTTAGGTATTTTGAACTATTTTTATTATTCTAATTGGTGCATAAAAACAGAACAAAAAAAATGACTTTAGTGAAATATTTGATGCAGTACCAGAGTGGGTTTGTTTTAGGAAACATTTCACTGTGGTGTTTTTTAGAGGACAGCACAATGTAATACATTTTAGTGCTATGTTCTTAAATTATTATAAGTTTCAGTTCAAGCATTATGCTCTGAATGCAACAGGACCGTTTGCATAAATTACAAAACAGGCATTTCTGTTAAATTGTAAAGCTAGATGTATTCTGATATTTCTTGATTGATTCGTATCCCAAAGATTTATTTATATGAGAATCGTGATAACTACATTATTTCACTGAATTTTCGAGATCATTCACGGAAACGTTTCTGGAGGAAAAAAAGTCTTTGCTGCCCGTATATTTTGAAAATGTATTCCTGTTATGGGAAGGTGTTGTACCTTGGGTCATTGTCAATTTCTAAGACACTATTAGTAACAGGCATATTTTATTCATATTTTTACTTGTAAAAATCAGCAATACATTCAACAAAGTTATAAATATTAGACTATAAAAACCCCGAACAAATGACACGGATAAACAAAATAATGTATTTTTTTAAAATATATTTTTTAAATTTTATCTAGCACTAGTTTCATCGCATATAGCACATATATAGTACACACACACACACACACACACACACACACATATATATATATATATATATATATATATATATACCGCATAATAATTTGTCCGACGTTGGCAGTACCATAGAAAAACTATTCTATTTTTTAATTAATCATTTTTAAATGAAAAATTGTCCCGCAGTGGCGTAGACAATAAGGCTCGGTTCACGTCCAGATCACCAAAAGTGAAGCAGAATCGACCATGGAGGGTGACAACCTCTCTCGACTGCGGCTGCTGTGGGACCGTGAACGTTAATGGGAGCTGGTGCACGTAAAATATGTTCTTGTCTCCAATGTCGTCCAAGTTTGAAATTTATACCTCTCGGGGTGCCAATTCAGGTTCATGTCTCTTCTCTGGAATTGGTTCATAAATTAGGACACCAGCTCTAGAAGTCCAACCTGTCTTGAGGCTATGGCACCCCTTCTTTCAGAGAAGTGCCATGACACGACAACAACAACAAATGAAAAATTGAAAGCTTCGAAAATGAACATATTTTATTTCTTATAAGCGATTACTGCATATTAAAGGTGATAGATGGCGCTGGCAGTCCTCTTCGCACAATCCGCTGCAATGTGAAATGAATGACAACCTGATTACTGATGCTTCCGTGACATAGTAACATGAGTAATCAGGCTGTCATTCAATTCACATTGTAGATGGCGATGCTGCTTGGCAACACTCCCCCCTGGTGCGATAACAGACTGGCAGTTTCGTTAGCTGAACCATCTGTTCTTTTATATGTATATCAAAATCACACACTACCCTCTGGTGAGATAAATGACTGGCAGTTTCATTGTCTGAAATGTTGATGATTGTTAATGAGCATAGAACATTTTGATATAAATGTCCTATACTCAGTTTCATTCAGCTTAAAAAAAACAACGAAAATCATTATTTGAAAATATTTTTACGGTAGGTCGTGCTGACAAAAAAAACCCCTAGAAAACGAAAATACCCTGATTGATCAACTACTGATGCAGTCACACTATTTTGGTAAAGAAATATAATTTGATTTGATCAAGAATTAAACAAACGTATAATTGTATAGTATATGTAAGCAAAGTCTGCATTACCGTTCATAATAGAAAAAAATTACATTATAAACAGCTATAACTAGCAGCTTAATTGACTATATTAGTATTTTTTATTCTCGGATAGTTTTAAAAGTAAGAACAACTTTCGTCGACTTATATTTTGTAATTTGTACTTTTTAAAACTACTCAGTGATACATATTGATATTGTTAATGAAAAAAAAATAAAAACTAGAAAAACTTAAAATTAGAATAATATTTATACAAAATATAGCAAATGAACAGTCATATACAATAAGTTTAAGAAAATTTACCTTTAAAAAATTATAGTATTAATTATCTCTTCCACAACATTTTCTTAGTAATTTTAAATGTAAGTAAGTATAAATTTACAATTTCTGAAAAAAAAAGAAAACAAAATGCACCCATTTTTTTTTAAACTTATATAAAATAAAGCACCCGTTAATTACACGTTAATTTAACGAGTCGTGCAACCAAAGGTAGTTTTTTTTTATTTTTTCAAAGGCTTTTTATTAACACTTTAACACGTTTCAGATTAAATATGTGCTCTGTAGAGAAAAAAAATGAAATTAATTTTTTGATTTAGTGTTTCACTTTTTTTAGTGAATTAATTAAGAAATGAGCATTATTTTTATGCTAAGCATGTATCAAATATACAATGTAAACTAATAAAGCTATCTAAAAGAAGCGTATTAAGTTTTCTAAAAGTGTTATTTTAATTGGCATATTTCCTCCTACAATAATGTCATATATGTATATATATATATATATATATATATATATATATTACATTATTAAATCTTCCGCGATGTTTCTCTGTTTTACGCTAAATTACGACCCAGTTTCAATAATTCCTTATTCCTTAATAATATCTATCGTTAATTCTATTAAATTTCCCTTAAATTCATTATTATTTTCGCCCGATTTACTTAAATATAAAACTGTTAGTTATTCCTAAATTATATCATGACTTCGGATCATTTCTGTGAATTCGAATGTTTTTTCGAAAGCCATTTTTTTTCTTTTCCTTTATCCGAGTTTTTCTCGTCTTGGGTTCGTTTTACTATAAAATGCGTCCGCTTAGAATGTGTCAGAACTCTTTGCTTTATCATTCCCATTGGTCATGACGTAGATTATACGCGTATTCGTATTCTGGCATTGGCTAGAGCGCGCGTTACGTCATGATTTGGTATCTTTCCGCTTATTCACAAAAATCAGGTGCGTTTGATCTTCAATCAGATATTGGCCGAATTTTCAACTGTAAACAGTTTCCTGTCTGTGCGTTTGGCTGATCGACCATGTATTCCAAATTATTAAAATTAATATATTTTCGACGTTTTTTAGTAACAACTTGTGACATATAATTTCTTAGAGACGGAAATCATGTGAGGACTGCCTCATCGATGATGGTTTAATAAAAGCATTGAATTATTCATCGCCTTGTTTTTGTTTCATCTTGGAGAAACACCCATTGGTTTGATTTATTGCCTTGTCACGCCACGATTCGGCTGCATTAATAGTATTACACTACTGAATAGTATTGTACGACTGATATAATGCTGCTTCCATCCAATATCAAAATTCCATCTCCTCGACGTCAGCGTATTCTAACATATACGTATTCTAACATGACGATATCAACACGACCAGGCCCTGAATCCTGTTTTAAATGTAGTGTTGATTAAGTGTTGTAAAGTCGCAGAGATCAAATGGAAGTTTATTCTATGACAAGCGCTTACTGTGTCGCACAACTTCAAATACTCTGCAGATGGAAATCACATTTTTAAGGTTTCGTTTCTATTAGTTCCGCTTCGTTGTTAGGGTTTCGTTTATCTCACGCAACCCTATTAGACCCGCTTCGTTGTCTGTCCGTCACAGAGCCGGGTCTCAGAAACTGTATAATTTATAGACATGCATTTTGTGTACTTACAGCTAAATATCTACTATGAAACTGAAAATCATAAAATTAAAAAAAAATTGTATCATTTTAATATAGAGAGATAAAAAAAACAAAAATCTAACAGGCTTATCTTATTAAATTTAAACATTTTTCGTTATAGCAGTTACCAACAATTAAAAATCCGCAATAAAATTCTTTCTACAATAATTAATTTTCTATTGAAAGATTTCAACGTAAAAATGAAAATGAAATACAAAGTTTCACTAATTGAAAAAAATATTAATATGACGTCATATTGGTAATAAAACGAAAATTTTCAAACCTTTCTCAATAAGGCAAGGAGTAAGGAATAAGTGTAAGTACAGAAAGCAGGTTAATATGACGTCATTACAGAATTAAAAAGAAAATTAATCTGACGTCATATTGGAAGTTTCCCGGACTTTTTCAAATGTTTGAGAATAATACAAAGAGAGTTTCAATATGCGTAGTAGAGAAAGTAAGTTTATATCAAGTCAGTAAGTGATTATAACGTCATATGAGTTTGAGGAACGTATTGAATTGTGATAAAAACCCGATTATAAAAATAGGGGCATATTTTAATATTTAGAAATTGATTTTTTTAAATTTTGCATATAATCTACATGACAGACCTTCCGCTATCGGGCCGGTTCAAATATTTGAACAAGAACGAAAAATCATGCGGCAAGCATAGATTATGTAACACTTTCCAACGCTTCCAAAATAATTTTACAAATCATACCATTTAATAAGCTGAAAGATAACGTCTAAGTAAACAATTTGGAAAACACATAACATATTTAAAAACATAATTGCAAGAATTTCCAACGTACACAATATTCGGAAAAATATCTTAATACTTTTATTCAGTCCTGTATATGATCTATAGATTTGTATATATACTACATAGGATGCTAAATTTTCGTTCAGTTAAGAAACGCGTAGCACAGCTTAAAATTCTCCTTCTGGAGTTTCTGTCAATAAACGGAAATGTGTTCGCGAACTTTTGTGCTTCCCTGTATAGGATCTACATAATTTATACACATCACGTAATAAACAAAAGTGATTTAAATTTAAAATCGCGTTCAGTAACTTAAAACTCACTTCCAGGAATTATTGTTAACAGACAGTAGAGAATTCTATTGTGTGTCCCTGTAAATGAACGATGACTGCTATACACACAATATTCTGTAGTAAGCCTCTTGTAATGCACCTTAGTGATCTATATATATTTCAGTGCGTTTAAAATAGTGAAACATTATTTAAATAAACCGCAGACGATTTTTCTCCATAGACGTAATGCAACGGAATTCTTTTGACTGTCCCTGCAAATTAACTATAAGTGCTATGCACACCCTATTCCATATTAAGCTTCTTGTAATACACCTTAGTGATATATATCAATTACAATGTGTTTGCAATTGTGTTAGATCATTAAAATAAACCGCAAATAATTTTTCCCCATAGACCGTAATGTAACAGAATTCTTTTGAGTGTCCCTGTAAAAAAAACTATAAGTGCTACACACTTCAGTTGAAATAGGGAACGTGCTATAGATAACGACAATAACATATAAAAATTGCAAGGAAATCCGAGCATATTTACGGGCGTTAGAGCATGGCCAGACGGCCAGACGGCCAGACGGCAGACGGCCAGACGGCAGACGGCCATACGACCAGACAAACGGAAGTCATAAACACTTTTCAACTAGGTTGGAAAGTGTTAAAAAACGAGAAAAATAGACCGGTAAATTTTTACGTGTTTTGAAAGGAATATTAAACGAAACGCTTACCCACTTGTTAAGGTTAGTCAACAACCGAGATTTTTTAAAGATAATTTGCAATCAATCATTCGAAGTGAGTGGTGACAATGAGCTCCATAGGTAGTTTCTCCACAAGTATTAAAGAGACTGATGGTTTTAACATAAAATATTTTATTCCGTATGAATTAACTATTGCACAACTCCACTATTAAATAGAAGATTGAGATCCGCGTAGTATGCTTTGCTATTTCTATTAGCTCATCATAATGTGGTTGATGTTATTAGATATATTAAATATTATTGAAGAGAACTATCGACACGTAGAATGAACTTTCTCCAGTGACAAGGATTGTTTAGACAGGTCAAAAAGCGTAAAATTCTGCCTTCCAAGCCGGTGTATGCGGTATAAGTACCATAAAGATTTAGCCCAAAGGTACATTGACGCGCCAATGAAATCCGTGTTAGGAAGGGAAAAGAGGGTAGTAAGAGGTGGGGCGTGCTTAGCCAATGGTTGAAAAAGTGGCACAAAGGAAGAGACTTGTGACGTGATGCCGTAACTTTTCTCTTAGAGCAGAATTTTAAAAATGGGAAAAATTATACCCGGGAAATTACGTGCGATGGATGCTGGGAAATCAAATGATAATTTAAAAAAAATAATAATGGTATGTTAATGTAATGTTCCAAAGAAATAAAAATTCAATGTCTCAAAAAATGAAGGTATAAATCAGGGTTTTTTACAAAGAAGTGTCGCTTTTAACAGATTAAGACTTTTAGAATAAGAATTACAAGAATATATTGATTAAGGGTATAGAATTAAAATAAAATTACATTTAAGATGTTATTAAACACAGGAAAAAGGTTAGATATTGTAAAAATTTGGAATAAATATTAAGGTAAAATGGCGATTTTTTTTTTTTTATTATTACACATACACACATATATATATATGTGTGTGTGTAATAAACTCCAACATAAAACACTTGCAGAACCAATATTACAAAAGCAAACTGAAAATTATAAATCACATAAATACAAAACAAGAACACTAAACAAATTACTTAAACACAGAACTAGAAATCACAACGAACTACTTTAATACAAAACGATAGAACCACAACAAATTACATCAATAATTAAGAAACACAACAGAGATAGAATAAAACAACCAAGACCACGAAAGCCAACTAAAAACTATGAACCACGTAAATAGAAAACAAGAAAACTAAAGAAACTACTTAAACACTGAACTAGAAAACACTAAAGAAATTACTGTAACACAAAGTTATAGAACACAATAAATTACAGCAATAATGAAAAAACCAATAGAGATAGAATAAAACGACCTGTGTCAGGTTCATGGCTTGAGACATGCACTGCTGGTTTTAACTAGTTTTACGCATGCAACACTCCCCATACCTGACAAATACAGACTGAAAATGCATGAAACACACACACATACATTCACACATGCACACAAACACATATGTATATGTAAAGTTATAAGATCTTAATCCACGTAAAAATATTTATTCCAAATTGCTTAAATCTAAAAAAAAGCTAACTATTTATATTCCGTAAATAAAACCCTTTTATTATTTAAATCCTTATTAAAATTCACTATAATTTGCCGTGTATATCAAACCTCTCTAAATTCGTTACTTAATTTGCTAAAATGTCATAACTCCTAAATTATCCTATTCTAAAAACCTATTTAATTAGAATCATTTTTTATTAAAATATCTAAATGTCTTTTACAATATTTCAAAGTTTTAATATTTTATTTTTATTCCGCATCAATAAATTCATTTTTTTCTGTTTTTCTCTAGCGTGAGCTAAAAGCACAGTCTGAAATCTAATTTTAGTAAATGCTCTTTTTCGTGCTCCGGAATCAAATTTACTTCAAGATTGGTTTACCGGAACTGTTAATAAGTCTCTCTGAAAGCGATTACGATTGGAGTAGGGAAATCAGGTGACTTGATTTGTCACTTTGCTCGATTTAATACACAAGCGCAGCAAAATCGACTAGACGCGAGACGCAAAGATATCAGGAGAATTTTGTCATCGAAGTGTTGTTAAAATGCACTGTGGCTTGTCTTCGATTTGAGATGTTCTTCTATAGAGAGTTATTAAATTTATCGATAACTAAAAAGAGCATTTTCCCTGAATCTAGAAAGCATTATGGTTTAATAAAAGGGATTTGATTGTCATCTTGTTTTTTCTTGTCTACGATCACACTACTAAGCTGCTGATATGAAAACCCGAATTACGAGTGCATTAAATTGGAAGCGTTTGCTATTAGGTTTCTTCGATTTGTTGCAAAATGTAACATATATATATATATAAATTTATTGCATTTCCAATACAATCTTCTGTGTACCGCTCTTTACCAATAGTAATTTTAATTTATTTAATGAAAGAAATTACCCAAAAAATCGTAAAATTAACAATAACAAAATTTCTAAAATTAGGCGAAGATTACTATTTGAAAATAATGGTTCTAGAAGGTAAGAACCGTTAGCATACTGATTTTAAGGATATTCCTTTCATGTTGCATATTCTACCCTAAATAAGCCTGACCTTATAATAATAATAATAATAATAATAATGTATAATAATAAAATATATCCTCCGTTAAAAATTATTAAGGAAATTGCCCCTTAAATCTAAAGAAAATAAATTAAGAATCAAACATTGAGCAGACCGTATGATCACATACATAAACTTATTAAGAGTTGAAAAAGGAAATTTTCACGCTCAGAAAGTAATATTTACCGTAGAGTGACAAATGAAGAAGTAATCAAAAAATAATGTTCTTATAACAATGATGAAAAAAAAAATATATATTTGATTAACCCATTAAGCGCCGCTATATATATTAAACTATTTTTTTATGGAACAGTTGTTTTTACTTTATGAATAGGAAGTCTTTAAAGTATTTCTGAAGAAAAAAAAATTCAAATATTTAAGAAAAATAGCATGTTCCCAAAATGGGAGCAATGGCTCAAAATGGGGGTAAATTTTTTCAAAATTTTTACTTATGCTCCGTGCATTTATGGTTGTTATTTCACTGTTCTTTAGCTATAAAAGGGGTAATATCATTCTGAAACTGATATTTTACGAATAATTCATATAAATTTGTCCAACATCTACATTTATAATAAAAACCAAAAGGCCCGTGCGAAGATTTCGCACTGAAATCTAATATTTTTAGGTACTTCTCTATTATCCCGTCGACCACTTTTCATAACAAAAAACTACCGCCAAACTGTAAGATTAAACGCCAAAAATGCAGTCCCATTTACTTGATGTCAGTATCATTATGCGTGTTTGTTACGTCATCTAGTGGTTTTACATTCGACATTTGCGTGTATT
Organism: Maratus michaelseni; assembly: GCA_963931845.1. NCBI lineage: Eukaryota > Metazoa > Arthropoda > Arachnida > Araneae > Salticidae > Maratus > Maratus michaelseni. The sequence goes on along the minus strand of OZ007595.1, from coordinate 154,026,620 downwards.
TTTCATTATGTTTTACTGATTTAGTAGTTATTTTATTAATTAAAATAACAATTATGTCCTTAAATTCTTATATTTTATTTATTTATTTATTTTTTGATATTCCAATGGCAACGTTCTCCCGTTTATTTGGCGATAGTTTTTTGTTATGAAAAGTGGTCGACGGGATAATAGAGAAGTATCATTTTTTATCAATACGTAATATTTATTAGATGCAGGTTTAAACTTCTAAAGGAAAAGCAAGGATAAAAATATCTGCAAACAGCATTTAGTTGTTAGTCAAGCCAGAATATCATCTAATTTATTCCATCAAAGTTAGACTAAAAACTGATCCAAGATTGCTAAAGGCACGCGCGAGAAAAAAAAATTAACAATTGTATTTTGACTGCATTAGAGGATGACGTCATCTGCTTCGGGAAAACCATGGGACTTAGAAATATAAATCTAAACATTTCAATTTCAATTTCGCTTTTTAATCATAAGTATAAAATAAACCCGTGCGGTGTTTTTTTAAATAATTGCTATGAGCATCATATAATGTGGTATTTATTTTTTTGGCAACAATAATTTCAGGAAAACCTTTCATTTCTTTCATGAAAACAATGCCGATTTAATTTTTAATTTTCAGCAAATTTTAATCCAAAACATGTGATGAACGAATTGTTAAGTGCGCTATGTGAGAAGAGCGGTTCTAAAACCTTTCATATGGTATCTCATTCGTTGTTCTGCGTTTCATATTTTCTTAGAAAAAGGGATGTTGACAGGATAAATAATATATATGATAAAACATAAAATTACGATTCCATAAGCATTTTCATTATCCATCTCTTTATTTTCTCATTTACATAATTTCTGTCCTACTATTTTACATGAAAATGATGGAACATTTTTTATGCAGCATTATATTATTTTTTGCGTTTTCTAAAATTAACTTTTTTTTTTTTTTTTGCATATTCCGATTTGAAGATTCGTCTGAACTTTCATCTGAAATATCAAGTCTGCTTTTAATACTTTTTCTTTTTTAAACTCTAAATCAGATATTTCTTGATTGTCTGTTGATTTAGAATTTACGGAAAGTTCTACTTCACCAAATATAACATGGGATAAATCGTCGCATAAATTATTTTCTATTACATATGTAATAGAAAATAATTTATGCGACATACATATGAGGAAGATATCTTCCTTGTATGTTGCAATACTGCAATCAGGGAAAAAAAAAAAAAAAAACTATTTCTGGAACAGCCGAAAAATCATCCAAATCTAAAAAATTGTTCAATCATCTTCCATGTAAAATATCAGAATAAAAAAATAATGTAATGATGAAAAATAAAGAGATGGATAATGAAAATGCTTATAGAACTGGTAATTTCATTTTTTTTTATTATAAATGTAAAAGTTGAACTAATTTTTTTGAAATCTTCTTTAATATATTAGTTTCAGAATGATATTATCCCTTTTATAGCTAATAAGCTGAAAAATAAATATCATAATAGTCCAGTCAATCTAGACTTCTGCCTGGAATGTTTTGGAGAAGTTTTTTTCTCTTTCTTCCTTTATGTTTTTGGGCGTGCTGAGCACGAATTTAAACTTTGCCACCTCGTATCTAGTCTGCTTAAAAAATTATAAGCGAAAAACCATGAAAAAATCGGAGCTTTTTCGGTTTTTCCCTTGTATTCCGGAAAGGGTTAGATTTTTTTGGAAAAATTATTGCACCAAATTAAACTAGAGAACACTTCCTACATTTTTCACATACAATGTTTTTTCTAAGATGAATAAGATGAATAGTTTTTGCATACGAGTAAAAGGAATTTTAGCGATATAATCGAAATTCCATCATCGGAGGGCAAAAACGCGATCCAATCACTATGCATCCATTTCAAACACCAATTTGAAGCTGTTTAGTTATTTCTGGTTACATTTCAAATCTTTCTTCATTTTCTTACCAAGTTTTAAACCTTTTATAGCACTAAGAAAATAAATTGAAATCAGGTGATTAGGAAATATATAAAAATACAATCACTCTGCATAGATGAGAGAACCCATTTTTATTTTTCTAGTAATCTGATTTAAGTATAATTATAAGTATTGTAAGTTTAATATAACAATAACTTACGTGGAAGATTATAAACAGGAAAAAAGAAGAATGCAGTGTTGTTCTCCAATTAATGTCGCTTTGAAGGGCCTGGTTGATGTTCTTCAACAGGAGGTTCATCAGTATCTTCTTCATCATCATCACTTGATGGCTCGGGTTGTGTCTCCACTTGACTTAACCCTCTAAGCGTTTTGCCCGTATTTTTCCGTTTCCCAAAAACAACTTAAATCGGTTCTAGACAAAAGTATTTTTAACAAAATTGTATTTTAAGATATATGTAAAATAAAGAGATATGAAGCGTATTTTAGAAACAAACTTGGAAAGAAAATTTAAATTATTTTAAGTTTTACATATATTTTTACGAAAATGCAGGAAAGCCCTCAAGACGCTCAGAGGGTTTTAAAATCCTGTATTGGAATGTCAACTTCTGCTTCCAAGTCATCTTCGGCGATCAAGGAGCTGACATTGTCAAAATGGCCATCACAGTTCAGGCAGAGGAGCGAACAAAACATGCTTTTCTACAACCACACAATCCACTGCAGTTTTTTTTGCATTTGCAGGATATTTTTCGCAGAATGGTTTCTGGTACGGGAGGTTTGGACGTTGTTATGGGTAAGATGCCTCTCTTGGTTTTATTCCAGCCACATTCCTCAGCATTTTACAGTTACCTAGCCATAGTTGTACTTAGTGATAAACTCGAAGACAGTGACATCGAGCAGCATCTTCTGTTGGAGGGAGCGATGCAATATTTGCAGCGGTCTTAAAAACAGATTTTATGTAGCACCTGTACCTGCAAAGACCATCTTCATAAAAGAACTCCACCCAGGAATTCCAGCTATATCTTGTGACTTTTCATACAACCATAACAGGTCGCATACCGAAGGGACTATTCTTGATTTTGAATACCTCTCACCAATATTTTTGATCTTGACTGATTTCAAGCCTGAAACCACACTGTCAAAATGTTTGAGCTGTACAGCTCCAAAACTGCCAACCACTTGTGCAGCAGGTATCTTCTTAACTCGAGGTATAATTCGGTTTGACGTTATTGCATTCTTTTGGGTGATACACTGAATACCACCCATGACATGGAACGTATTGTGACCGTCCAAAGTGTGTGTCTTGAAATCGGCGTTGTCATATACAAATTGAGAGAAGACCTCTGATTCTATTTCGAAGGGTGGCATCATTATTGCTGGTACTTCAAAGCGTACTGCTTCATGGTACGATGAACAATAACCCAGTGACGATAGCACATCAATCAGATTGCGGGAATCAAACTTCTTATATAGATATGCTGCAAATCCAATTTGCAGTGGTGAAAGAAAGGATCTTGGTCTTACTGCAGTAATGATGCTGTAAGCTAGTGCAATACTTCTGTTCTTCCATTTATCAAGGTATCTTTTTCTTTTTCTCAAAAGCAGCGTCTCTGTGAAAATCTTTAAGGTTTCTGGACTGAGTGAGTCATTCTCTTTCAAAAACTCGTCTGGAGGAGGATACTGAGTAGTTTTGTAAACCTGAGACCGAATATCTTCAGACACTATCTTCGCCTCAGTCTGGACAATACGACGTCGTTCTTCCTGGGGAGATGAGCATCGTTGTTGATACCAAACATCAGTCAAAATCTTTTTACCTGTGTCCTTGAAGCAAACAACAGGTACCTTGTTTGCAGTGGTTGATATAACAACATCTTCTTTATATTTGTTTAGAATGTGTGCTTTAACTGTTTTCACAGAAGGGCACTATTCACCTGTTTTAATCTGGTTGGTTAATTATTCTATAGAAAATTGGCATTGTTCTTCATTTTCCTCCAGATATGAAAAGATGACTTGCATGGCTGTGTCTATGGCAGTGGCAAATGGACCTCTTTTCTGCGTTCCTGTGGGTTTTGCGTGCTGATACAGCATTTTCATACATTTCAAATGATACTGAGCATCAGCAGCAACCAAGTCAATCACATGATCTAGTCTACGTATTATGGCGCGCACCCACTCACCATCACGTTTTTCAGCAAGTTGTTTAACTTTTTCTAGAACTGTCAATGAACGAACTGTGTACACTATATTTTGTTTTGTTATTTTTATATGAATTTCTTCTGCTTTAAAGTGTGGTGGAATTTCTTCTCCACACAAAAAGCAATGGGTTCGAAACGAAAACTTTTGTACTGCTAAACGTAATTGGGGTAGGTTTTCAACGCCTTGAGAAACCCACTTCAAGTCGGCATCAATGAGGTTTTCATTTGTGTACTTTTTACGACATTTTTCATGGACCCTTAGAGACTCCTTGTTCATTAACCCTCTAAGCGTTTTGCCCGTATTTTTCCGTTTCCCAAAAACAACTTAAATCGGCTCTAGACAAAAATATTTTTAACAAAATTGTATTTTAAGACATATGTAAAATAAAGAGATATGAAGTGTATTTTTTAAACAAACGGGGAAAGAAAATTTAAATTATTTAAAATTTTACAAATATTTTTATGAAAATGCAGGAAAGCCCTCAAGACGCTCAGAGGGTTAAAAAACTCCTTTTTCGATCTTTTCGTTTTTCACTTGCTAATCTGAAAGGCTCAACACCTTTTGATTTCACTTCTGTTATTTTAGTTCCGTCTTCTAACTCCGTATCACAGATAAAACACATCTCTGCCATCAGAATATCACTTCACGTCTCGCACAACCGTTTATAACACATATTCTGTAATTAATTGCACACTACACATACGTTAAGGTAATACAAGTTATGCATAACTGACCGACGAAACGTCAAAAACAAACTGAGAGCTGAGCTTTCAAATTCAACACGTGCTCAAAAAGCCCTGAGGGACAGGGGGACGGGGTAAAGGGAAAGATGACCCTTGTTATATCATGTGCGTGGTGCCATGGGGGTGTTTCAAGGACTCCCTCCCACGCGTTTTGCATTCATAAAAACATTACATTCAGCGTTTTCACCCTGCGATGATGGAATTTCAATTATATCGTTAAAATTCCTTTTACTCGTATGCCAAAACTATTAATCATAGAAAAACAAACTGTATATGAAAAATGTAGGAAATTTTCTCTAGTTTAATTTGGGGCAATAATGTTTTCAAAAATATTTAACTCTTTCCGGAATACAAGGGGAAAACCGAAAAAGCTCCGATTTTTTCAGGGTTTTTCGCTTATAATTTTTAAAGCAAACCAGATACGAGGTGGCAAAGTTGAAATTTTAAAAAATGTGGAGACGGCCAGGGCCCTTGCGTAATGAAAAAAAATTCTCCAGCAGTGTTTCAAATACATATACAGATACTTCTTGGATTTCACAAGTATTTTTGTAGATCAATTTCTACTAAATAATATGAAATTAATTTTGTTTAGGAAAAGTTTTTAAAAAATATTGAGTTATTCTTTTTTTTCTTACTCTTCTTGAATAGGGGAAATATCATCTAAAATTTTAATCTTGGAAATAATTTTGTTGCTGTCTCTGATGCCTTTTTCTAAAAATAAGTAAGCTTTTTTTTATTTATTTTCAGTTTCATTGTTTTTATACATCTCATTTCACACACACAAAAAAAAAAAAAAAAAAAAAACTTTTTTACCAAAAATAGAACCGACTTCAAAAACTACTAAAAAGCGAAAAATAAATTTTTTAACCAAAAATAGAACCGACTTCAAAAACTACTACAAAGTAAAAAATATTTTTTTTAGGTAATAGTTAATAAGAAATTAAATTAAGAGCATTGTATTTACCATGCATATTATTATATTTATGTACATTAATTTGATTTTTTGGAGTCGGTGAGAGCCAAGCCAAGTTAAAGCCATGTTACCATTTTTAAACATTTCATCTGATGTTATAAATGTGTATTCTCAAATGAGATTAGCAACTTATATGTCGACAAACATTGCTTTGGAAATTAGTTAATCATTTAAATCATTGTATTTTCTACCATTTGATGAGTTATATGTATTTTTTTTTTTATTGTCTCGTATTTATGTATATTTAACTTATACGCGTGTTACGATTTATATTGGATATTTTGTTTTGAATTTTGTACTTGGCTTGGCTGGCACCGACTCCAAAAAATCAAATTAATGTACATAAATATAATAATATGCATGGTAAATACAATGCTCTTAATTTAATTTCTTATTAACTATTACCTAAAAAAATTATTTTTTACTTTGTAGTAGTTTTTGAAGTCGGTTCTATTTTTGGTTAAAAATTTATTTTTCGCTTTTTAGTAGTTTTTGAAGTCGGTTCTATTTTTGGTAAAAAAGTTTATTTTTCGCTTTTTAGTAGTTTTTGAAGTCGGTTCAATTTTTGGTTAAAAAGTTTATTTTTCGCTTTTTAGTAGTTTTTGAAGTTGGTTCTTTTTTTTTTTGGTTAAAAAGTTTATTTATTTATTTATTACTTTAGTGATATCTATATTTATATTAAACCATATTGTTGCTAATATATTTTTTATTTCACGCTAACCTTGGCAGTAGACTCGATTACGGAAGATTAGAAATTTTATCATTATTCTCACCTAATCGTCTTGGATATTGTGTCATAATCGGGCTGTATACTACAGTTTTGATAACTGTGTAACTCACTGATTTCGGTGCTTATGCTTAATGTGTACTGATTTTTACGATCCGTACAAGGTAAATACACTGCGCCAACAATGTCGCCTATAATACTATTCGGAGTAACCCCTTTCTTTCTATATTGTCACTCTATAGTTAATATTATGTAGTAGAAATATTAAAAGACAATTGCAGAAGCATTTATATACAACTGTATTGTATAATATAATATAGATATTGGATATTTTAAAGGCAGTTTCCAACTAGTGCGCCACAGGTGATAAATCGAGAAATATTTTCTGTAACTCGTACATTTATATGGGATTTGAAACAATAATGTATTTAATTATGCGCCAATAAACGCTCGTCAAAATATGCCAAACCGCTATGAAACTGCAACAATGGAAATTTTAAAAGATTCAAAAGTAGATTTGTTGTGGCATAATTTATAGTTTTTATCCGTACGTTGTATTATATTTATCCAATTCACAATTTTATGTAATTTTGCTTTTCACATTTAGCAACACTCAAAAGTTTTTGTTTGAATCTTAAAAAGTTTGTTCTATGAAAATAAATCCGACAAGTTAAAGCTGATTTAAATATGTCAGTCTTTTTATTATTTGCAAATTCACGTAATAGAATATTTTATGATATGAAATGAAAGTCGTCTGCCCAACAAATTAACTATTTTTAAAATGCTTACATTTTTTTCGTTTTTATTGAATTTCTGAAAAAGTACTGAACCAATTTTCATAAAATTTAAATGGGACCAATTCGAGAGTATTCTCTTTCGAATAATAAAAAAAATCACATAAATAGGACGCAAAGTTCCGGAGTAATCGGTGAACATACATAAAAGATTTGAAAAGATTCAAAAGTAGATTTGTTGTAGCATAATTTATAGTTTTTATCTGTACGTTTGTATTATATTTATCCAATTCACAATTTTGTGTAATTTTGCTTTTCAAATTTGGCAACACTCAAAATCCAACAAATTAACTATTTTTAAAATGTTCATTTTTTTTCGTTTTTGTTCAATTTCTGAAAAAGTATTGAACCAATTTTGATAAAATTTAAATGGGACCAATTCGAGAGTATTCTCTTTCGAATAAAACAAAAATCACATAAATAGGACGCATAGTTCCGGAGTAATCGGTGTACATACATAAAAAAAATAAAATACATACACGTCGAATTGATAACCTCCTCCTTTTTTGAGTCGGTTAAAAAAAAGAGATTATAAGATAAACTTTTTGACATCATATGTTTTCAATTCATCTTTTTTCCTTTTTCACTTATGGCAATGATCTTTTTATTTCAATTAATTGCTATGCTCTTGAAATTAAATGAAGTTTCAACGTTTGAAATGGATTTTTTTTTCTAACAATTTTTACATATTTTTTGTATTTGAGTTCTGCTTTTATTAAATAGAAATCTGGTTATCTGTCAAATTAAATTCAAATGTTAGATCATTAGATTCATATAATTGAAAATTAAGTAGATAAAATATAAGCTATGGAATTATATTATTTCAGTTATTAAAAGAATAATAACTCTTTGTGAAATTCAAAAGCCGCATAAGGACTTTTTAAGTTAATGTTTTTAGACTGTGATACTTGCAAAAAATAAAATCTTGTTAAGTGTCTAAAAAAGAATATTAGATATATTTCGAAAAATATTCCACCATAATTCAATTTTATTTTCACATTAACTGAAAAATAAATATAATAAAAGAGAAATTATTTCAAAAAAAGTGATTTTTTTTTCTAAAAGGAAAATGCATTAAAAGTAAAGCTCACATTTAAAATAACAAACTAGCGCGCATTTTAAACATGTTTTATTGTAACGTTATTTCCTAGTGGTTGCTTTCTGATATCCAAAATTTCCATTTTTAAAAATATAATTCCAAATATTATTTATAGCTTCTCGAAATATTACTAAAATATTTTAATACATACGTCAATTCTGTTTTGATGACATATTTTAAATTCATATTTAATGAGGAATTTTAGTATTTTTAAGTATTTAAAAAATATATATTTATGTGCTTGTAATTTTTAATTAATGTGCTTTTCTTCTAATATTGCGCGAATATATTACATGTATGAAAAAAAATAATCTAGTTTTTTTCTTTCAATTTTATTTAAGGTGATTTTTTATAGGTCTAGCTATTAGGTAGCTTTCATTACAAAAAGCTACCTATTGCAGCCGTTCAGAGGAAAGCAATTAAAAAGAAATTTGGTATATTTTGACCGATCATGACCTCCAGACCCACAAACCACCCTCCGCTCAAATGTTGATTTATATATATACACACATATGACATACGTCATGTTGTAACTTTCTTACTTAGGAATCGATTTGGATGTGACTGAGCATGTGTGTAGGAAATACCAAGGTCTCGACCGAGTTCGTTGGCCAGCTTCATCCGCCATCTTGTTCCAAAATGACGCCCAGTTAAAAAACATTAATTTTTTAAAAATTCAAAAACATGTACAAAAAAGTATGAATTGAAAAAATTGTTTCTCTTAAGTGTTAGAACGTAATACAAGGATTCTGGAACATTTTTTGTTTTCGCTATATCGTAGAAAATGCCTGAGATATGGCAATTTGAAATTCTAGGGTGGCTGAGATTTTGAAATAATCTGATATTTGTTATGCTGTAACTCTCATATTTATGAACCGATATGAATGTGACTGATCATGTATACAGAACATACCAAGGTCTCTACCGAGTTCGTTGGCCAGCTTCATGCGCCATCTTGTTTCAAAATGGCGGCAAGTTAAATTTTTATAAAAGTTTTAAATATTCAAAAAGAGGTATAAATAATTATAAATTTGAAATGTTGTTTCCGTTAAGTGTTAGAGTGTGATAAAGAGATTCCGGAACATTTTTTTGTTCTCGCATTATCTTTAAAAATGGCTTAAAAGGTATGGCAGTTTGAAATTCTAAGTTGTCTGGCTTTTTGAAACAAACTGATTTTTGTTATGCTGTAACTCTCGTGCTGAAATTCGCATTCAAATTCAGAAACGGTATTAACGAAATTCCGTATTAACGAAAATCGGGATTGAATTTTCTATAATCGATTTCCAAGCAATTTAGCTTTGGGTGTTTAAGTAAAATGATTTGAATTTTTAAAAACTAGTCAGATGTGTCAATCCCAAAACTTCCTTCTATCTCGCACAGGTTTTGCATACACTAAAAAGAATCAGCACCAATTTATATCAAGGTCTAACTGAAACTCAAGTTTTATTAAATTCCGTGCAATATTTCTGGAGATATGACTATCGCTAAAATCGTGTAAATCCTGCAAAATGCTGCATAGCAGCGGCACCTGCTGGGCGATTTTTACCAAAAACTAATCAGCAACAATTTATATCAGAGACTAACTGAATATAAAGTTTTATTAAATTCAAAGCATTAGTTCTTGAGATGGAGCTATTGTGAAATTGCGAAAAATGCTATATAGCAGCGCCACCTGCTGGGTGATTTTTACCAAAAACTAATAAGCACCAATTTATATCATAGACTAACTGAATATAAAGTTTTATTAAATTCCGAGCATTAGTTCTTGAGACAGAGCTATTGCGGAAATCGCGAAAAATGCTGCATAGCAGCGCCATTTGCCGGGCGATTTTTACCAAAAACTAATCAGCACCAATTTATATTAGGGACTAACTGAATCTACAGTTTTATTAAATTCCGAGCATTAGTTCTTGAGATAGAGCGCCCACAAAAAGTTTTGTCACATACAGACAGAGTCAGAGTCACAGACAGACATTTTCTAAAAATAGTCAAATCGTGTTCAGGACCTTCTAAAACGTATAAATCCGTCGAAAGCCGGAAGTCGAAAATTTTCATGAACCCAATACTTTCTTCTTGTAAAGATAGAAGAAAGTAATATGGACTATGAAAGCTACCTCTTCCTGCCGGAAAATGACGGACGGACTTTTTAAAATTAGGTTATCTAATTTTTTATTTCATTACTATGTTTGAGTTGGTAAAATTTTGGTCTTTGTTGCTTTTCAACGGTGGGCTTTGGTGGCTAAAATATGGGCTTTGGTGCTTTTTTTTAAGCTGGAACCTAGGGCCGGTAGTTGTACCTTAGGCCATTCCCCAAACTTTTCGGTACTTTTCCGTTAGAGGGGCCTTGGCGTTTTTATCTTTAAGCTTGGCACAATTCGGCCTTCACAAAGTGAGATTTGTTGCCAAACGATATAAAAAGCTATGGAAGCAAAACTGACGAACTTTTATGCTTGTTTATAGGTTTATTTAATAAATTATATTTATTAGATAAATTTCTTCTGTTTGTACATAAAAATAGATAACTGACTTCTAGATTTAATGGAAAAGTGAAAATTAAATAAAGTGTATAAATATTGAAACAAAATCGCTTGTGTATATAAAACAGTGTACATGCTGACAGGAAATATGTGTGAAAATTTTCCTTCTCTTGACAAGACAATTTTTTTTATTTTCTTTATGGCCTTTATAACATACAAAAATCAAAATTTTACATAAAATTTAAAGCTTTGAAAAACTTTTCTAAGCCTTAACCTAAAACATAAAATTTATTTTTCTTTATTAACGATTGCTTCGTTTTTTTTATTTATTTTGTTTTTTTTAACATTTCGATTAAAGAAAATGGAGTTATCGGAATTATCTTTTAACATCATACGTTTTCAGCCATTGTTTTTTTCTTTTTTCCTTTTTCCTTTATGTAGATGATTTTTTCTATTCCCGTAATGCTTATGCTCTTGATAGTAAATGAAGTTACGGCGTTTAAAATGAACTGTTTTCTTAAATCATTTCGGGAGTTAGAGTTCCAATTATTATGAAATAGTAGTCAGGTTTTATCCAAATTAAATTGAAATGTCAGATTCAAACGATTATAAATTAAATAGATAAAATATAAACTATTGAATTATATTATTCTATTTATTCATTTCATTTCTATGAAAAATATTGTTTTAGAATTGAAAATTGAAAATTGAAAAAAGAGCTTAAGGACTACTTTACGGGATGATTTTTTTTGTTTCTTTTAATTTTCTGTTTTTTATTTTCTAGGAACTAATACTTAGAAAAAATGGGGTTTTGTAAAGATCCGATTAAAGCCGAGTGTTATTTATGTATGAAAACATTTTGCAATATAATGAGATTTTATTATTTTCTCGGTAGAGTAGAAAAATGTTATTTTCCTCAAAAAGAATTACAACAATAAAAATACAATCGTTTTTAACTTTTTCAATGGTTATTGTATATTTTTTATACGTTTAAATTTTATTTACAAACTGAAATGGCTACCTACAATTTTGCAATAGATTTTGATTTTATAATGCATGTGAAGAAAATAATTTATCAATTTTCCAATCAATTTGCTCGTAAATACTGGTAACATTAATTTACTTTAACATATTAAGAAAACTATTACTTTGCCCCTGAAAGTGTTAAATATTTTCCAAATATTTCAAAATAAATTACATCAATAAAAATACATTCTGTTTTAATCCTTTCAATGGTGGTTGTATATTTTTTATACGACTTAATTTTTAATTACAAACTGAAATGGCACCCAGAATTTTGGAATAAAAGTTTGGTTTTATAATATACGTGAAGAAAAGAATGTATCCATTTTTCAATCAATTTACTCGTAAATACTAATAACATTCATTCTTTTTGACATATTACGAAAATAATTACTTTGCCCTTGGAAGTATTAAAAATTTTCCGAGTATTTCAAAATAAATTACAACAATAAAAATACATTCTGTCCCATTACAATGGTGTTGTATACATATTTTTTATTTGACTTAATTTTAATTACAAACTAAAATCGCCACTCAGAATTTTGGAATAAAATTTGGCTTTTATAATGTACGTGAAGAAAATAATGTATAGATTTTCCAATCAATTTGCTCGTAAATACGGTAACATTCAATCATTTTAACATTTTAAGAAAATAATTACTTTGCGTCTGAAAAGATTAAAAATTTTCTGAGTATTTGAAAAATATTTTGATACCTATGCTTGTTTTAAAATTTGTTTTTTCTAAAGAAATTTTTGTTTAAGAAGCGAATTAAGCTTCATTTAACATATATCCTCTTCAGATGTATTATCCTCTTCACTGTGAGTTGATGGAACTAATTCATTCGACCTGTTTAAAAATGAAATAAAACTTTTACCCCAAATATATTTTACTTTATAAAAATAATATTATTAGTAGTGTATCGTAAATAGCGATACATGTCATACTATTTCTCTTTATCATTATTTACTGTATATAGTTAAAAAAATACTTTATTTTGTGGAGTATAAATAAATATATGTGTGCATTTTACTTAGTAAATATATAAGATGAGATTTAGCCAAGAAACGGAAAAGCAGTATCACATAGTGACTCACCCCGTGAATTTGCAGAAAAACAGGAGGAGGGGGGGATTGAAAGCCTACCCATTTTCTCCAGGACATTCACAACAGTGATACAGGAGACAGAGCAATAAACTAAAAAAATAAATTCTGAAAGATCCTTAGGGGTCACCAATAGAAGCAGCCTGGAGTAAAAAAAAATACATAGATCAAAAAGGTCAACCTGTAAGTAAGAGGCAGTCCTTACGAGGTGACACCCCTTTTTTTAATGAGCTCCCACACACGCAGGAGCATAAGAAAAAATCATTCTCTCTCTGCAGCTGAAGATCGAAGGTCGCCTCTTTCATATTTTTTTGAAAAAAAAAGCATCTCCTAGGATTCCGCCGACTGTTGGGAAGAGCTGTTCAGCGCCCGTGATCACACCGAGGTTTCGATATTCTCAACGCCCTGGCAGTCACTGAAATGCTCTAACATGCAGCGTCTCCAGCAATAACTAAGTTTGCCATTACCGATACCGGGTGCCCTAAGATGCATCATCCAAGGAAGTGACGAGAAAAGAGCCTCTGCGCCTTTGGAAACCGCAACTGACGATCCATAGCTTGCAGTACATGTATGACAAGAATTAGCCCAGCGTCACGGAAGGCCGCAAAAGGACTCATTCCTTTAGAACATCTCCTAGAGAATCTCAAGCATATGCCCACAAACACAGAATAATTGGTGAGAAAATCCACTTAATCCTTTCCTGGCTTATTTAATAAAGATATTATTGCATCATATTTATATTTAAAAATTTTTAATAACTTATTTAAATGCTAATGATTATAATAAATTAAATTATCAAAATTTAGAATTTTCATATTTGCCTCTCAGGTAAATTTACTTATTTTGTGCTGATATTTAATAAGAATTAAAAATATATATGCTGCTCATACATTATTATTGCTTTTAATTAAATGAGGCAGAGTAAACTGTATGTATATGTCTTGCTTTTCTTTTATAAAAATGAATAAACAAAATATTATAATAAGCAAATATGTTTTTCTATTTTTCTATTAGTTTGTTCTATTTTATTTTATTTTAATATCAACGTAAACAATTATATCCTCTCAAAGTTCAGTCGTTAAAAATTAATTCGAGCCACCTTACCTTTTTATACAGTGTTTCACAACGCCGCTGTAAGGTAAGATTCCTATTTGTTCTCTTCTCCACTATACCTTCTCGCGAATGTTGGTCCCCCCTCTCCTTAAATATTGGTCCGACATACATGAAGAAAATAATTTATCGATGTTTCACTCAATTTGCTCGTTAAATACGGTAACATTCAATCATTTTAAAATTTTAACAAAGTAATTCCTTTACGCCTGAAAAGGTTAAATATTTTCTGAGTATTTGAAAAATATTTTGATATTTATGCTTATTTTAAAAATTACGATTTTTCTAAACAAAATTTTGTATAAGAAGCTAATCAAACTTCATTTAACCTCTTCAGATCTGAAGTACACAAATGTGAACCCCTACTCTTTTCCTCATAAAATCTGAACTTTTTACATTTTATCTTTACTTCTTCATAGCTGAATGTTTTTTGTTTTGAATCAAAACCAATAAAGGTCAGCACTGATGCTTATTTCATTATAAAATAAATGTTATTTTCATCTGCGTTTCCAAAACGCCTTCAAAACAGTGTGACCAAAGAAAATTTAAAAACCATTTAATTTAATCCATTTACAATGAAGAATTTTGAGAATTTTGCTGCTTATTCATTTGTTTAAATCTCTTAAATATATTATTGAGTGAATTTTGGCTATCGATAATTACATTGATATTTTAAAGCGGCTAGTAATTTTAGATCCATATTTGTGAACCTAAATTACTAGTCCCCTAAAGTATCAATTTCAGGAAAAGGGCTCTTTCTCACATCTAGGATGTCATTTTATTTGTACCAAAGCAATACATGTGTAAAAAGTTAAAATTGCAGTGAAAATTTGCCTTGTTTAATAATTAAAATTCATAAAGATACAAATAAATTTAAATATATTGCTTAAAGGTGCGTAAAACATAAATCAAAATCATTTAAAAACACATTAAAGTCTTTTTAAAATCAAAACGTTTTCAACCGAAACTTACTGGGCCTTCATCAGTGAAAAACTAATAGTTGTTGCCTCTTTGCCTCTCGTAAAACATAAATTTAAATCATTTAAAAACACATTAAACTCCTTTTAAAATCAAAACGTTTTCAACCGAAACTTACTGGGCCTTCATGAGTGAAAAACTAATAGTTGTTGTCTCTTTGCCTCTCGTAAAACATACATCAAAATCATTTAAAAACACATTAAAGTCAAAATGTTTTCCTTTAAAATCAAAATGTTTTCAACCGAAACTTACTCGGCCTTCATCAATGAAAGACAGAGTTGTTGTCTCGAGTTGTAGCTGTTGTCTCTTTGCGTCTTACAGTGTTGTCTCTTTGCGTCTTATAGTTGTTGTCTCTTTGCTAGTAGAAGATGCAAAGAGACAACAACTATTAGTTTTTCACTGATGACGGTCGAGTGAGTTTCGGTTAAAAACGTTTTGACTTTAAAAGGACTTAATGTGTTTTTAAATAATTTTGATTTATGTTTTACGCACCTTTAAGCAATGTGTTTACATTATTTGTATCTTTATGAATTTTAATGAATGTGTATTTGAGGTGTTATTTTAACTTCAGGTCTCAATAGGTTAAATTGCTAAAATTATGTATCTTTTCCGAATAGCATACATTTAAATTATTGAATTTCAAGGAAAACTGTATGCAATAGAGATAAGAGAAATTTTAAAATAAACTTGAAAAACATAAACAACGAGATCATATGTGTAATAAAAGCAGGTGCAGAAAAATAGTCAAATTTAAACGTGAAAATTGGTATTTCCTTATTTCTTTTTTATAATTGAAAAACATCTCTTGCTAAATTTTAGGTAATTCAAAAGAGGCTGATTCGATTAGTACTGGAAGTTTTCAATTTTAAAAAAGCAATAAAGAAATATCAATTTTCACATTTACAGTTGACTGTTTAACCCCTTGAGGACGAGCGACACGTATACGTGACGCATAAGATGCTCAGAACCCTCGATTATTCCCACCAGTTATTTTTTATTGTAAGCTTTGCCTTATGTAATCCTAGCATTTCTGCGATTCAATTAGGCGAAAATTTCGGTTTTGAAAAACCGGTGGTAAAATATTAAAAATTCTATAAAGGACGCTCGTCGCGAATGGATTAACTAAGCACCTGCTTTTATTACACTTATGATCTCGTGGTTTATGTTGTCATTTTTTTTTTAAATTTTTGCACGGATTGTTTGTCTTTCAATTAAAAAAACTAAACAATAAAGAAATATTAATTTTCATGTTTACAGTTGACTGTTTAACTAAGCCCCTGCTTTTATTACACTTATGATCTCGTGGTTTATGTTTTTCAAGGTTTTTTTTTTTTTTTTTTTACATTTTTGCACGGATAGTTTGTTTATCGTGTAGTTCTTGATGTCGATCAACATATTAAAAAGGTTTTATAAACCCCTTTGTGTTCTGTTTTTATCACTTTAAAGATTTACATCTGTATTTTAATGCTAATTCGTTATTTTATCATATGATTATGAAATAACAAATTCAAGAATGCTTTAATTACTTTTTCAGTATTTGAATAATGTTTGAATTTGATGTGAATTTTAATTAAGTTTTTTCTTATATTCGAAGTTTTGACTTACTCATAATATTATTACAAATATTATTCATATTTTATTTTTTATTATTTATACATTAGATTATTTATAAAAGTATTTGCAATTGAATTACTTATAAACGTATTTTCAAAGATGTTTGTACTTAAATTACTTATACAAGTATTTTCAAAAGTATTGGAAATTGAATTACATTTTTTCTTCTAAACTAACCATGAAATATTTTTCAAACCTAATTCTCCTCTAATTACACAATTACCAATAAAATAATAAAAAATAATAATTGTGTATAATTATTTTACCATTAAATACTTAATTTAAGTACTTTATTTTCTCACTCTATTTAAGTGCTTAAAATTTTAGCTGGGTTTAAAAATCTTTAATCCTGCACGCTAACTGATAAAAAATTAATTAATTTTTAATTTATATTTTAATTTAGTTTTACTCATTTCTCTTTCAATTAAGAAAAATATCATTATATGAAATACGACTTGACATCATACCTTTCAATTTTCTTTTTTTACACTTATGAAAATTACCTTCTCTTTCCTTTAATTGATACGCTCTCTTGACGTTAAATGAAGTTATAGCGTTTAAGAAAAAAGAAATTCTTGGAAAGCGTTTGAGCCCTTAATTTTTTTAAAACCGAAAGTTAGGTATATTTCATATTTAAATTAAATGTTGGGCTGTAATAATTGAAAAAAAAAAACAGATACAATATAAACCACTGAATTATTTTATTTCACTTTTTTTAATGCTTCGTTCATCTCCTACAGACTTTTAAAAAAAGTAATCAAGCTTATTGAAAATATTATTTCCTGAATGTTTTTTCATTCCTCTTTCAGTTATGAAAATAAGATTATAAAATTTACTTTTTGTTATTATATTTTTTTAATTTTTATTTATTACTTTATTTACTTTTGAAAATCACGTACTTTTCCTTCTATAAATGCTACGCTCTTCAATTTAAGTGACGTTATGACGTTTGATAAGTTTTTGTTTTATTTATCGTGTTTAAATCCTTCTTTTTATTATCTGTAAGTCAGAAATGACTTATCTGACGAATTAAATTGAAAAGCGAGATTCAGATAATTGAAAATAAAACAAATAAAATATAAACTATTGAATGATATATATATATATTTCTTTTTCAAATAATTTCAAGAAATATTTTATAAAAGTGTAAAAAAAAAAAAAAAAAAAAAAAAAATCGTAAAAATTTTATGAAAACAGTTTATTTGGTATGTGTTTTCTTTATTACCGTCAAAAAATAATATTAAGTACGTTTTGGCCAAGTAAGAACCATAAATTTAATTGTACTTATAAACCTTTTGGACGGAGCGGAGTTTTACCATTTCATTTTAAAAAAGTGTGAATTACAGTGTAAAAACCCTTAAAAGGTGCAATTTCTACGAAAAAAAAAGTAACAAAATAAATAAATAAGTAAAAATAAAAATTAATAAATACATAATAAATAATAACTCGCGTAACAGTTGGGTATAAAAACTGAAAATGGAAAGGTTCCTTTGTTTAATATATCTAGCTTGGTTGTGTATTAATTTATGATATTACTAGCAGATCCGCCCGGCGTTGCCCGGTCCCGTAAAAAAACTAGTCGTTGGGGGCCACCGAAATACTTACCCATCATGGATATGCATAATGTAAAATATTAAAATAAAAATGTGTAAACTACTTATAAAATGCATTGCAATTCAAATAAAATCGTGGCTTGATGACGTCATAAACTTTAAAGGCTCGGTTACTGAATTGCTTGAAAGAGGTTTTTCCTTATAACTCCAAAAATAACAATCCTATTAACTAGCAGTTTATTGCATCTGATTAAGCGTCAAATTTCCAATTAAAATATATCTTTAAAGTGAAATTTGGATGAAATACAGGGTCATGAAAAATCGAAGAGTGTGGAAAATAGTATTCCAAATATCTCGGCAACTCATTATCCGATCGACTTCATGCTTTATGTAAAATTTATGTTTTTTTATTGTCTTTTACATTCATTTCTTAAACTAAACAATTTCGAAAGTTTTTATATACCTTTTATCAGAACGAATATTTCGAGAGTCCGAAAACAATAGTTCCGGTTAATCGAGGTTATTGAAATGAAATAGGCTTCTTCCCATTATTACATACTAAGTACATACCAAATTGCAAGTCTCTATCTCAATTTTTTCGGGAGATAGAGCGTTTACAGACACACACACAGACACACATACACACAGACACACAGACGGACGGCAAAATTTTTTTTCTAAAAATATGTTTTTCGTAATCTCCAGTGTCTGAAACGTGTAAATCCGTCAAATTTTTTTTCGATTTTCAAAACGATTACAAGACTTACCCTATACTACGTATGATGGGTAAGTAATAATACGAAATGCGAAATCACTCTAAAAATCTCTGCACGAAACTCTTCCTGTGGTAACTCTTTGTCTTTCGGAAATTAAATAGAGAGATGGACCCGAAGTGGAAATAAATTTAATACCACCTCCTCAAATGTCTGGATCACTTGATTTAAAACTGGTCAGTTTTTGGTCAAAATTTAAAAAAATGTTACCGTCTGATTTTTACAAAATTTGCATTTTCGGAGTCAAAAAAATAAACTGCGAGTTTCGATTCAAATAATCCAATACTTTTCTTAATACTCGAGGATGGGCGAAAATGAAACTTTTTCGCTGTCTGGGATTATCAAATCGGTAACTTTCTTTTGCGGCTTCAATAAAAATAGCCATTTTTGGCGCACGCGCAGGAAATTTTTTTTAGTTCCACCGCCAGGGGATGTATTTTGTTCTAAGCAAATTATCCGACACATGTCCACGCTGCCTACGATACCGTGTATAGAAGACGTGCTAGGCACGCGCTGCAAAATATTTTAGTTCCAGTTTCTACCACCAGCTGGAGCATTCTGTTCTAAATAAACCTATATCCTAACGAAACTCCGGCACTCGTTCCTGCTTCTTACGGCACCGTGTAGAAGGCGTGCCATGCCGTGCACGCGCGTAAAATCTGTTAGTTCAACTTTCCACCGCCAGGGAGTACCAAATATATGTCATAAATAATTAGCTGGATCTTAATTAGTTCATGTTAAGTTGAATAATCCGATTCCCGTTGAAATCTAACCCATAGAACTCGAGAAAATAAATACCCCCCCCCCCCCCCTCTGGATATTAATATTCATAAATGGTGGTAGCCAAGTGCTGAAAAAATTATACAGAAGTTTATACAGTACCAGGGAGGCCTCGGAAGAATGTCATCGTTTAAATCGTACCAAGATTAAATGCAAAATCTTTTAGTTACATTTTCCACCGCCAGGAGGTGCACTCTGATCTAATGAAACCTCTTTCCGAACGAATTTCCGGCACGTGTCCCCGCTGCTTATGACAAAGTATAGAAGGCGTTCTGTGTACGCGCAGAAAATCTGTTAGCTTCGCTTTTCACCGCCAGGGGACGCCAAATCTATATTTTTAATTAGTTATCTATATCTTAATTAGTTCATATAAAGTTGAATGAATCAATTGTCGTTGAAATAGGGCCCTTTGTTTGAATCGGACACATTTTAAATGCAAAATTGTTTAGTTTATCTTCCCACCACTAGGGGGTGCACTCAATTCTAAATAAAACTCATTCTGATCGAAACTCCGGCACGTGTCCCTGCTGCCTACGACACCGTATAGCAGGCGTGCTGCGCACGCGCTGCAACATCTTTTAGTTCCATTGTTTACCGTCAGGTGGCGCCAAATCTGTATCTTAATTAGTTATCTATATCTTAATTAGTTCGTGTTAAGTTTAATGAACTAATTCTCATTGAAATTGGGCCCATAGAACTCGAGAAAATACCCCTCCATGGTCATTAAATTTCAGAAATAGAAGTAACCAAGGGCTAAAAAAATAATACCAAGTGTATCTAGTACCTCGGAACCTGAGAAAAGGTTTCGTTTGAATCGGACTAATAATTAATTAGTTCTGATTTTGGAGGCAGGGGGGGGAGGAGGGAGTTTCGATCAGAGCATTAACGCTATATTTAAACTAAAACCGAACACTTATCTCCCTCTCCCCACAGAATTATACCAACGACGTTCAAAAATTAGAAATTATCATTAACTTTTGAAACAGAAACAAAATGACTTTTTTTTTAATACATACAAAAATAGTAAGTTATCGTTGTTAATTTCTGAAATCAAATACATAAATGACGTATACATGAAAAAACTCTAAAAATTGTATAAAACAAATCGCAAAAATTCATAACTCGCTGTTCGAATTGCAAGCAGCTGACGACCTTTTCATCTGCCAATCACAAATGCCCTTACAATTTTATCAGCTACTAATCCAACTGCCCTCCAATGGCGATTAACTTGTAGTGGGCGATTTGTGACGTCATTTGAAACAAAAAACGCTGCAAAACATGAAAAAAATGTTAAAAAACGCATAAAAAATGAAATTAAAAGAAAAAATCTAATAAAATAATCGGGATAATAAATAATCCGCCCTTCCCTTTTAAAATTACGATATTTTATCTGTAAAGAATTATCAACTTTCTCCAAGCTCAAAAGAGTATAAAAGAATGTCGACTCTGAGCGTATCTGAGGCTGAAATGGAAACAACCACCGAAACAATCAAGCATTCGGGGCAAAATTACTTAGTGTTAAAGGGAAAAAATGCCAAAAAATCGGAAATCGCTGTACGAATTTTGCATAAACTGTATTGATAGAAGGAAAAAAATTACTATATTGGGCTAAAAGATTGGAACCAGATTCCGGTTACTAATGTGGGTAAATCGGAGCGAAACGTCAAAAAACACTGAAAATCGCATTTTTAAAATCATGATTTTTTATCTGTAAAGAATTATCAACTTTCTCTAATCTAAAAAGAAAAAAAAATTACGATTCAGAGCCTATCTGAGGCGGACTTGGAAGCGCAACCACTGAACCAATCAAGCATTCTGGCAAAATTTCTTAGTGTCAAAGAAAAAAATTCGCCAAAAATTCAAAAATCGCTGTACGAATTTCGCATAAACTTTATTGAAAAGAGGATAAAATTTACTATATTGGGCTAAATTTAAAATTTAAAATGCAAAATTGTTTAGTTTATCTTCCCACCACTAGGGGATGCACTCAATTCTAAATAAAACTCATTCTGATCGAAACTCCGGCACGTGTCCCTGCTGCCTACGACACCGTATAGCAGGCGTGCTGCGCACGCGCTGCAACATCTTTTAGTTCCATTTCATCATTTAGTTCCATAGTTCCAAAGATTGGAACCGGATTCCCCTTACTAATGTGGAAAAATTGCAGCAAAACATGAAAAAACACTAAAAATCGCATAAAATTTTTAATTAAAAAAATCTATTAAAAAATTCCAAAATCTGGCTTCAAGGTGCAAAAGTACATGTATAGAGGTACCTTCCCACCAAATTTTGTAGCTCTACGTGCAGCTGTCTCTTCAGAACACAACGGAGAAACACACACACAGACACAAACTTCCTTCTCTATTATAGTTGGAGATAATCTTTTTTATATCTGTTACAAAGCTTAATATCTGTATCATTTTTCTTACAAATTATTTTTCAATTTAACAACTATTTTTAGTATAAAAAATTATATACTACCAATAATTATAAAATATTTTTTTTTTATCAATCTGTCTATCTATGGACAGTATGTTTGAAAGATCCATAGCTATTGTATGAAGCATAAGTGCACATACATGAAGCATATGATGAAGCATAAGAAGCATAAGTGCACATATGCTAGATTTTCGAGCATATGACGAGGATTTTCTTTAAGAAATAAATTTAAGTTTTTATAAATTATTTTTTTGGTTACATTTCTCAACCCTTTTTTCCGTAATATCATACATTTTTGCTTCCAAATAGTAAAGTTTATAAATGTTTCTATATCAAATAAAGAAACAAACTTGGAAAAGAATATTCTAGTACAATTTGTCACATGCAAAACTCATATTCAGCATATTTATTATTTTCTTTACGAGATCAAAAATTGTTAATGAATAAGTATAAAATGTAATTGAAAATAAATATTACACATTAGTTGAATTATAAAACTTCTAAATTTGGAATAATTAGAGTGCGACTCAAATCTAAAAGCCATGATTATTTTTAAATGTACAATTGCAAGCCGAACTTCTTGCTTACATTCCAGGATCATTATAAAATCATAATGACCACTTATTTATTATCAGTAGACCAATGCGAAGTTTTCGCATCATAATATTATATAATATGTGTTGCTATGGCTTTCATTTATATTTAATTAAGTGCAAGTTTGAATCAAACAGCGTGTACGAACGCAGTTTGAATGCACTGTGTCAAAAACCTTTCGTATGATACCTCATTCGTCGTTGTATATATTTTATGTGCATAGAAAACAGTTGTAGAAATAGATGTAGATATCAGTAGTGATATATATGCTAAATACTAAAATACACTAATTTATTGAATAAATGCAAATTATATTCTACATATAAGTTGAACAAAATAAATAAAGCTAATTTAGTCACTCTTGAAAAATTGTTTATTGAAGTAGATGCCACCTGAAATTAAACAAAACACACTGATAGAAGTAGTGAACTTTTTTTTTAAAGCTGAATATGTTTGAACTTGTTCGAATATAGTTTCCTACCTTTAAAAAATACGACATATGTATATCTAAAAAATTTGGCATTTTGTTCAAATTTGCATTGGTATCCTTTTCTTAAGTTGGGGAGGGAAGAAAATGTATATTAAAAAAAAAGAAAAAAACTGCCCATTTTTCTTACAATTTGTAATATTTCGTGAAACGTCAATTCATTTGTTCTCTACATATCCATCTTGTCCTTAATATGAATTTCTATGACATGAGGGACAAGATTGATATGCCGACGGGCGAAAGAGATCGTGTTCTGAGAAATATTACATATTCTAGGGGGAAAGACTAGATTGTTTAGATATACATTAGCCAACACTAAGTGTGTTAAAGCTAACTGTCAGTAACTACAAAATTGCAGTATACATCTGAATTTATGATCAAATAATCAAAACTCTCGATGTTTATATATTTTGCCATTCAGTATGGATTTCTAGGACATGAGGGACAAGACTGATATGCCGAAGGTTAAAAGCGATTACGTTCTGAGAAATATTACATATTCTAGAGGGAAAGACTAGATTGTTTAGATATACATCAGTCAACACTAAGTGTGTTAAAGCTAACTGTCAGCAGCTACAAAATTGCAGTTTACATATGAATTTATGAACAAGTAATTAAAACTCTTGATGCATATATATTTTGCCATTCAGTATGGATTACTAGGACATGAGGGACAAGACTGATATGCCGAAGGGTGAAAGAGATTACGTTCTGAGTAATATTACATATTCTAGGGGGAATAGATTGTTTAGATATGAATTTTATTCACTCTCAAACCAAGTGAAGGATACCAATCAAAAGCCGAAAAAGAGAGGCTGCAAAATAATAAATGAAAAATCTTGAGGTATTCATCAACGATCATTCATTTCCGAATATTCCTATTTGTTTGTTGCTTTACATTCTAGGATAAATAATTCATTAGTTTTTATAGGTTACTTTCCTCAGCATTGGTATCTAGTAAATTATTCTTTTTAAATGGGTTGCATCGTGCTCTGTATCAATCTACGACGGTTATTGTTTAAGTAAGTACCGCTTTGAAATTCCGGAGTGGCGGCGCTGCAGTCGGCATTACGCGCATGCGGGCTGTTTACCTACATCTGCTGGCAAGCCACAAGTGCTTTTACGGAAACATTCGATCATGTTAAAGTTTGATTTCGATTATTTAAAATGACTTCGCTGATTGAGAATCCTGCCGCTTGTGAAATACCATCAGTGATTAGTTTTCGCTGTGCTAAAGACGTGAAAGTGACTGAAATGCATCGCCAGATTAGGAAAGTTTATGGACAACACATTATGACCTGTGGAACGTAGATGAGTAATAGCTTTTAAAGATGGCTGCTCTACTGTTCATGATGAGGAACAAAGTAGGCGAGCTTCAGTCATTACTGAAGATTTGGTGCAGAAAGTTAACGAACGAGTGAAACAGGACAGACGCTTTACGATTTCATCATTATCTGATAAATTTCCTCGGTTTTCATGCAACGTTGTGTATGAAATTGTGAGGGAACGGCGGAAGGTTTCTATGAAGAGGGAATTCAAAACCTGTTTTCCGATACGATAAGTGCCGTAATATTGGCGGCAATTATGTAGAAAAATAGACTGAGGTACAGGCTTTCATATAAAAGTAAAATTAGAAAGAAAATTAAACTTATTTCTTTTTTATTTCGAAACGGTACTTACTTTAAAATACCCCTCGTACATGTTTTTTTCAAAATCAGTAATATTATTCATTTGTGTATTTATTCTCCCATTTTCGTGTAACCTTTTGAAAATGATTGCTTACAAAACCAGCATATCTGTATAAAATTAATTACTCAATCTACCCTAAAATTTTAGGTGAAGTACCTTCCGCAAGGATTTTACTCTGTGTGTGCAATAAATTTTCACTCTTGTGCAATTTGTAGTTAATTAACTGAATTTTGAAAATAGTTACTAGATATAGTTAATCTGTCACACCGTATTAACTTTTTATAGTTACAGATTATACGAATGGTGGTGACAACACTACGTGTGTTAAAGCTAACTGTCAGCAGCGACAAAATTGCGGTTTACATCTGAATTTATGAGCAAATAATCAAAACTCTCGATACATATATATTTTGCCAAAAAGTAATTAAGTTAAGGAATGGACAAACGATTATACAACTTATTGAGTATAAATATGTGCTTTATCGCATGTAACCTGCATTAGATAAAATTAAATTCCATAATATTAAATATATATTTTTAACACTGTTAAATATATATTTGTTAAATATATATTTTTAAGCACTCAAATATTCATAATATTGTTATATCTTAACGATCAAATCTCAGAAACCAAAACAACCTCCATCGGAATTGCCATTTACATTTGGAAAAACTCAAAAACCTAAATATGAGAATAAAATAATGTATTTTCCTTGGTATAATATAGTTCATTGTGATTTTTTTTCGTTTTAAATCCCAGTCGTAATTAAATAAATAATAAAAGCTAAACATATACATTTAGGCATTCTTGTTTAATTACTTCTTAGACATTTCGTATGTATGTCTTTTATCATTCATATTCCTATAAAATTAACTTTAAAAGTTATATTTAATATCTGTATTACAAAATCTTATATCAATATAAAATAATCATTAGAAACTGGATGAATGTATCACGGAACGTGTCGAAATGAAATTAGCCATATAAAATATGATAAAAATAAGAATATAGAAAGTCATATTATAAACAGATAAGTAAATATAACACAATCATCCGCCAATAATAGTAACTGTTACCTTCGTTAATAAAACAAATTATACCATTATTCCATATCTCCCTGATTTATTGTCGCGTGATAGCAGAACTGAATAAGCGCAAGTGTCATATCGTCTTTATGTGAAAGGTTTATTAGACTTTCTGAAGCACGCATGCAATGCGTGCATGGAGATGGGAAGAATAAAAATACGAAGATTCTAAAATCTAAACTGTCTTATACAAAATGTTGGAAGATGGATAGTTCTGAAACGTGTATTTTTTAAGAATATTAAAGTTATAGGCTGCGTATTTTAGAGAATAATATTTTAATATTTGAAGGTAACAAATTTTATATAATTACAATTATTTAAATAGAAGTACATTGTAAACGTTATTTATAGCAGAATTGAGTTAAACCGTATCTGTAGGACTTAACAATGTTTGTAAAATATTATTTGTTTTCTTTCAATATTCTTCTTAGGAAAAAGTTGCTGTGTAAATACACACACACACACACACACATATATATAGCAACGTATTCCTTTTTGACTTGGACAACTTCAACGGATTATATTTTTTCCAGAAAGTGTTAATATAATGCATAATTTCATGCAGGTGTAATGTATCAATATAGGAAATGTAAGTGGCAATAGCTATCTTAAAACACCCAAAAAATAAATATAAACACACGTACATTCTCTTCTACGTAGAATCTCTCCTTTATTATTGATTTGATTTTTGCATTTTTAAATAAATGAAGAAATGGTAATTATTTACTGTAATGTAGTTAAATCCTTTTAAATATATCCACAGAATGCTAATAATATACTCAATATTAGTTTTAATTAGTTTTCTTTTTTTAAATAAAATACATTAAGGTGCTTACTGCTTATTCTGTTTTAAAAATAACTTGTAAATGTCTATAATTTTAATGTTTAAACTCCATAATATATAATCAGCTAAAGGAAAAATGTGTGCATTTATTTAAGTGTCCTACTAACTAAAATACTTAGTTTTTCATCTGTCTGTAAATAAGAGATAGATATGTGCCGTACCGATGCCATCCCTCTAATGGATAAGTCAAATGGAATTATTATGTCCTGTTAACCAATAAACGGATACACCGAACCTACAAATGGTGAGAGCATCTTCAGAAAACGTAAGATGATTTTCAAATGTTTAAAAACTTCCACTGAAATATTCATTAACTTTAAACCTTTTTGAGACCTTTTGTATTCGCGTTGCCACGAACTCCTCCTTCAAGAGGGAGGTAGAGCACACTACAACATTAATTTTATATAGAAAACCAGGATCACAATTCATTTATTAAGCCAAAAATACAAGGAGCCTAATTTTAAATTGAACCTGGATTTCTTTTCATAAATTTAAAGTAGTGAAGATACTGTAACGGAATTTTCAATGTACTCATGTTTTTTTCTTTGAAATGTAACGATATTACGAGATACGGTAGATGTGACCAATATTGTACAAAAAGCAATGAAAATTTTATATGGTATCACAACGCAAGTAGCACAAAATGGTTGGCCCAACGTTGTCTAACTGTTGGCTAATTGTAGTTCCTCGTTGGCCCACAGTAAGAAATGTCCGCCTTGCCATACCATTTGTCAACGATCCATTTCCTCCAAAGGCCCAACAGTGGTCCAACCGTTAGCTTCTCAGAATGCTGCTCAGATATGCTCAAACTTAGAGTGATCTCTGCATTTATCATTTCCTACAAACTGCAAACGATAACCTGACAAACTGTGCTACTTCGGAGTCCTAATAAGGTAGGTTAAAGCGCATACTCAGAATATTTTGAAAAACAAAATGATAATGAAACTACTCATGTGCGTAATAAATGGCCAGTCAAATTTATCTAGTTAATATAATCCCAGTAGTAAATCTGAAACAAATATAATTTCGGTATTTGGTGCAAAAAGACGCGATTTCACGAGCAGCACTTTTTCCTCACCAAATGAAAAAGATTTAAATGCATTTGGAAATTACTTTTTTAATCAGTGTTTAAATACGAAGTTCTTAATGAATTTGATATTAAACGATGAAATAGTTTCTTATTATTTCTATAAACTTACATAATATATACAAGTTGTATGTTGCTACAGTTTTTTAATTTTACACAGTTTCTCTAGCTAGATAAATTTTAAGTGTATTTAAAAGTAACTACCTGATTAACAACGTTTTCGTTATACATTTCGATATTGAGTAATTCGTTGTGTCCATGGCAACAATACTGTTTTAATTTCTCTGCGACATAGTAACAATATCGAAGTCGAATTAAAAGTGCTCTGAATCGTATCCTAATTTTGAGTTTGAAACAATTTTAAGCAATTTAAATCTTGCTCTAAACCGTATAATACAATCGTTAAATTTCATTATATATGGATATTTGTTTTTCATTTTTTAAATGTATATGATAGAACTGTAGTTATAAAAGTGAATTTATTTAATTTAAAATTCTTTAAAATAGTTCAGTATGCAGAACAGAAAAAAATTCCCTAAAGAGTATTCATCACAAAAGCGTATTTTTTAAAATTTCAATGTTTTATCAATCGACGATAAATCGCCAAAAAAACAAAATTTTCATTATTTTTTTATGGACGCTATATCGAGGTTCCGCAAGAATTCTTTTATAAACATATATATAACAAAACTTAAAATTTATCGCGATAAACCAAAGTATTTTTACTCCATCCTAGTCTAACTTACTCTATAATATTTATTTCCTCCGTTTATTAGAATATTTTAACTCTATGTATTCCGAAAAAACCTCATATCTCAATTCAATATTTCAATGGCTGCTAATTAGTTCAATAAATCGCGTCTTTATCTTTAAATTATAAAACTCCCTAATATTCATACTTTAAAAAACCCGCATAATTCCCTTTTAATTTTCTAAATTCCTAAAAAGACTGTATTTATTTTAATCAGTTCCGATATTAAAAATAATTCGCCAGATCATAAAATCTTTTTTTTTTATATTAAAATGTAAAAGCATTTATTCTAATCCCTCTGGCTATGTTCCAAATTCGATAAACAATTTCTCTTTTTCTTTTTTTTCTTTCCCTAAAAGTCAAAATCATTCCATATTCTCGAACCAATTAACTAACGATAATCAATTAATCTGAAACACTCTGGGTCATAGCTAAATCATCGAACATCATGGAACTTTCGAGAATTTTCTTTCGCGCCAAAAATTAGCGAAAACCATTTTATTACCATATTCTGGAACCAGCGCAAAGAATCCCAGCTCACGATTGGCGCACGTGACCATGTATTCCTACTCTTACTGAAAGAATATATCGTCGCCTTTTCCGTTTCGTAGAGCATTCTATTCTATTCGGAGATCCGAAGATGTGATGCACTGATGAAAGCTCGAATAGAGAGACGCTAGATCGAAGTTTGATTTGTTAGGTTAATGATGGAATCTCTGCCTGGTATTGGCGTGGAGTCTAGTATGTTTTTTCTTATATGCCTGCGGAATGTTTATTTTAAATAAATGGCCATCGTGCTCTGCAGTAGTGGGAGCCGTGATTGAAACGAAAAGAGGACTCGAGTGAAAGCAGATTCTTCCCTGATGTCAATTTAAGTTTGAGAATAAAAACTTCTGTGTTCTTGAATGAGATGCTTAATTATGATTACGTACACACGCCATCTAATATGGAGTGCTGGAAATTCCTCTTCGGTTGATTATGTGAAAAGAGCCCATCTTATTTTCATAAAAACATTTATTAAAAAATGTTACTACTCAAGAAACTCGGCCTTAAAAATCACCACATATATATACACATAAGAAGGATATTCTGTAAACTTTTTAAAAAAATTCTGAGTATCCGCTTATAGAGACCTTGCTTGTTAGAAATATTTATGTTTAATTTTAATAATTGGCAGTTATAAGTATTTCTTATTTCTCAAGATAAAATTATACTTTAATAAAAAGAGGTAAGGGAGTTTCCACTTACCTATTTCTATTAAATGCACAGGTATACCTCGGTTTATTTAATCAGATTGAAGTAATTGAAGTAATATCCCCATGGTTTGTATAAATCAACTATTGCATGTATTCGCACGGCTTATTATGAAGAGAGCAATATTTCACGATTAGTTAAATGTAAAATAATCGTAGATAGTCATTTTTACACTACAAAGCTTCTAACTAAACTTTAAGAATTTACAAAATACCCTTAGATTTAAATTTAATAGGAGCGTATACACTGAGAAAAATGACACTTTCAAATCTGAGTAAAACGATGTTTTCATTTTGTTATGAAACTTTTTGTTTCAAATAGGACGACACAATGCTTTCAATTCTGAAATACCACAAATACTCAGAATATCAAAACATAGACATACTCAAAACTGAGCACATAGAGGTTAGTTCATACTCATTTTTGAAATATGGACATACTCAAATAGGAGCACATGATGTTTTATTCTTGAGAGTGTGCATGTTTTCAGAAATGAGAATATACATGTTTCAAACTTAAGTAATTTTCATTCGGAGCCATTTTAACTATGCGACATACTCAGATTTGTGTATTTTTTGCTCAGTTTTGAAAATGTCGTTTTTAGCGTGTACATTTTTGCTCCTTCTAATTATGTTATACTTTATTAAGTAAGTTAAGGAGTGTTCGCGTAACAGAAGCAATATCATTATTTGTACCATAATTAAAGTTCTTATACTATTTGTGAAAAAACCATTCATTACATATAATGATACTTCTTTATTAATGTATTTAGTTTATTAGACATTATATGGATAATCCCGATGAATGTTCTGCTTCATTTCATCAGAATAGGTATTTAAGTTGTTGCTTTATGTGAACGAAAGTGAAAGATAGATGAAAGAGGTCGTATTTCTTTGTTTACTTAATCATCCTTGATACATCTAATTGATTTATGGATTGATTTATTACTCGACATTAAAGTTTAGAGATCACATATTACAACACTTCTTACTATCACTTTTCGCAAAGTCATTGCAATTCACACAAAGCAAGTTAAGTCTGGTGAAAACTTTGTTAAATTATCTTTATTATTGTTAAAGTTATAAAAAACATTGTTAAAGTTATATTTGTCGGTGTTCGGTTTGGAATGACACAACTTGGATTTCTGATTTATTAAAGCGTTTACGAACATACCCTGTCAAAAAAGGAGAAATTATTTTGGATCTGTCAAAACTTTTCTAAATGTAATATAAACTCTTCCGAATCATACATACGATTCCGAAAAGCTTTTCTTTATCTTCATAATTTTCAGAAATCAATAAAATTCCGATGTTAAAAAAATAGCGTTTGTGAAACAATTCATTTTACTCCATGCTTCAAACTAAAGAAAACAAAAAAGAAAAATCATGCGTCAAGCATAGATTATGAAACACTTTACAGCACTTCCAGAATACGTCAATAATTCTTCGCCGCTTAATTCAGTAAAGCAACTAAGTAGACATCTTAGAAAATTCATAACACATTTGAAAACTTTATTTTCAGCCCATAGCTGTAAAGGTAATCCAATTCTTTTGGGTAACAGTGTAATATGATCTATACATTTGAAAACTTTATTTTCAGCCCATAGCTGTAAAGGTAATCCAACTCTTTTGGGTAACAGTGTAATATGATCTATACATTTGAAAACTTTATTTTCAGCCCATAGCTGTAAAGGTAATCCAATTCTTTTGGGTAACAGTGTAATATGATCTATACATTTGAAAACTTTATTTTCAGCCCATAGCTGTAAAGGTAATCCAACTCTTTTGGGTAACAGTGTAATATGATCTATACATTTGAAAACTTTATTTTAAGTCCATAGCTGTAAAGGTAATCTAATTCTTTTGGGTAACAGTGTAATATGATCTATACATTTGAAAACTTTATTTTCAGCCCATAGCTGTAAAGGTAATCCAATTCTTTTGGTTAACAGTGTAATATGATCTATACATTTGAAAACTTTATTTTCAGCCCATAGCTGTAAAGGTAATCCAATTCTTTTGGGTAACAGTGTAATATGATCTATACATTTGAAAACTTTATTTTCAGCCCCTAGCTGTAAAGGTAATCCAATTCTTTTGGGTAACAGTGTAATATGATCTATACATTTGAAAACTTTATTTTCAGCCCATAGCTGTAAAGGTAATCCAACTCTTTTGGGTAACAGTGTAATATGATCTATACATTTGAAAACTTTATTTTCAGTCCATAGCTGTAACGGTAATCCAATTCTTTTGGGTAACAGTGTAATATGATCTATACATTTGTACATATTCTACACCGAATGATAAAATTAAGTTTAGAAAGAAAACGCATAACAGAATTGAAAATACACTTTCAGCAATTTCTACCAATAGACGGAAACGTAATTCAATTATTCTGCATAGCTCAGTTTATCACCCACAGATTTTCATACATATCATATATCTTCTTAATTACACAAGAAAGTAAAATCACGCATCAATCATAAATTAGCAAACACTTTCAGAAAACTTTAACAAACATTCGCTGGTAAATAAGAACGCAAAGCACATTTGAAAATCAACAATTACTGACTTTAGCTAGAAAAGTACTCCAATTCTTTTGTGCAGTCCTGTATATAATCTATAGATTTGTACAGGCTCCATATAGTATGCTTCAACTTAGTTTAGTAAGAAAACACCTAACACAGTTAAAAATTCACCTTAAGCATTTTCTACCAATAGACGGAAACATATTTGAATTCTTTTGTGCAGCCCTGCATGTAGAACTTTAAGATTTTTATACACGCCACATATTCAGCTAAAATTTAATTCAGGAAAAATTACGCCCGAAACTACTAAACTCACACTTCCAGGAATTGCTATTCATAACAGACCATGTATCCAGTTCTTTGCATAAAACATTTGGAATGAGATTTTAAAATTAAACTCACAAATATATCTATTTTTTGTCAATAAATCTTGAAGTGTATATAATTTTTTATTAAAGCATCTAATTTTTACGCATCTATTATAATTTATACTAATTATTGATATTAAAAACAAAACAACATGAACATTTCAAGAGAAGAAAAGTAAAATAACATAAAGGGAAGTAAAAACATAAATTTCAATTGTTAGTAACTTTTAAAAATTCATTGGGTGAATTTCATTCATAAAGATGCGTACTTTTTGTTATATTACCCATAAGAATGAAAAAATAATGAAATGAAAAAAAGAGGAGATTTAGATTAAAAAAATATTTTTAAGTTAAATTCTGTGTGTTATAAATATTATATTTTGAGGTTTAATTAAATTAAGTATCGATGAAATATAAACACATAAAAGAAGATTAACCTATATTATAACATATTTCACATTTTGGAATGAAAACAGTTTTTAATAAAACTGATTTTAGAAAGAATTAAGTAACAAACTTTTGTTAAAGAAATTTTTTAATTAAAATATAAAACCAACATATATATTTCTATAATTTATTATAGAAATAAATTCTAACTTTAGTGATTCTTTAAAAAAAAAATACAGCCAAATTCACCTAGAACGTCCGTTTGTGTTATTTCGAAACACAGTAGAAAAAATAAATTTCTCTGACAGATAACGCCAAATTTTAGTTTCTTTAAAGAGAGGTGGGATTGTTTTATTATTATTGCATTCTAAAGAAAAAATCCGTAAAAATACAGAAATTGTACTGGTAAAATACGAAAATACTTTTAGTGTTAAAATATAAAAAATCCCAATACGTTAGCGAAAGCGAAAAATGACTTTTAGCACTCTTTCCGTCAAGGATTTTCTTAAATCCATATTCCCTAATTTCTGACACATTAACAAAATTATTTCATTGGAGAGAAAAAAAAATCCGTAAAAATCCAACAATAGCACGGTGGAAGATTTGCCGATTCTAGCTGGCCAAAAGTCGATTTTTCAAAGTTTATCCAACTGGAATTTTTTTTTTTTTACCACATGTACCTTATACAGTGGTGGACATAATTATAAGACACCTACCTAATTTGACATACAGTGAAAGAAAAGATTCAGAGCTTAAAAATGCTTTATCAAATACGACAAAAACATAAATTTATTCGGTTATCACACGTAATTGTTTTACAGAATTGATATTTTTATAGACTTTAATAAAAAAAAATAAAAATACCATGGACAAAATTATAAGACACCCTAACATTTTAATTAAAACATCTGCTGTTTTTCGAATTATGCAAATTTTCTGCACGCTCTTATGACGTCAGCAGTTAACTAAAGCAGACGATAACCGACTTCACGCATATACAACTATGCCACGAGGAACAGAATGCCCCAGCACATTTTATAGCATTCTTTAGGTCTTCGACACATGTAAACTGCCTCCCATTTCGGTAAACCTCACGAGCTAAGATCCCCCACAAGTTTTCGATGGGAATTAAGTCTGGGGAGCGAGAAGGCCACGGAAGAACATTGATACTTTGCTCTGAAAGCCACTTTTTTGTTACGTGTGATGTATGAATCGACGCGTTATCGTGCTGGAAAGTATAGTTTTCGCCACAAAGAAGTTCACCGTATATGGCTAGTTGATCTTTAAGAATATTCTTATACTTTTCGGAATTCATTTTTGAATGCACAAACTTAGCAAACGCGGTAGCGTTTGCTATAATATGTTTAAGAAATAGAAAATGCAAACGTTTTTCTGAAATTTCTGGCGAACCAGTTGACATACTACAATGATTTTTTTTTTCGAAAGATAGAACTCGACGAGACGAATAAAATGATAGCATTCAAAAAATTATTGTAGCTTACTGTAGTTAATTATTTAACTTTAAACGAAAAAATGAAGACGAAAAGTTCAACAAACTGTAGCTAAACTTCCACTGGCTGTATTAACTTCGTTTTTGTTAGGGTTTCGTTCATCTCACGAAACCCTATTGCTCCCGCTGCGTTGTCTGTCTGTCACAGAGCCATTCTCGAAAACTATGTAACTTACAGAGTTGAAACTTTGTGTATAAATCAGAATATCAGCTGTGAAGAGCTGAAAATATTAAAATTTGAAAAATTCGTATTATTTTAATAAATAGAGATAAAAAACCAAAATTCTAACAGCCTTTTCCTATTAAATTGAAACATTTTTCCGTATTGCAGATGCCAAAAATTAAAAATCCACGATGAAATTCCTTCTACAATAATTAATTTTCTATCAGACGATTTCCACGTGTGAAAATGAAAATGAAATAAAAAGTTTCACCAATTGAAAAAAAGATAATTATGAAGTAAAATTGATTGATTTCGTAGTCGTAATAAAACTGAAAATGTCTAAGATTTCTCAATAATACAAGGAGCATGAGTATGTGTAAGTGGACAAAGCAGATTAATTACACGTCATTAGAGAATTAAAAAGAAAATCTGACGTCATATAGGAAGTTTAACTATTTTTTCAAATGTTTGAGAATAATACAAAGCGAGTATCAATATACATAATAGAGAATAGTAAATATATGAGTTTGAGAAACATATTGGATCGTGATAAAAATCCGATTATGGAAATATTTGCATATTTTAACATTTTCAAGGTGTACAATTTGTTTAATTTTGAAATTCTTTTTTTAAATATTGCATTTAGTCCGTATGACGGATATTTTTATGACAGAATGTAATAGCGGGCTTGGACCGCTATCCAGCTGGTTTAGATATTCGTAAAAGGAAAAAATAATCCGGTAAATTTGTACTTTATAAAAAACATGACTTTTTTTTGTTGTTGTTGCTAAATGAAATTTGTTTTAATTTATTAAGGAAAGGATAAAGTGTTTTGAAAGGAATATTAAACGAAACCCTTTGAGCGATCTTCGATCACACTTACCAACTTGTTTTATTTTTTTCCTCTTGGTAAAACTTAAAATAGGTTTTTTTTTTTATCTTTGTATGTTTGACGGTCGCTGAAAAAATCGAATTTATGTTGTAAAGCTTCGGTTGAACATTGGTTTTTCTTTTCTTTTTTTATCGTAGCGAGCGCGCGCGTTTGCACGAAAGTTTAAATAAATATTATTATTATTATGTAACAGAATTCATTCAAATTAATTAAATCACGTGACAAACATGCTTATTTGTTTTTATTTTCATACTAGCGTAAATGCCCGTTATAGGACAGTAATCGTAGGTAGAAATCGTGGTTTTCACATTAAATTTGAAATAATACTCGCATACTATTCATCGACAATGAAGAAATATATATATTGGAAAATTATATCGCCTAACAGGCTCCTGCTATTCACGTTCAAACTCACTAAGCATTTTATATGCTTATGTAAAAGAATTGTGTTTCATAATTTCATCTAATTCACGTAAAATATGCGGCAAACAATTTTTGGTACTATTATTCCGTCGACCACTTTTTATAACAAAAATCTATCGCCAAACTGTAACGCCAAATAAAAGGGAGAACGTTGCCATTGGAATATCAAAATAAATAAATAAATAAAATATAAGAAATTACGGACACAATTGTTATTTTAATTAATGAAATAACTAATAAGTCAGTAAAACATAATGAATAATACACGCAAATGTCGAATTAAAAACCACTTGATGACATAACAAACACGTATAATGCTTCTGACATCCAGTAAATGGGACTGCATTTTTGGCGTTTAATCTTAGAGTTGGTGATAGTATTTTGTTATGAAAAGTGGTCGACGGGATGATAGAGAAGTACCCAATTTTCAATGTTCATTATTAAGTCGTTCCTGTACAGCTTGTGCTGTATCTTTTATTTTGGTACTTTTCCGTTATACCAACACCATGCCAAAATGTTTGCTAACGCGCCAATTATTTCAACCCTGACCGAGAAAATGTTGTCTACAAATCGTGTTGTCATGCAAACCGTGCCAAACATTTTGATTTGTTATTTATTGAATGTAAAACATTTTTCGGTACTTTTCCGTTATACAAAAACCATTGTCGCCAAGCGTAATAGTAAGCGCAAAATGAAATTCCCGTGAATCAAAACACTTGAAAAAAAAACAATGTTGAAACGAAAGTGATCATTTGAAAAATATAACATTTGAAAATTACAGACTTTTAAGCACTATTTTATTGAAATTAAAACACAAATATATACTTAAAATAAGAAAACAAAAAATTGTTATACAATAAAAGGAAAAATCCTGTGCCGGTAGATTTAGTGGGCTTTTATCGGCGATAAATGTTTGATGTGGTTGTTGCGATCTTGTGAAAAACCTTCAATCATATCCACATTTACACTGTATCCATGTTGTTGCTATAATATCTTTTGGTACTTTTCGGTTAACCAGCTGCCAGTGAAGTATATATATACACACACATATATATATATACATACATATATATATACATACATATATATATATTTCACTAATGAAAAAATGCTACTTTGGCGATGAACAGTCAACGATTTGGCGAGTGTTGTAAAAACAATGTAAACAATAAAATTTTGACAATAGCAAATTTTTTTGCTTTTCAAAATATTAAAAAATCTTTAGTTTTTATAAAAAAAATTTAAATGACTAGTATTAAAAAATGCTCTGAAGAGCGCCAAAAAAGGTTAATATGTTTAAGTATGAAAAGGGGTGGACAAGTGCTTCTAATTGAGCATGAGAAAGGAAAAGGGTTCCTTCTTGGCTGCAGCTCACTGTCAATGCCAACTTTTGAAAAAATCATATTAGCGCTTTTTCCATATAAATGAAATCACTCACAGTTACGATAAAAATGTATAGTTTAAAGACGTAGCCAGTAAAGGCGCAGCTAGATTAGACATGAATGTAAGGCGACATAGTACCAAAAACCTTAGTTCCTGCAGCGTATCACACTCATGCAGTGCTACCAGGCATCCGTGCAGTGTAGAACTGCGCAGAAAATTGATTTGTATTGCAGTGCAGAGTGTTGCAGCATTCTGAAGAGGAACAATTTCACATATGCACGCATTACAGTATAATGCATTCATTGATTGAAATTATATGCAAGTGGCTGTGGCTCCACAATGCAATATGCAGTACAGCAATGCATATGTAAGTTATAAACGAACATTAGGCGCATATACCTTTAATATGGAAGTACAAAGAAACAGTGCGGATGTGCACTGAGGCTCAAAAGTATAATAGGAGTGTACAGTGTAGTATAGTCTGTAGATCAATAAAGGTACACAGTGCACTGTACAAAGTTGCATTGCAGACGCATGCACAGTACAACAGTAGAACAGTGCAGTTGAAATATAAATCATGTTGGAAAGTTTTACTACAGTACCGCAAATTTCTTTTATATGAAAAAGCGCGAATATGATTTTTTCAAAAGTTGGCATTGACAGTGAGCTGCAGTCAAGAAGGAACCCTTTTCCTTTCTCATGCTCAATTAGAAGCACTTGTCCACCCCTTTTCATACTTAAACATATTAACCTTTTTTGGTTCTCTTCAGAGCATTTTTTAATACTAGTAATAATATGCATTAGCAAAAAATATATATATAGATCTTTTTAAAATTAAAATATTTTTAAATTTTATAATGCAGAAAGAAAAAAATTCATTTCATAGGATTTCACTTAATAATCAATAACTTCACGGGAAAAAATGCTCAGATTTTTTTGTGCTACATAAGAAACTACACAAACAAATTTAAAAATAAATTGCATTTCGCTCATCCAGTTTGTTAGAAAAACATATTTTCTATTTTAAGAAAATTTATTTTACAATGTTATGGTAATCTGAATGTAGAAAAATCTATTTGAAATCCATTTGGAAAATAGAATTTTCCTTTCAACTTTTGTTCACGAATCTATTTTTTATTTTTTTTATTCAATATTTTTTCTTTCCTTTAAACCATTATATTTGTCATTGTGTACTTTTTAACTATTTTATTCTTAATTTGTCGGAAATGATTTCTAAAAATAAAATTATATTTAGCATTGTTTGATTCGTCCGTAGCGTTTAATTTCTTTTATGTGTAGAAATTACCGCTATTTTCGAATAGTAAATTCAGATTTTTTTTTTAATTTTTCATTTCCAAGCTTTTCTACAAGTCCCAGCCTTTGAAGATGTACTCCGGTAGTCTAAATTAGTTGTTTGAGAAAAAACAGTGACATCACCCCTCCCCTTCTTCCCCCCTTCAGTGTTTTTCCTTTTAACTATGGCCTGTTTCCATAACTCAAAAACTATGTTCCGGATTTCCACGAAACTGATTCAAACATTATAATTGACGTAATAAGGACCCTCTGTAACATTTTTAAAAGTTTGAGTTTAAACCACTATTTTCGAATAATAATTTCAGATTTATTTTTTCATTTCAAAATTTCTCGAGTTTTGAGAATCCAACGCGGTTTGGCTCGTTCGACTCGATATCGATAGCGCTTACATATTTAAGTTCTAAGTTTCACCACCAGGAGGCGCTTCCGTAAATCGGGTTCTATGGGACCGATTACGACGGATTTTAGCTCATTCGACTGGATTTCAATAGCTTTACAGATTTCGGTTATGTTCGTATAGAAGAGATTGCGCCCCTCGGCGGTGGAAGGTGTAACTAAAGGATTTTGCAGCTAACTCCGGTTCTATGGGTCACATCACGACTCGGTTTGGCTCATTCGACTCGACATCGATAGAACTTACCGATTTCAGTTCCGATTTTCGCCACCAGGGGGCGCTTTCCTATATCTGTTTCTATGAGCTGGATAACGACGGGGTATGGTTCATTCGACTCGATATCGATACAACTTACCGATTTTAGTTGATTTTTTACCCCCAGGGGGCGCTTTCCAATCTCTGGTTCTATGGGCTAACAATCACCCACTCCTGGACAACCCATCGCTGCCGGCTTAGAGCTGAAAAATCCAGGAGGGAAAGACCATATCCATCACCATCTAGGCCACAGTCAAGTCCGGGCCCAGAAGACAATGGAAAGGCCAAAGAAACTCGGAGAACCCAGAGCGGTCGGTGCCTCCCGATTCTCGGTGAAAATTTTATTTTATAATTAACCCTTTGGGGACGAGGGACACGTATACGTGACGCATAAGATGCTCAGAATCCTCGATTATTCCCATCAGTTATTTTTTATTGTAAACTTTGCCTTATGTAATCCTAGCATCTCTGCGATTCAATTAGACGAAAATTTTTGTTTTGAAAAACCGGTGGTAAAAGATTAAAAATTCAGTAAAGGACGCTCGTCGCGAAGGGGTTAAAGAGAAATGCAAATGGCATAGAGTGATCCGCATTCGGATGCACTGATTATAAGATAACTTACAAGTATTCAATAAATGAACATATAAAAGTAATGAAAACTCTTTGAATTCTGATGACGCTGAATATAATATTAAGTAAATATGTAGTGATCAGTATTCAGATACACTTAATAGAAGATATCTTATAATTACACAGTAAATGAACATTTATAGTAATGAAACTTTTCGAATGCTAATGACACACAAATTACACAGTAAATGAACGTATATAGGTAATGAAAACTCTTCGAATGTTAATTACACAAAATGTAAAAATAAGTCAGTAAATGAACATATACTAGTGATGAAAACTTTTTGAATACTGCTGACGCTGAATATAAAATTAAGTAAATATATTATAAAAGAGAAATACTAATGACATATAGAGAACAGCATTCAGATACACTTATAGAAGATACCTAATAATTGCACAGTAAATGAACATTTATAAGTAAGGAACTCTTCGAATGCTAAGACACACAAATTACACAGTAAATTAACATCTGTAGGAAATGAAAACTCTTCGAATGCTAATGACACACCGGTTCTATAGGCTGGTGTCATCCAACCAAGGCGCCAGCCATATGGACTGAATGCCAAGGTGGGAAGTCTCACGAACCATCGGTCGCCCCCACAATGGCAAGAACAGGTATTTTAAAAAGAAAAGAAATATACACAATGAAATCCAACACTTAGATAGACAATAATGAATAATACAGTATCAGTGTACGGCAACACTGCCCACTGGAAATTATACAAATAAGCATAAAAAATTAAAGTACGTTTCCATAAACAAAAACAGAGTTTTCTTCACACAGCATAATTTCCTTTCAAGACTAGCAAAGTATACACAGAGTTTACATAATTCAGAGTTCATAAATCATAATACAATAAATTCTCATTCAGAGTAAGAGTTCACATGCGGCACGGCAATCAAAGCAATAATTATGATGAATGCAACAGATCCAAATGCATTATTGCTAGGCTTAATGTAATCAGAGTTCACTTGCAAAGATTCTCTATAGTCTATTTTAAAAGAAATATTTCACATGCCATACAGCAATCTAAGTAACAATTAAGGTGAATAAAACAGAATCCAAATGCACAAACAGAATAAATAAGCCATCTACATAACTGGTTCTATGGGCTGGAAGCACCCAGCCGGAGCGCCAAACCGTTAGGTTATTGGCTTTTCATGCCCCGGCGGCAATATCCCCAGGTACTATCCAGCACAACCCAGCCTCAGAAACAGGCCCTAATCAACGGGCGATCATTTAAACATTTCAAATATACAGAATCCTTTTTTCAAAAAGGCAAAGCATACAAGATTGAATATCAAGCACATTATGATAAATTTATCTTTATCAAGATTAGTCTATTATTATTGAAGATTGTGAATTGACAGGACGATTTTTCGAGTAATAGGATAACTTATAGTTTCCCTGTCGATGGACGGGATAACTTGAGAATTACGGATTTTGTGGATAATGTGGTGCCTCAGTCACCATGGCCAATAATTTATTCAGATGGTTCGACGATGCAAACAGGTGTGGCGGCAGCTTTCACTATATTTTTGAATGGAAATTACATTCGTGATTATAGAATTAAATTAGATAAATTTAATTCAGTTTTTCAGGCAGAGTTGACTGCAATTTATCATGCAGTTATTTGGTTTGTCAACTCAGATTTTCAGACTGCAATTTTATACACGGACAGTCTCTCTTCAGTCTCGGTGTTGGATAACCTTTTTTCCGTCTAATGAATTATTATACATGATATTTAAGCTCTTTCTTGATTATACTCAGATTTTGCATGTAGGATGGATTAAGGCCCACACGGGATTTGAGGAGAAAGAACGTGCTTATATGTTGGCAAAAGCAGTTATAGTTGATGATTTGTATGATATAGAGTTCCGGGTTCACTATGTCAATGGTGTCTCGCCATTTTCGTTCAAAGATGTCTAAAGACTGGCAGTGTTACAGGTCAGATTCTGAAAAAAGTCGTAAAACATATAAAGTTTTGAACAAAGTGGATTTGGAAATTTTTTTTGCAATAAACAAGTTCTTATTTACTATCTTACTGATCATGGTAGTTTCCCAGAATTTTTGTTCAAGATTGGAAAAAGACAGTCTGACAGATGTGGCTGTGGTTCTAGAGGAACAGCCGCGCACTACATATTTAGTAGATGTTCTTATATGAAATATCATTTTCATTTTATTAGACATTTAACTTTGCGTAAGAATTTGCAGAAAACTCTATTTGATGCTAACAACTATAAAAAATTGGCATAGAACTACAATATCCTGAATGGCATGTTTTCGTTTATTAGATACAAATTTTGACTATAGGGGTTTCTGAATGAAATATTTGACTGTTTAAGTTTCATGGACTAAATGGACTTGAAAAGTGATGCTATCTAATTGAATGAAA
Organism: Maratus michaelseni; assembly: GCA_963931845.1. NCBI lineage: Eukaryota > Metazoa > Arthropoda > Arachnida > Araneae > Salticidae > Maratus > Maratus michaelseni. The sequence goes on along the minus strand of OZ007595.1, from coordinate 153,983,888 downwards.
TATTTGACTGTTTAAGCTTCATGGTCTAATTGGACTTGAAAAGAGATGTTATGTAATTGTGATTCATCAGCATCTTTTACTGTTATTATAATTTATTTAAATAATTTTAGTTAGTTTAGTTTGTATCGGCATTTTAACTTCAAATGTCGTAATTTCTTGTTTTGCATTCAGGTTAGTCATCTTATTATTTTTTAGGTTTAGTTATTTTAAGATTTTTTTTTTTATGGTTCTATGAGCTGGAAGCACCCAGTCGGATCACCAAACCGTTCGGTTTATGGCTTTTCATGCCCCGGCTGGGAAATCCCCAAGCACCATCCAGCACAACCCAGCCTCAGAAACAGGCCCTAATCAACGGGCGATCATTTACACATTTCAAGTATACAAAATCTCTTTCTCAAAAAGGCAACGCATACATCTCTTTACAAAAATAACTAAACCTAAAAAAAATAAGATGACTAACCTAAATACAAAACAAGAAATTACGACATTTGAAGTTACAATGCATATATAAACTAAAGTAAACTAACTAAAACTATTTAAATAATTTATAATAACAGTGAAAGATGCGTATGAATCACAATTACATTCAAATCCAATTAGTCCATGAAGCTTAAACAGTCAAATATTTCATTCAATTAGATAGCATCACTTTTCAAGTACAATTAGTCCATGAAACTTAAACAGTCAAATATTTCATTCAGACACCCCTATAGTCAAAATTTGTATCTAATAAACGAAAACATGCCATTCAGAATATTGTAGTTCTCTGCCAATTTTTTATAGTTGTTAACATCAAACAGAGTCTTCTGCAAATTCTTACGCAAAGTTAAATGTCTAATAAAATTAAAATGATATTTCATATAAGAACATCTACCAAATATGTAGTGCACGGCTGTTCCTCTAGAACCACAGCCACATCTGTCATACTGTCTTTTTCAATCTTGAACAAAAATTCTGGGAAACTCCCATGACCAGTAAGACAGTAAATAAGAACCTGTTTATTGCAAATAAATTCCAAATCCACTTTGTCCAAAACTTCATATGTTTGATGACCTTTTTCAGAATCTGACCAGTAACACTGCCAGTCTTTCAACATCTTTGAACGAAAATGGCGAGACACCATTGACAAAGGATAGTGAACCCGGAACTCTATATCATACAAATCATCAACAATAACAGATTTTGCCAACATATCAGCACGGTCGTTTCCCTCAAATCCCGTGTGGGCCTTAATCCATCCTATATGCAAAATCTTCTGAGGATAATCAAGAAATAGCTTAAATATCATGTATAATAATTCATTAGACGGAAAAAAGGTTATCCAACGCCGAGACTGAGGAGAGACTATCCGTGTATAAAATTGCAGTCTGAAAATCTGAGTTGACAAACCAAGGAACTGCATGATAAATTGCAGTCAACTCTGCCTGAAAAACTGAATTAAATTTATCTAATTTAATTCTGTAATCACGAATGTAATTTCCATTCAAAAATATAGTAAAAGCTGCCGCCACACCTGTTTGCATCTTCGAACCATCTGAGTAAATTATTGGCCACGGTGAATGAGGTACCACATTATCCACAAAATCTGTAATTCTCAAGTTATCCCGTCCATCGACCGGGAAACTATAAGTGTTCTCCGATTACTCAAAACATCGTGTGTTGTCAATTCACAATCTTCAATAATAATTGACTGACCTCCACTATTAAACTGAAATGTAGCATAATGTGCTTGATATTCAATCTTCATAGGCAAAATTCCAGTCAAAACACAAAGTGCGTCAGTTGAAACTGACCTATGGGCCTTTACAACTGATAACAGTCCTATCCGTTGACAAGAAGTAATGTGCCTCATAGCTGGTATCTTAAATGGTTCTATGGGCTGGATCACGACGGGATATAGCTCATTCGACTCGACAGCTATAGCCTTAACGATTTCAGTCCCCGAGGTTTATATAGAACAGATTGCGCTACCTGCTAGTGGAAGGTGGAACTAACGTATATGGCAGCGTTGTCAATAATATTAATGTTGGTAAACGTCTGTGTGTGTGTATGTGTGTGCATTCCGCGTCTCTACACGCAAATGCTTCGCGTCCAAGCCGTTTGCGTTTTCGCAAAAATGGGGAAAAATAGGGCGAACCCCAAGTTTAGCTGGATCGGAAGCCCGACCCAGACTTAGTGAGTTATTAAATAAGAAAACTGTTTTATTTACTCGAATTGAAACCTATCTCGAGAAGGAAATCGTCTTTTTTTGAAAACCACAAAAGTTCTCCTCAACGGGTTGCCATTCGAAATGAATTTCAATAAAGGCTGGGACGCCACGGAGCAAATTAAGCAAAAAACTGTAGTACGGGCTTTTAAACCGACTCGCATATTGAAAAGTTCCGGGACCAGAAAGTTTGAATTTGGACAGACATAAGGAGGAGAGCATCTACTTTCATAAAAACGAAAAATTATTTCTGTACGACCCGTAGAAGCGAAAAATTCCTTTAAAAATCGATCGATAAAAAAAAGAGTTTTTTCATTCTTTTTCAGACGCAGCTGGGGGACCGTAGACTGGCTCGGGCGACATATGTCTGAAACGAGAAAGAGGAAATTCACGTGACATGGTTGATTAAGATTTTGTCAGAGGCCCCCATCGCAGAGTCTAAGGGGCGCAAAAATTCCAAACTTTCACAGGTCGACGTAAAATAAGATCAGCTTTCAGAAAATCTAAATATTATTGTTATATCTTCATTACGAGCCGATATATTAATTAATTGTTTAATTAAAACAAAATAGAGATTTCTATTACAGTGCCGGCTAGATATTACGATTTTAAGAAGTAGGCCGTGTCAAAAAACTGCATTACGAGTAATTTAAGTTTTTCTTTTAGAGTGGCAACCAGATATTGTGATAGGGAAAAGCGGGCTTCGCCCGCAATCGGATCGGGACCGTTGATGTAATTAAGACATATTTGTACACTTGTATTATTTTTGAGGAAATGGCGTTGGACAGGACCGTTTCCATTTAACAAATTTAGCATTTTTAATAGTTTAATTGTTTATATGTATAGAAAAATTACCACTATTTTCGATAAGTAAATTCAGATTTTTTTAAATATTTTTTTCAGTTTTAAGCTTTTTCACAGGTCCCTCCCTGTCTTTGAACCAGAACTCCGGTAGTCTAAATCAGTTGTTTGAGGAAAAGCAGTGTTATCGCCCCTACCTCGCCACCCTTTTAGGTTTTTTGCTCTTAACTATGGTCCGTTTCTATAACTCAGAAACTATGTTACGTATTTCCAACCAAACTGATTCCAAACATTATAATTAAAGTAATAAGGACCGTCTATAACAATTTAAAAAGTTTCTGAGTTTATACCACTCTTTTCGAATAATACTATAAGATTTTATATTTTGATTTCATAATATCTTAAGTTCTTTGAGTCCAATCGCAACGCGGTTTGGCTCATTCGACTCGATATCGATAGCGCTTACTTATTTTAGTTCCAAGTTTCACGACAAGGGGCGATTCCGAAAATCGGGATCTATGGGCCCTATTACGACGGAGTTAATCTCATTCGACTGGATTTCGATAGCATTACAGATTTCGGTTATGTCCATATAGAACAGATTGCGCCCCCTGGCGGTGGAAGGTGTAACTAAAGGATTTTGAAGCTAACTCGGGTTCTTTGAGTCGCATCACGATGCGGTACGGCTCATTCGACTCGACATCGATAGAGTTTATCGAATTTAGTTCGTTTTTTCGCCACCAGGGCATGCTTTCTTATCTCTGTTTCTATGGGCCGGATCACGACGGAGTATTGGTCATTCGACTCGACAACGATAGAGGATACTAGAGCTTATCGATTTTTGTTCCGAGTTTCAACACCAGGGCGCTTCCTATCTCTGTTTCTATGGGAAGGATCACGACAGGGCATGGCTCATTCGACTCGACATCTATAGAGCTTACCGATTTTAGTTCGTTTTTTCACCACCAGGGGGCGCTTATCTATCTCTGGTTCTATGAGCATGAAGACGATGGGGTGTGGCTCAATCGACTCTACATCGAAATCCTTAACGATTTCAGTTATAATCGTATAAACCGATTGTGCCACTTGGTGGTGGAAGTTGGAACTAACATATACTGCAGTGCGTGCACAGCACGACTGTTATACGGTGCCACAGGCAGCGGGGACCCGAATCGGAGATTCGTTCAGTTTTAGGTTTATACTATTCGATGTGAAAATTAAGAGATTATCCGGCGCATGCGTAACACGACCAGTATACGGTGCCGAAGGCAGCGGGGACCGAAATCACCCACTCGTGGACAGCCACCCGTGAGGTATAGGAACAATAAGTCCACGAGGGGAAAAATAAACGCTACCCGGCACCGATAGCACCCATCCGTTCCAACCCCCACCGCAGGAGGCGCCTGTTTATTAGATTTGAAACAATGAATATAATTACATAACAATAATAAAATATAGAAGGTAAAAAATAAAATTTTTTTGCAAATTGAAAGTTAAATATAAAATATTTTTGAAGTACTATAAGTTCATAATGTCCTAAATTTATGGTATTTTAGTTCAGAAAGTCAATGGTCAGTTCAGTCAATTTTTTTTTTTAATTCTTTCGTAATGAAAGAGAAATTTTTATTGAGAATATTATAATTCTCTTTTAACTTTTGAGAGTTTGAAGGATTGAAAATGATATTACGAAGGTTATATCTGAGAGTTTCGTTCTTATCAAAAGGGAAGTGATGGATCATAAGAGGGCAGCATCCGAATATGTAGTGAACTGCATCTCCTTCTGCTTTATCGCATGGACGTCTAGGTGAGGCTCTTTTTCTTATTTTATGTAAGTATTGTGGGAAACTGCCATGGTTACTCAGATAATACGGCAGTGTTGGCTGTTTGCAGAGATAATTTGGATCGACTTTATTTATAATTTTATAGGTATCTCTGCCCTTATTACATGAGTCCCAAATGGCTTGCCAGTCAGAGATGATTTTCTTTTTAAAATACAATTTTGCTATTGAAATGGGGAACAACAGATCTTTTCTTGATTGATATTGGTCTTGTAAGATGGCTTGCTTTGCTAGGAGATCAGCTCTTTCGTTGCCAGTATCACCCACATGAGATTTAGTCCATGTTATTATAATGGATCGAGTCGGAGGTTCGTTTAGTTACAGGTTTATACTATTCGATATGCAAATTAAGGGATTATTTGGTGCGTGCGTAGCGCGACCAGTATACGGTCCCGAAGGCAGCGGGGACACGGGTCGAAGGTTCGTTCGGTTGGAGGTTTATACTATTCAGTGTTAAAATTAAGGGATATTCCGATGCGTGCGTAGCACGACTGGTATACGGTGCCGAAGGTAGCGTGAACTGGAGGTTCCTCCGGTTCGAGGTTTATCTTATACGAGATTTTCTACAATTCGAGGAACCGATGTAAATTAGGGGCCCGCTAGCGGTCGAAGCCAGCTACTCTATAATATTAATGTCGGTAAACGTGTGTGTGTGCAAATGTCTGATTGTGTGTCTTCACACGCAAAGTCTCTGCGTTCAGGCGACGGACCGACGCGCTTTAGGTACCGAAAATTTCGAAAAAATAGAGCAACCCTCAAGTTACACTCGCTAAGGGGTCCGACCCTTAGCATGAGAGTTATAAATTCGAAAAACTGTTTTAATTACTGAAAAAGAAACCTGTTTAACTAAAATATCCTTCCGACATTTCCAGACAGTGAATTCGTCTTTATTTGACGCATCGTTGAATAAAAATACTACGGAGCTGTCGATTCGAAAATAGGACCAGCGAAGGGGCCGATTTTTGTCATTCCAAAAATTCGATTTTTTTTCAATTCGGAACTCAACTTTTCTTTATTTCGGCCAAGAACTGACCAGTCGTTTTCAAATCAAGTCCGACATGTCAGAAAGGGTTGCCGTAAAGAGGCGGCATAAACGGCCAAAGATTTATCGCCCCACTCCCTTGTCGAAAAACAATGAAGGAATAACTGCACGGAAACAAAAATCGACATACATACGTAAAAAAAATCCCGATCTCAACAAAAGAAAGGTTGTAACGATCGGCCCATAAAATCGGGATATATCATTTAAAAACCGGTTAATGAAAGAATTTATTTCTAATTGGTCAATTTATGCTAATTACTGTGGAAAAAGACACGTGATCACGCGACTCGAGCCGAGGTTCGTTCAGTTAGAGGTTTATACTATTCGATGTACAAAATAAGGGAATGTCCGATGCCGAATGCAGCGGGGAACCGGTTCGGAGGTTCGTTGGGTTAGAGGTTTATACTATTCCATGTGCAAATTAAGGGACTATCCGGTGCGTGCTTAGAACAACCGGTATATTCTGCCGAAGGCAGCAGTTATCCGGATCAGAGGTTCGTTCGGTTAGAGGTTTATACTATTCGATGTGCAAATTAAGGGATTATACGGTGCCGAAAGCTGCCGGGAACCGGGTCGGAGGTTCGTTCTGTTCGAGGTTTATCTTATTCGAGGTTTTTCTGTTGAAGTTTCAAATAATTCTGATTTGATTATTTAAAAAATTACATTTAATGAACTTTTTTTTTGCCAAATTAAAAACAAAAGTTAAAAATATTTTTTGTGTGAATATAGCTTCAAAGTTTATTTTTTAATATTGGGAAAGGGGAGTGGATCTAGGCCTCCGAGATGACGCTGTGTGTTTTCTGAACCGGGCCTGCTACAAGTATTAGTGACGCACAATAGTGATCCACTTTGATCAATGTATCGCAGCAGAAAGATGTAATAAAAAGAGCATTTCCGCTCTTTAATTTGTGATTACATAAATTATATTAAATTTCATAATCGTGAAATAAAAGGGAATTAATACACTTGTTTTATAAAAGGAAATTACAAGTTTTAAATTAAAAAAATTGCTAAGATTAATAGATCAGATTGAACCCATTGACTTACCTTTTCCTAAAAACATTATTTTACAATAAATATACGTACAAAAAATATAATAAATCTACCAAAAACTTTACAAAATCAATCCCATTCCTCTCTTTTACAATTACATACCATAATTTAACCACCAAAACACAGTAAATGTCAATTTAAATAGATAAATCGACATTTTTAACTATAGAGACCTTGGCAATTTTTTTTAAAGCTTTGGCGTAATCCGGGCTTCAGAAAGTTAGATATGTTTTAAAATTATATACACAATTATGAAAACAAACCTAATGAACTTTTATGGTTATTTATATATAAAATCATTTATATATACAATTCTGTTCTACCTGTTTATAAAAAGAATAAATGGCTTCTATATATTAAATAAATTATATAAATACTGAAAAAAAATGCTTATTTATATGAAACTACGAATAGGTTGCCAGAAAATATGTTGCCAACTTTCCTTGTCTCGCCATAATCCCTTTTCGGTACTTTTCGGTTAGCCGGGTGCCAGTAATACATGTACATTTATAAATATATATATATATATATATTAATTCATACATATATATGTGTGTAGATATAAATGTATATATATATACATGTGTGTGTAGATATATGTGTATATATATACAGTGGAACTTCCATTTAACGAAGTCTCATCGTTACACTTAAAAACTTCGTTATGAAGAAAATTCATTAAATAGAAATTAACTTAAATTCATGAAATTTTTTCTTGAGGTATGACAAACAGGTATTGGATTCAGAAGCATTTGATTCAGTTTTAATTATGAAGCCGTCTTTTACAAAACAGTTGTGTACGGTCGATGAAATCACGTCACATTGCTTTGGCCCAAGCTTTCATCAGCTCTGATACACAGAATCTCAAACTAATGTTTTCACTACATCGGCTTTTTTCTGTCTTTTTCGATAATGTATTTCAAGATTTTTTTATTATTCCTTAGACTAATGATTGAAGTTTAGCTGTATTGGCAGGAACAAAAATAACTTTGATGTTCTTCGATTTGTATTTTGAAGCACGTTCTTTTGGCTGTACAAAGCAATTGTCTATCAGCAATGGAAGGTCAGAATGGCACCTGTCTGACTCTAATAGATATTTTTTGTTTCAATGCATCTGACGCCATTGCGACACTTCATCTTCTATATCATTGAAGGTAAAAAGGGTATTTTAACCTCCCCTAACTGTCAGCGCTGAAGTCTCGGAGTGGGAGAATAGTGATAACAAGTGTTTTCTTAGTGGGGAAAAAATTGTTTTGTTTAGCACCAAGCAGAATGGAAATTATTTAAATGTGTTCATTTTCATACAATCGAATCCGCTGAAATAAATTTGCATATCCTTCAAACAGCAATCGCTTAATTTGAATTCTGTACACGTACAAAAGTGGAATAAACTTCGTTATATAGAATATATTTTTCGTTATGTGGAGATTAATTTACATACTAATGGTGTTCAAAGTCAAAGTTCTGCAGAAAATTTCGTTAAGTAGAAAACTTCGTTAAACAGGGACTTCGTTAAAGGGAAGTTCCACTGTATATATATATGTGTGTGTGTGTGTGTGTGTGTGTGTGTGTATGTATATATATCACTGGCGCCCGGCTAACCGAAAAGTACCCAATTTTCTATCCTAACTTTGTAACTGATTTGTAATGTTTTAAAAATTGCCTATTTATTGTACTTGGGTCTAGGACCTAATTACCACTTAAATTAACTTATCAAAAGATTTATTTTCATAACATATTTGTACACTTAAGTTAGCTAAAATGTTAAATGGGACTACGTAGAACTACTAAGTTGAGTAAATCAGGTACTTTTAATTTTATAAACAAAGCACACTCACTTCGAACTAAATGTATCCAGATTTCATTCAATTTATTACAGTATTTCTTTCAAAATCATTTTTTAAACTGTTTATCGTCTGCTTCTTTTATTTTTTTAAATCCAATACCTGTTCATTTGACACTTTTCGATTTGGAAGTACAAATTCATTCAAATATGCCAGAATATTTCCATTACAGTAGGATAGACATTCTTGTTAGGTTTTTTTTTTCTTTGCACAACAAGTTCAATACCATCATATTAATTCTATCTTCACGAATTATGAAACGTATATCGAAACATTTAATGCAGACCACTTGTGTAGAAATGTAAGTAAAATTATCACAAGGAAATTTTCGTAGCTAAAATTTCTTCTTTTCATTATCAGTAGCGGATTTGAAGACTTAGATTAGAAACTAGGAGCACAACATTTTCTTCTCATTATTTTATAGATATAATCTACACTTTCTGTAATAATTATAATCAATAATTATTGCTAACGTTATAATCTAAATACACTGAAAAATATTATTAATTACTGTGTAAAACAGTAAATAAAATCAAAATACTATCGTAAACAATCCGTACAAATGAACAAAGTACATAAAAAATTTTAAGTTTAGTATGGATCACTGCTTTGACGTCAGCAGGTTGTGACGTCACATGTAACAGGCCCGGTTCAGAAAACACACAGCGTCATCTCGGAGGCCCCGGGTGGATGGCATTTGTGCTCATTTCAAGAAAGCTTAAGTAAATTTTTGTACAAAAAAAAAAAAAAAAAAAAGAAAAAAAAGAAAAACCCCATTAGATTAAATAATTTTATCGCCAGATAAAAGTTTTTGGTCGCCAGTGGCGACAGTATTTGTCAACCGCTGATTAACAGCGTAGTTTTGTTTTTGTTGGCTAGTTTATAAGTATGGCTCCTTGTTTGGCTATAATTTAATTGAAATATAATTATTTGGCTATAATTATACATTTTTATTTTATAGTAATCATCATGATAAATTTCTAAAACATTTTCAATGGAAATGTACCAGGAAGATTATTGTTTGCAAATAGTGGTAGCCAATAAAGTAACCGATGAGAATCCTGTCAATAAGTTTTGATTACTTTAAAACTGGAAAATCTTTAACTGTCGTTAAAACAGAAAAAGTTAAAGAAAAAGAAAATCAGGCATGCTGAAACGGTATTGGAAAATTTACTTGAGGCTGCAATATGGTATGAATTGAAATTAAAACTTCACGAATAAAAGTAATTTCTTTTAAATGCGTATAAAAACATGTTTTAAATCGAAGTACTTGAGGTTAAATAAAATTTAAAATATCATAGGAATATGTAGATTTTAATAAGATTCAATTATAATGTTTGATTATTAATGAAAAAAATATATATTCAAATGTTTTTACGAATGTTTATTTTACTCTTTGTAATTTTGCGCTCTCGAGATTCGTGCGCCTATAGCAGTTTGCTCCAACTGCTTCACGCGATAGGTACGCCCCTGTGTTACGGAAAATGAAGCAAGTGTATTATAACTGTTGAATGGTTATTTTATTTGCATTGTATCAACCTATGTTCGTACCAAATTTCATTAAAATGCTCCAGTATTTCTACAAATAATTGACCAAATCTAAAAATTCTCTTGATTTTGTACAACAGTGTAATATTTTAAACAACTTAAAAATCCCATCAGCATGAATATGTAATTTCAATTTCAGTATTTATTTTAATTAACAAGTCTTCATTTCAGCACGGGGAGAATGAAAAATCATCGCAAATTACGTCATAATGAATAAGAGGTCATTTTCACAAGTGGAAATGTTTGAATTTTGTAAAATTGCGATCTAAGTTTTTATTTATATTTGTATTCCTATTTATATTATTTATTTATATTTATTATATTTATTTATGCGTATTTGATACTCTGTAAAGTGTTCGGAAAATCGAGTGAAGTCATTCCAATATTTTTTTCTCGTGACCCGGCACAGGCGATGTAACGAGGACCATGCACATACATCATTTCATTTTCATAAATGAAAATGCATGTTTCCGTTTCATGATGCCTGATTATTATTTTAAATTGATCACGTCATTTTCTCTGGCAAAAGCATTTTTAATTTCTCACAAAATTACCTTAGACTCAATGAGTATTTTTTTCTTTTATTATGTATGCGTGATACTATTTAGTAAACATTCTCGTGCAAGGATTTTCACAAAACAGAACAGCAGTTCATTTAATTGATCGTTAAGTTGTAAATAACTGTTGTTAGCTATCATGGCATCTGCTAATGTTTCTCTAGAAAGATTGAAAAGTAATAATGTTGTAGAAGATGCTGATTCACTTGCAGAACTTCAAGAACGTGTCCCCACACCGACGTTGACTAACATTCTGATTAACGAAGGTAAAAGACTTGAAGAAAGAAGTCGTGAAGAAAAACTGGCAAAATATGATGAGTTACATAAGAACTATTATAAAGTGTTAAAGAAGATATTTGAAAATAAAAGTGGTGAAGGTTGCAGCATTAAAGAAATAAAAACTATCGATCGAGAGTCATCTGTAAACGTGTCTAACAAAAAAAGAAAAAGTATAATTCACCTTTTTCTGCAAGACAATTTAATAGTACACAGGAAAGTTGAAGGCACGGTGAAGTATTTCCTTTATTAAAGTTCAAGTCACTAAATTAATGCACTAACTTTTAAATAACGCCATGTCATGCATATTGGCGCCAAATGTCATCTAAAAACATGATGCTATGAACGCCTTTTTGTTGAATGTAGTGTATTAGGGTGTGATACAAGCTATTGTCATTTCCGCACTATTGTGTAATCGCATTTGTTAAAGCTTCTCTTTAGTATAACGTTTTATTATTTAATTAATAGAATTGTAAAATGTCTGATAACAAAACCGAAACGATTTATGGAGGTTTGGAAAGACCAGATGCTATGTACGTTAAGTTAATATCATCCGATGGTCAAGAATTAACTATCAAGAGAGAGTATATTCTCACTTCTGGAACCATCAAAGCTATGTTGAGTGGACCCGGCCAGTTCGCCGAAAACGAAACAAACTAAGTAAACTTTAAAGAAATTCCATCTCATGTTTTGCAAAAACTGTGCCAGTATTTCGCTTACAAAGTTCGTTACACCAATAGCGCAAGAAAGATTCCAGAATTCCCCATTGCTCCTGAAGTTGCTGTTGAATTGCTCATGGCTGCCAACTTTTTGGACTGTTGACTTGTTTTTGTGCTAGTGTTCCACCCAGTTTCTTTTTTCAAAATTATTGTTTACGGATATATTTAAAAAGAGGATGATGACCTCATATCTAATGCAAATTAATTCCATTAGTGATGTAGTATGTCATTCTACATAGTACGGAACTGTCTTAATAAACAATATTCATTCTTAATTGCAGTCAGTAATTTGTTTAAAAGTATATTGCTTCTTGAAACAATATTTTCCATTTTTATTTATGTCCGTTGTGTTTTTTATACATGCATGTTGAATAAGTAAACAGCATTGGTTCATATTTTTCAGTACTATGATTATTTTTGCATACCTGAACATTTAAAAAATAAATATCTGTGCAGATTCTGTGGTTTTATGTTAAATTAAATATTGTGTGTTTTATAATAAATTAATCACTGTGTGTGTTTTATAATAAAATAAGGTAAAGATGTCATATATATATACGCACCACATTGGCGCGATTGCAACAAAATGCCAATTTTATGCCAAACATGGTAACCCGGTTATTTTGTTTATGTGTTAATAAGTGTTAATATTTACGATTTATTGTGATATTTATATTTATTATTATGTTTATTATTTATAACTGTTCATTTATTATTGCATGCTATTTGTAACGGTACTTCTTTATTATCCCGTCGACCACTTTTCATAAAAAAAACTATCGCCAAACTGTATGATTAAACGCCAAAAATGCAGTCCCATTTACTTGATGAAAGAAGCATTATACGTGTTTGTTATGTCATCAAATAGTTTTTAATTCGACATTTGCGTGTATTTTTCATTATGTTTTACTGATTCATGAGTTATTTCATTAATTAAAATAACAATTGTGCCCTTAAATTCTTATATTTTATCTATTTATTTATTTTGATATTCCAATGGCAACATTCTCCCGTTTATTTGGCGTTACAGTTTGGCGATAGTTTTTTGTTATGAAAAGTGGTCGACGGGATAATAGAGAAGTACCTTTGTAACTAATATTCAAAAACAAAGTTTTCGCCAAATTTACGGGGGGGAAATCGCACCAATGTGGTGTGTGTATGACATCTGTGCCTAAAATAATTCCTGTGTGCTTAAAATAAAAATTGTGTGTGTTTTATAACATAATAAAATCAAACTAGCATGATGTTTTAGCAATCTTGGCCGAACGGGTTCTCAAAAACAGGGTATTCTGGCCAAAATGGCGCAAACAAAAATCGCTCCAATCCCAGTGCGCTAGCGACAGCTGTTCCAAAAATATTTATATCAAGCGTACAATGGTTTGCATTTTTATACGGAACACTTCTCCATTTAAAGATTTTATATGCTGTTTACATCAGATATTTCTTTCCTGAGGTTCCCAAAAGCTGATTTAGGTATGTTTTTCGTTCGTTTATTATTTTTTTACAATTTTCCCACTGACAATAACAATTATTTATCACAAAAATACCTCTTAGGTTTGTTAAAATTTCGAAAATGGCGATAAAATTTTATTTTAGCATCGTATTTATGTTTTTAAGATGGTGCAAAAACATGGTTTAATAAAAGTATGTGTGACCGTTTTTAGGTGCGTTCGTAATTATATAAATACGTAGCACCTATAGTCGTCGCTTGGTCCGTCCGTCTGTCTGTCTGTCCGTCCGTCCGTCTGTCTGTCTGTCTGTCCGCATATAACAACGCAAAAACTACCCAACCAAATGGTTTGCAATTTAAAATATATTATCTTTGCAGAATTTTGTCGAGACATTTCAAATTTTATTAAAATCGAATCAAAACTTTAGGAGATATTAATAAAAATATTTATTAAGAAATTTGATTTTTTTTTTTTTAAATCGGTACTTTTTTGTTATAGGAGCTTCCGATGGATGTTAAATCGTCAAGCGACCGAGATACTTATTTTATTACAGAAATTAATCTGCAGACGATATAATTCATTTCACAGAATTAAAAATCACCAAGATCTGAATATTTATATAACTAGCTGATACATAAATATCTGAATATTTATATAACTAGTTAAGATATTTGTATTAACAGTGTCATAAAATATATACTTAACTAGCTGTTTAACCCGTTCTACGCACGAGTTATCATGAATTTAATTCTAAAACGTGCGTACGAGCGCACCTCGTTTGTAACGTTTGACGTACAATTTCAAACTTGTTTCAAGCTAAATGCAGGCTAGATTTGGACTGACAACAAGCTAAAAATTAATTGGATGATCCCGCCATCTATTGACGGTTATTATAATTAAAAAGGGAAAAATCCTATTTTTGGATATAAAATCGATATATGATCTTCAAGTTCACTTTAACACGGCCCCAATCAAAAATGGTTTGAGTAATATTTGTTGTCCATGTACAGGACTTCACAAAAGTCATCGGATCGATCGCTTTCGATGTGCGATAATTGTTAGAAGTACTACATTTTAATTGACATGAGATGCCCTGCTTTCAACATTGCGGAAATTATATATATTGTTGATATACATTATTATAAGTTTTTATGAAAAGATGGTGTGCTAGACATTTATTATTCATCTACAGGGAAAAGTAAAAATATAAATAGCATAACTGCAATTGTTTGATGTGCATGTCCCCGATACTATACTATTTCTTTGATGATTGAGATTCTGATATATGCGTTTCCTATAATATTTTAAAAATAAAACAATGCATGTGTTAGATTTAATTTTGTTTTACAGGGCTGCACAAAATAACTCAAATATACTTTCGTCTACGGATTTCGAATGATAACTACTGAAAGGGCGCTTTCTATTGCGTCATTCATTTTCATGCTTAACTAAATTTTCGTATATCAAGGAATGTTTATACATTGTATATATAAACAGGGCTAGAAAAAGAATTGTTCGAAGGCGCTGACGTATAAGAAGGTAGTTGATGAGAGTACTTTTTAATCTGTTTCCCGATTTTTATGTGAACTAAATTTTAGTAAAGTATCTTGTTCGAATAAAAAAAAAAAAAAAAAAAAACATATACTGGTTGTAGTAAAATATGTGGATACGTTGCTGACAATGGTTGTTATCTGCTTGAAAAGAGTTTTGTTATGCGTTTTTTAGCTAAATGAAATTTTAGTACAATATGTTGTATGGATAAAAATATATAGATAATTTAATACGGTTCTGAACTAAATAATTCGAATGTATTATCGTCTATGGGCAGTGCTTTAAGTTTGGTAAAAATGCCTAGAGTGGCATAAAAATGAAACGTGTTATTGAGATTCATTGTAGTATGTTCCTGCTTGAAAGTGAAGTGCATTAATTATATGCACTTCAACTTTTTTCTACACAAAATAGTGTGAGTAGCATTTATAATTCATTTAAACAGGGACACGCCATGGACTATATTGCATAATTGCATTACTGTCCGAAGACAGTTGTTTGATGAGTGCCTTATGAAATTGGCATGCGTTATTAAAGTTGAGCGATAACATCTTCCGTAAACATAAAAATATATGTAATATTTAATATAGACTTTTTTACGGAGTGCACAAAAGAATTTCATTGCATTTTCGTTTATGATAGAGAAATGTAGGAAGGCGAGTTGCAATGGAGGTCAGGGTAGTTCCACCAATCAGAACTGACTATTTGTAGTGTGTGACCTTCAGCATGACGTCAATTGCAGCTGCCCTATTATGCATTTTCAAGCTTAACTTATTTTTGGCATATTATGCAGTTTGTATCTAATTTATAGAATATATATACAGGGTACCCAAATAAATTCAAATTACTATCTATGATGGATAGGAACTTCTGACAATACGTTTACAAATGTGTTACGCGTTTTTTTAAAAGTTGATCTGAAACTTGCTGAAATGTTGTGTGAATCTATATAATTAATATTATAAAGAAGCAACGTTTGTTTATTTGTTTATAGGGGAAAATATCTGGTACTACCGAACCGATTTCAAAAGTGATAGTGACAGTTCCTACTCCAACATATGCTATATTTTATGTTGGTGGGGTACTACACGGGGGGGAGGGAGGGGTGGCAAGAGTGAAAAACGTATTAAATTGCGATTCTTGCGATACTGAAGAATCTAGAAACTTGAAATTTGGCATGGTAGCTACTTATAAATTTTCTAAAAAAATCAAAATTTATAAGGGTGAAATGAAAGGAAAGCGGTCTAAAAACATTCTTAATTACGATTTCTAATGAATCGTTAGGCAGGGCCATAACTAGTATTTTGTTCATCAGTCGCAAGTGTGATTTTTGGGGCCCCTTCACCATTTTCCAAAATTAATTTATAAATAAAAATTTTTGATTCATTGATCTTATTTTTTGTTTTAAATCTGAAATAATTGATAGAAAGTATATTAACCTTCAAATGTTTAGGTTGCTTTCTTTAAAAACCGACCTATCACAATCATTTCGTTTATATATTATATATGTATAATGAAAATCTTGTCATTATCATAAAGTGTGAAGTACTGAATCAGTTTGAAGCTAATGAGGACAGTAAATTAATCTGTGAGTATCGTGGATGAATTCGTTAATCAAGTTATAGTTATAGTTCGTTTAGAAGGACACAGAAAAGCACAAAAACATTTAAAACTTAGCACCACGATAACGTCCGAAATACTGAACCAATTCTAACCTAATTGGGACAGTGTATTAATCGTGTGAGTATCTTGAACGAAATCGTTAAACAAGTATTGATTAAGAATTTTGACCCTACGTTATCACGTAATGAAAAAAAACAGCCCTACTAAAAGAAAAATATATAAAATCAATTAATACATTTTTACTTCGGTTTATCCGATTTCAAGTTTTTTTCTCTAAATTTCGTTATTTGTCTTTTTGTACCGAAATTCGAATCAAATCCTCTTTCCGCGCTCCCTTCTACACTTACATCCGGGGCATATGCCTCCTTTGTTTCCCCTATTTTCGGCCTTGTTTTTAGGTATAGAAGCTTGAAATTCGACATGACTATTACTTTTAACACGCAAATGCACAACATAGAACAGTTATTTTAAAAAAATTGAAATTAAAAAGCGTTTCTAAATAACTTTTTGAAGTGAAAACTTCTTTAGGCGCGTTGGGTATGTTTTGAGATGGGAAAAAAAACATTGAACTCGCGACATTGTTACTGTAACCAACACCTCTGTATGTAAGTATGTACATGTATTGTGTATAGTTAGGTATGAAGTAGGGCGGGGTATGAAATGTATGAGTAGTGTGAACCAGAATTTTTAAATAATAAACTAAGCGACATTTGAAATTCAGTTCCTAGCGGAACGAAATAAATCAAATTTTAAAGATGTATAGGGATCAGTCTAATTAGTCATTTAACGAAGGGCACTGGAAATCACGCCTCCCCTCCGGCCCCCCTTTACGGTGTTTTAACTAACTATGCCTCGTTTCCATATCTCAACAACGGACAGTCCAATTTCAACGCGACTGATTTCAAACATTATAATTCACTGAGTAATGAATCGCCGTAACATTAAAATAATTGTATGAGTAGCGTCAACCAGAATTTTTAAATAATAAACTAAGCGACATTTGAAATTCTGTTCCTAGCTGAACGAAATAAATCAATCTTTAAAGACTTATAAGGATCAGTCTAATTAGTCATTTAACGAAGGGCACTGGACCCTCCGCACCCTAACGCCCCCCCCCCTTTTACGATGTTTTAACTAGCTATGCCTCATTTCCATATCTCAACAACAGACAGTCCAATTTCAACGCGACTGATTTCAAACATTATAATTCACTGAGTAATGAATCGCCGTAACATTAAAATAAATGTATGAGTAGCGTGAACCAGAATTTTTAAATAATAAACTAAGCGACATTTGAAATTCAGTTCCTAGCGGAACGAAATAAATCAAATTTTAAAGATGTATAGGGATCAGTCTAATTAGTCATTTAACGAAGGGCACTGGACCTCCCCTTCCCCCCTCCTCCCCTTCCCTAATTTCATTTAGCAACAAAAAAAAAAGGTCACGTTTTTTATAAAGTATAAAATTACTGGTATATATTTCTCGTTTTTTCGAATATCTAAATTAGTCCGATAGCGGGCAAAGCTCGCTATTATATTCTGTCATAATAATATCTGTCATGTGGACTAAATGCGATATTTAAAAAAAAAAAAATCAAAATTAAACATATTGTACACATTTAAAATGTTAAAATATACGAATATTTCCGTAATTGGGTTTTTATCATGCTTCAATACGTTAATCAAACTCATATATTTACTACATTAAAGACGTGAGTATAAAAAATCACAAATTTACTGAATGGTGTATACAAACGTTTTGTATACACCATTCAGTAAATTTGTGATGTTTTGTACTCACGTCTTTAATGTAGTAATGTTTCATGGTGTAATCGCCCAGCATTTATATCATATATTTACTATTCTCTATTACACATATTAATACTCGCTTTGTATTATTCTGAAACATTTAAAAAATCTGTTAAACTTTCGATAATATGTCAGATTTTCTTTTTAATTCTTTAATGACGTGATATTAATCTGCTTTGTGCACATACACATACTCAGACTCCTTGTATTATTGAGAAATCTTTCCGTTTTATTACCGCTATGACGTCAATAAATTTTATTTCATATTAATCTTTTTTTCAATTGGTGAAACTTTTTATTTCATTTTCGTTTTTCACGTGGAAATCGTCTGATAGAAAAAAAAAAACAAAAAACAGTGGCACTCCGGGAGTGCCGACAGAAGTGAAAACTTGTGAACAATTACGTGTATATTTTTTGAATCGTCAGGAAATGTTTTATTGTGCAGGAAGTATGTTTAAATGAAGTGTTTTTTTATTCATTATCATAAACTACTACTACAAAAATTATACTACAATTTTCATTTAATGTGCTATACAGTCCGTTGTTGAGATATGGAAACAAGGCATAGTTAGTTAAAACACCGTAAAAGGGGGGGTCGGAGGGGGGAGGGGAGGTCCAGTGCCCTTCGTTAAATGACTAATTAGGCTGATCCATATACATCTTTAAAGATGGATTTATTTCGTTCAGCTAGGAACTGAATTTCAAATGTCGCTTAGTTTACTATTTAAAAATTCTGGTTCACGCTACTCATACATTTATTTTAATGTTACGGCGATTCATTACTCAGTGAATTATAATGTTTGAAATCAGTCGCGTTGAAACTGGACTGTCCGTTGTTGAGATAGGGAAACGAGGCATAGTTAGTTAAAACACCGTAAAAGGGGGGGCCGAAGGGGAGGCGTGGGGTCCAGTGCCCTTCGTTAAATGACTAATTAGACTGATCCCTATACATCTTTAAAATTTGATTTATTTCGTTCCGCTAGGAACTGAATTTCAAATGTCGCCTAGTTTATTATTTAAAAATTCTGGTTCACGGTACTCATACATTTATTTTAATGTTACGGAGATTCATTACTCAGTGAATTATAATGTTTGAAATCAGTCGCATTGAAATTGGACTGTCCGTTGTTGAGATAGGGAAAGGAGGCATAGTTAGTTAAAACAGCGTAAAAGGGGGCCGGAGGGGAGGCGTGGGGTCCAGAGCCCTTCGTTAAATGACTAATTAGACTGATCCCTATACATCTTTAAAATTTGAGTTATTTCGTTCCGCTTGGAACTGAATTTCAAATGTCGCTTAGTTTATTATTTAAAAATTCTGGTTCACGGTACTGATACATTTATTTTAATGTTACGGAGATTCATTACTCAGTGAATTATAATGTTTGAAATCAGTCGTGTTGAAATTGGACTGTCCGTTGTTGAGATAGGGAAAGGAGGCATAGTTAGTTAAAACACCGTAAAAGGGGGGGCCGGAGGGGAGGCGTGGGGTCCAGTGCCCTTCGTTAAATGACTAATTAGACTGATCCCTATACATCTTTAAAATTTGATTTATTTCGTTCCGCCAGGAACTGAATTTCAAATGTCGCTTAGTTTATTATTTAAAAATTCTGGTTCACGGTACTGATACATTTATTTTAATGTTACGGAGATTCATTACTCAGTGAATTATAATGTTTGAAATCAGTCGCGTTGAAATTGGACTGTCCGTTGTTGAGATATATTTAAAGTAGGCATAGTTAGTTAAAACACCGTAAAAGGGGGGCCGGAGGGGAGGCGTGGGGTCCAGTGCCCTTCGTTAAAAGACTAATTAGACTGATCCCTATACATCTTTAAAATTTGATTTTATTCGTTCCGCTAGGAACTGAATTTCAAATGTCGCTTAGTTTATTATTTAAAAATTCTGGTTCACGCTACCATACATTTCATACCCCGCCCTACTTCATACCGAAGTATATACAATACATGTACATACTTACATACAGAGGTGTCGGTTACAGTAACAGTGTCACGAGTTCAATGGGTTTTTTCCCATCTCAAAAAATGCCCAACGTGCCTAAAGAAATTTTCACTTAAAAAAAATGATGTAGTTGACTGTAAAAACATACTAAAATTACATTACAGTCAGCGTTCTACAATGCCACATTTAACATATATTCGTATTGTTTTGTGCTGCCCTGTAAAATAATTATAAATACAATATTCATCCTCTTCAAGAAAAAACATGCTGTAGTTGACTGTAACAACATACTAAAATTACATAACGGTCAGCGTTCTAAAAGCCCCGGATTTAAGACATATCTGTACTCTTTTGTGCAGCCCTGTAAAATAACTACTAATGCTACATTCACCGTTTTCAAGAAAAAAAAAACATGCTATAGTTGAGTGTAACAACATACTAAAATTACATTACAGTCAGCGTTCTACAATGCCACTTTTAACATATATTCGTATTATTTTGTGCAGCCCTGTAATATAATTATAAATGCTATATTTATCCTCTTCAAGAAAAACCATGCTGTAGGATAGATAGACAGACAGATATAGAAACAGACATATAGAAAAAGAACCTCCCGGAGCAATAAGTACTTATGTACTACTGTGCTAATCATCCTTAATCCTGTCTAAATTTTGTTGTTGCGTATTTAAAAAAAAAAAAAAAAAAAAAAAAAAAAAAAGTTTTCTGGAATTCCGTCCAAAGGATTGTCAACCTTTAGCCTGCCTTTTATAGCTTGATTTAGCTTGTTGTAAGTTCTACAACAGGCTAAAATAGCTACAACAAGCTAAAAACGGTCACCTTGAAAAGTACGTTTGTAAATATTTGAAAAACACGTTTTTCCGCTCTCTGGAAAAATTTGGTAAGATGCTAAGTAGATGGTTTTAGTAAGATGCTTTTTCTAAAGTAGATGCTTTGGTAAGATGCTTTTGGCACCATCTATATATTTAAAACGCTAAGCGATTTCTTTCGACAATCCGTGAGAACAAACTACTGCATCAAATTACATCATTCTTTTTTTAAATAAAAGATATTTGGACACAGATTTGTTATCGTGCATTCGTTTGTTCGAAAATTTAATTAATTAACCGTAATTTTCAATTAAACTTTTACGTCTGCTAATGACGTCATAATCGGATAACGCCTACTGTTCCGAAGCACAGAGTTTATTTTCTAAACTCTGTGGTTGAATAAAAGAGAAATAATAAATATTAAAAGCACGCGGTTTTAAGGCCGAATTTGTTAATTTGCAAGTTTAATTTCGGTAAAAATACTTATCCGCGTGTTTTATAAGCGAATAAAAATTCATATTTATTGTAACGTCACGGGAATATTGTCCATTGGGTTTATTTTATCATTATGCATTATAACTTTGTTGATGCCATTTTTTCATTACAATTAAATACAAAATATATTTATATTTGTGTGCATGGTGTTTAAGCATTAATGTAAGGTACATGAAGTACGTGTGAAAAGTTTGCGCCGGTGAAAATGACGTTATGCTTAGCTTGAAGTGCATTTTAACATTGATAAAACTAAAGAGAAAAATGTATATGATTGTGTCAACATGACATAATTTTACTGATTTTTGAATTCATAATTATAAAGACTAGAATTGGAGCCGTCATTGATTTCTTCATCTTGATTGCATACCTTGATTACATGTTACCAATTGCTTTTTTTTTTTAATTATAGGATAGAAGATTTCCTTTTTTAATAAAAAAAATCACAAAAGTAAAGGATTTCAGGATATTTAAAGTTATAAAAAATAGTGTTATGGTAGAAAAAAATCTTGAAATAATTATTGTATTTTTTGCTAGAATAAACAATGTAAGACTAATATTTCATAGGAATTATTTTGGTAGATTTATTATAAGTTCATTTAACAGTTCCTCATTAGCGCAAAGTCCTATTTCTTTCACTGTGAATTTCTCTTTCGATGTCAAAAAATGTTTTTCCACTTTTAGACGCCAGCCAAAATACAGTGGCAATTTTTAGAAATGTACAACAGTTGTGACAACAAAGGCGCTATCGCTTTAGCTTTCATCGCGCTTACATCACTTCGCAATACTACAAATTTCTATTTTTTACTACATTTTACAATTTCAATTCTTACATCATCAATTAGAAAAAAAATTAGCTTTCGATTGAAATTTATTTGAAAACTGCCGATTAATTTAATGACTTTTTAAATAATTTTCAAGCATGAAAAGTTTTTTAATTCTATCTTATCAATGACCACCAGTTTACTTCAATAATGTAAAATAGCCCCTGGGAAAGTTGCCACAATTGAAAATAGATTTCCCTAACCATCATAAAAAGTGAATAATAATAATAATTAAAAAAAAAGTGATAAATCATAAGATCAGATTATCCATAAGATAGAACATTTTGGCTCTAAACAAAAATCTGTCAGAAAAAAAAGAAGACTATTTTTAGTTTATGTTGAACATAAAATTGATATGTTGAATTCGTTGATGAATATGTTCCATCAGATATCAGGATATGCTAGGAATTGCATTTTTTTATTTTTTACATTTGCCAACTGTATAAGAAGAAAAATATCCCCGACTGTGATGGAAAAGGGATAATCATCCTGATTATGTCAAGGAACCGAAGAAACCATACAAATAAATTACACTTGAAAACATTAAAAATCTCCCTCATCTGCAGATAGATTTATTACTGTAAAAAACTTCTTAATCTTTGCATAAAAATTGATTAGCTTAAAACAATGGATGCGTTTTAGAAGATATGGATTTGAAACGAACAATGATTAAAGAGGACATTTTAAAACTTTTAATTTAATCATTTTAAAACTTTTTTAACGTCGAATTTCGACGGTGCTTTTGGGCATATGCAATGCACATGCGCATAGGAGCACATTCGGTTGCATTATCACGGGGGGGGAGATGTGTGCTTTATTTACTATGTTCTGTTATTTACTGAATATGATATGAACGAAGGAATATACTATTTGTATATACTTCATAGGTCCATGAATTTTTTTTCTTGCCGTGGGGAATATGGTGGTAATATTAAACTGATTTGCATTACACAGTTATTTATGGATTGTTTGTTTGGAGTTTGCATCGGAAATAGTATTGTATTTGACTGGGGAAAAAAATTAAATAAAATATTTGAAAGACTGTTTTATACGCGCCCCTTCATAAACAATAAAGAAGCTTATTTTACTGATATTGTTATAGTATTTTTTGCGTCAAGTTTTGACGGGTTCAATCTAGTGTTTAATTTTTTCGTCAATCGAGCCAATCGGCACAGGATACGGAACTTTTCCCCATTCAGATACGCAGTTAAGGTTGGTCTCAAACAACAGTAAAACTAGCAACAACATTGTTTTAGCTCTATAAGAGTTACAATACTGATATTAATTGCTCCGGTTCGCTTTGGGCCCGATTACGGTAGTTTCCCCTGGAAAAAAAAAACTGTAGAAGTCCTTAACATTTGTTTCGAATGAAGCTCGGTGAACAAAGTATTAATTAATAATGCAAACAACGCTAACATAAACAAGGAGGCAAAAATTTGAATTCAAATGTATATATTTGTTAAACTTTCCCCCTCCCACCTACTCTTAAAAAAAAATAAGAAAAATAAAAAGAAAGTTACAGCATTGAATTCAAAATGGCGTTAAGCTACGCTTTCGAACTTAAGTAATTGACTGCAAACTCGATTATGAAACTTTCACTTAACTATAACATGTATCTAATAGCCCTGAGGATACTTCCCAGTTATACGGACCTTGGGGCTTTTTTAAAAAGCTTGACGCAATCCGGGTTTAAGAAGTTGAGATTTACTGCCAAATGATATAAACAACTATGAAAATAAAACTGATGAATTATTATGCTGGTTTACACATGTACTTTTAAAAATTGCATCTGATTACACTTATTAGATGAATTACTTCTGTTTGCATTTAATAACGGGTAAACGGCTTCTGTATATTGAATGAATTGTGAAACTATTGGGAAGAGGTAGACAGACGGGTAGTGACAGAGATAGGCTAACGGGTTACGAAACAAATAGGCAGACGGGTATCGAGACAGGTAAAAAAAAGGTTGACAGACGAGTAGAGAGATGGGTACAGAGATGGGTCACGAGACGGGTAGCGAGACGAGTAGTGAGACCGATATACAGGCATGTAGAGTAAAGGTTGAGAGACGGGTTGCGTGGTGGATAGAGAGACGGGCAGACAGAAGAGCACAGAGATGAGTTAACAGACGGTTAGAGAGAGAAGTATGTACACAGACAGACGTGTCGAGAGACTGATAATGAAACGGGAAGCAAGGCAGGTAGAAAGACGGATAGACAGATGGATAGCGAGACGGGTAAAGAGTTGGGTGGAGTTTGGGTAGAGGAATTTTTTTAAATTCAAATGTAAATATTTGTCACAAAGAAAATGTTGCAACAATGAAATTAAATTTGCGTTAAGCCACGCTTGCTAAAATATGCTATTGGCTGGAAATCCGATTACATAACTTTAAAAAAGCTTGGCTTTTTATAAGATCAAGCAAAAAAAAAGATATTATTTGCCAAATGTTATAAAAACAAATCTGATGGACAGTACTTCTTTTCTATTTTTTTAACAGTGTTTATGGATTTATGTATGATATTTTGTAATGCTATCATTTAATTTTCTCTTTTTCATTATGTCGTAATTGTTAATCCTATGTTCTTAACAATATCACTCCGACTAATCCCTTTGAGGGAAGTCCTAGTAAGGTACCTATATACGAGGATCAATCTGAAAGTTAACGGCGTCCACTTAATTAAATATGAGCCCTCACTAGGTGGCGTGTTAAATTTTTCCCGCTAACACCTTGTCACGTGGTCACCAGGGCTAGTTGAAACAAATCCCTATGCAGACTCACTCTTACTAAGGATGTCGATCTCGCGGGTAAAATTCTGCGTAATAATTTTTTAGTATTTTGAAGTAAGTTTAAATAAAAAAGATTGTTTTAAGAGAAAATTAAAGTATTTTCTAACTTCTCATCCTTTATATACAGCCATATTTAGGTGGTTTCAAAGATGGCGGGCGAAGTGGAAGTCCCTTAACACCATTCTAAAATGAAAATGCTGAAAAGCTAAAGATAATTTTAAAAAGATAACCCACATATCAATTAAGTCTCTGAATATGGATCGGCAACAATATTTAAGTTGCTACATAAAGATTTAAAAGTGGTGAAGCTTTGTAGCAGATCGCTGCTTCATGAGCTGATCAAGGAGAAAAAAAGAACACATGAATGTTTAAATGTAATGTTATGGTTCCAAGACATGTCGGTAAAAATTTATTCTTATGATTTTATGTCTTAAGAGAGCACAGGGCTCTCTTAAGACATAAAAGCAGGGGAAGCCCGACGTTACTCTGGGGGCCCCCTCCATCAAATTATACCATCAAAATTTCGAGTAAACAACAATTTAGAAAGAGCGAGCTTCTTATATAAAAATTTCGTAAGAAAACAGTGCATTTTTTGCCCTCATTGATTTTTTTTAATAAAAAGTTATTTTAAAAAATAAATTTGGGGGTGCCTTTGTATTTCTTTGGATATGTACGGGCTTCCCGGGCCTATTCGGTAAACAGGCCCTGCATGAGCAAGCAAAATTTTGCGGCAAACATGAAACGAAAATACAAAGGCAATACAATATTTAATACATACGGCAACATGTATTAAATTTTCAATTCATTTTCGGCAGTGAATTACGCCTGTAAAAAGCAGGATAAAAATTCACTGGTTATTATTCAAGGATTACAGGCGTAATTCACTGCAGAAAACTAATTAAAAATTAACTGTGTTGCCGTATGCTGGGAAGTCAGAGCGCTATTCTGAGGACCCGGGTACGAATCCCGGCTCGGGACATTTTTCACTTTGTTGGTTTACGCTTGAAAAAAAGCAGGAAAAAAATTCACTGGTTATTATTTAAGAATTACAGGCGTAAATCACTGCTGAAAATGAATTAAAAATTAATCCGCGCATTAATTCTTGAGATTTATTTATTTGTGAAAATCATGAAAAAAGTAGCATAGTAGCGCCTACACCAAAACGTAATCAGCTTCTATATATGTCAAGGGCTAACTCAATCTGTATATTGTTGTAAATCAGTGTATTACGTCTTGAGAAATCATGAATCTATTGCAGAAATCCCGAAAATTGCCACATAGCAGCGCTACCTGTTGCGCTATTTACGCTAAAAACTAATCACCAATTTATATCAGGAAGTAACTGAATATGAAGTTTTATTAAATTCCGTGCATTAGTTCTTGAAATAGAGCGCCCACAAAATTTTTGTCACATACAGACGGACAGAATCATAGACAGTCATTTTCTAAAAACAGTAAATTCGTGTTCAGGACCTTCTAAAATCCGTCGGAAACCAGAAGTTGAAATTTTTCAGGACTCCAATACTTTCTTCTTGTAAAGATAGAAGAAAGTAATAAATGGGATACGGGGATTTTTAAAACAACCTTGGTCCGTGCCAATTCAAAAAGTTTTAAATATCCAAAAATTGTGTTATACTTAATTATATAGCTATATAATTCAAATAAACCAAGTTACGTGAGAGAGTTATGGCTAGTACACAACAATTTAAATTTTGTATAAATTACAAAGTTAAATTACAAAATTATGGTAAAATTAAAAAACAAAACAAATTTTGTTAATTCAAGTAAAATTGATGAAATTTTGTTAAAATTTTGTAAGAGTGTTAACAATATTTTTTTTGTCAATGCAACAAAAACAAATTTTTACTCCAATTAAAAATTTTGCTTGAAGCAACCAAATGTACTTAACAAATCATGTTTTGTTGTTTTAATCAATTCCTTTTTCTGGGTGTGTTACTGACGATATTAAAAATCAAATTGTCTCTCTTTATTACGCCAATACTTCCGCTTGTATTTCTTTTCTCAGTCCCTAATTACCCTAAGTGGGCACAGACCCTATTTAAAGGATCCAACGAAGTTAAACTCGTCGTGGTGGTCATTTCTAAGGGGGTCCCGCGGCCATATCTCCTATAGGAATGAAGTAACCCCCGGGGGTTAAGGTAGTAAGACCTTGTTGGTGCTCAAACCCCTTCATCTAACATATCAATAGATAGATCTCGCCAAGCATTATGGTCTAGTCCTACTCTCTTCCCCTTCCTTAAGAAGTATTTTTTTCTGTTTCAACTCTTTTTAAATTTTAGTTTTTCCCATCTTTTCCAGCCCTTTTAAGCTCCACAGAGGGCATAGGCCTCTTCTAAATGATCCAACGAAGTTAAACTCACCGAGTCCGGCATTTCTAAACGGGTCCTGAGGCCCTATCTTCCATAGGAACGGATTCTTGAATGTCAATCCCCCCCCCGGGTGGTAGACATTCAAGGTGGTCAAACTCCATCATGTAACGTATCAAAAGTTTGATCTCGCCAAGCCCTTTTGTCTGGTTCTACTTTCCCCCTCCCTTTTCTTATTTTTTTTCCATTTCTCATAATTATTTTAGTTTTTCCCATTTTTCTCTGATCCTATGTGTCGGACAGCTCCAAAATTTCACCAAAATTAGCTGTAAACCACCTACAGGTAATTTCCACCCCCCCGCTCCTTTAGCGCCCTCGGTTTTTACGTATCTCTCGAGGGGGGGGGCGTCAGAGGGACGCAAAAGGGCCATCCCTTTAAAAGTCCCATCTCTCAATTGCAAGTGAGGATTCATTTTAAAGGTCTCGTAGAGCACTTGTGTTTTGTATAGCACTCCCCTCCCTTCCCCCCACCGCTCTCCAAGAGCCCGTCAATTAATGCTAACTCCTCATTTGTTAAACAACTTCTCTTAGCTGTATCCATCATAAAAGCTGCTATCATAGAACTTTTCATTGCCTTTTTAAAGTTATCTATTAAGTATTAAAGTGTTTTGCACCATTAAAAATAGTTTAAAGAGTGTCATTAATCCAGCACATTTGTAAACAACATCTACCTGGCCACGCGTCAGTCCATTAGAGCCACACATTTTTACTAGTATATTTATTAGAAATATATCTAGTCACCGAATCTTTTAAAAATTTTGTGTGTTTGTTTGTAATATATTCCGCCATCCTCACAAAAAATCTTAGAGCGCTAACTAAGTTCTAAAGTGGAGAAGCTGGCTTACGCTAATAAACACGTTTTTTTTTTTGGACGAGTTAGACTTGGCCGAAAAAATCTTAACAATAAAAGCTGCGGGTGGCCAATCTACATTTTGCCGTAAGGTAGAATTTTTTTCGCTTGTATTTCAATATAAAAATAAAATAACGTAATAAATGAAATAACTTCTATTATTTTAAAAAAGGAAATAAAAATAATAAATAAATGATAGTTTGATATAAATAAATGTTGATATACATAATAAAAATAATTTATAGAATTAAAATAAAAAATAAAAGTAAATAAACAGCAATAAACATATATATATAATACAAAAACAAAGTTTTCCCCAATTTGGCGGGGGAAAAATCGCGCCAACGTGGTGCGTATATGACATCTGCGCCAATAAATAAATACATAATTAAATAAATAAAATACAAATAATTCGGACCCACTCACCAAAGTGTTAATTATCGGTAAGTATAAACAAAACAAAATTACAACATATTAATGTAAACAGAAAAAAAAATCTTGGATATTTATTTATTTACGTTATTTGTTTTAAGTGTGCTTCTTGGCTAATGAATGAATGTTTGTGATGTCAGTTGAAACTGACCTATTGCACGTGACTATGCATCGCTACATATTTTCAGTGCATTTTCTCTTTTCATATGGCACCGCCGTTTAAGGGCACTATTGTCTTTTTAATTAACGAAATATATAATAAAACAGTAAAACATCATGAAAAATACAGGTAAATATCGAATTAAACACCACTTGATGACATAACAAGCACATGACATGCTTCTGACGTCAAGTGAATGGCGTTAAATCCTAAAGGTTGGCGATAGTTTTTTCTATGAAAAATGGTCGACGGTATAATAGAGAGGTAACAAAAAACAAGTGGGTAAGTGTGATCGAAGATTGCTCAAAGGGTTTCGCTTAATATTCCTTTCAAAACACTTTATTCTTTCTTTAATAAATTCAAATAAATTTCATTTAGATACAACAACAAAAAAAGTCATGTTTTTTATAAAGTAAAAAGTTACCGGATTATTTTTTCGTTTTTTCGAATATCTAAACTAGCCGGATAGTGGGCGAAGCCCGCTATTATATTCTGTCTTAATAATATCCGTCATACGGACTAAATGCAATATTTAAAAAAATAATTTCAAAATTAAATAAATTGTACACCTTCAAAGTGTTAAAATATGCGAATATTTCCATAATCGGATTTTTATCACGATTCAATATGTTTCTCAAACTCATATTTACTATTCTCTATTACTGATATTGATACTCGCTTTGTATTAGTCTCAAACATTTGAAACATTCTTTAAACTTCCAATATGACGTCAAATTTTCTTTTTAATTCTCTAAGGACGTGATATTAATCTGCTTTGTGTACATACACATACCCATACTCCTTGCATTATTGAGAAATCTTAGACATTTTCCGTTTTATTACCACTATGACGTCAATCAATTTTATTTCATATTTATCTTTTTTTCAATTGGTGAAACTTTTTATTTCATTTTCATTTTTCCCGTGGAACTCGTCTGATAGAAAAATATTTATTGTAGAAAGAATTCCATTGTGAATTTTAAATTTTTGGCATCTGTTTATAATTAAAAAAAATTTTATTTAATAGAAAAAGGCTGTTAGAATTTTGGTTTTTTATCTCTATTTAATAAAATAATACGAATTTTACAAATTTTAATATTTTGAGCTCTTCACAGCTAGTATTCATCTATATACGCAAAGTTTCAACTCTGTAAGTTATATAGTTTTTGTGAATAGCTCTGTGACGGACAGACAACGGAGCGGCAGTAATAGGGTTTCGTGAGATGAACGAAACCCCAATTATACGATTGTGTTAATTATTGGGCTCATGATACTATACACTCTTGTTCAGAATCGATTGCATTTTATGTTCAACATTTTCAACGCTCTGTACGTTTGCAATAATATTAATTAAAAATATTCTTTAAATCAGATTAAATAAATCATTCACGTTTTTCTCTCTATTTATAACCGATTGAATGAAATTTTGCTGTTGTTTTATCCTCCATTTCACGATTTCACCAGTTATACAAATAATTTTTAAATGAATTTTAAAAGGAATCCGATTACAAACGGATTCGTTATACATTTCCATATCCAAAAAGACGTTGTTTCCATAGCAACAAATTTTTTTCTTGAATTGACAACGTACAGAATAGGGCTGATTTTTGAGCTTGAAACATTTTTAATGAATTTAATTTGTTTTTAAATAGTGAAATACAATCGTTAAATTTCATTACATATACGTATAAATGTATACACAAAATTGTAGTTATAAAAATTCATTTATTATGTAAGTTAAACTTACATAAACAAGTTCAGCATGAAAAAGTTTTCCCTTAAAGAGTATTTGTCTTTAAAGAGTATTTTTTGAAATTTCATTCTGTCGCCAACCGGTGATAACTTTTCAAATAAACGAAATGTCCATAATTTTTTACGGATGTTATATTGAAATTCCGCAGAATTTTTTTATAGAAGTATATATCCTCATTAGAAGAACATTCTGTAATTTTTTCAAAATTTTCTGAGTATGCGCTTATGGAGACCTTCCTTGTTAGTTCAATTCACCAATAGCCATGAATCTACAGTGTCATTTGGAAAACGTTTCCTTTTTTATCATTTGAGAAAACCAAGAGTATTTATAAGTGTTAATTACAACAAAATTCTCATTATGGAAGTTGAATTCTACTAGCAAAGTAGAGATTCACTTCTTGCTGATTGTTTCCAGTTTTCAAGATTCAAAGTAAGTTAGGTAAAAAACAAAAACAATTACTACCCTTCTGTTAAAAAAAAAAAAAGAATATATTCTTAACCCCTTCGGCCCTGATTTTTTTTTTTCATTTTTGGGAAAAAATTACTGTTATGCTAATACATTTAAAAATAGCTATCGGAATCACAGAAGTTAGGGTTTAATGAAAGTTAACGAATGCGTTCTTTACCAAAACCTCACAAATATAGTTATTTTGCGTGCTTTTCATATAACAAGTAGAGGAAGAATTTTTGAAGCCGTTTGGAAAATGTCGTATTACAACTAAATTAAACAAGCATAAAAATTTAGTAATATTTTTTTTCTTTTATCACAAATTACCAATTCGCAAAAGGATTCTCAAATTTTAATTTAAAGAGCGAACGTATGTTTTAATTCAAAGAAATACCAACGGCTTGCTAATAATTATGAAAATTATTATTATTATTATTATTACTAAATGCTAAACATAAGTGAAGTCATAATAGGAAATGTAGAGATTTATACTATCACTATTAGGTGCTGGAATTAATAAAAATAATGTTTAAGACAAAATAATACTCAATAAAGGATATGTCCTATTAGTAGGACGTCAAGACCGAAGGGGTTAAAAAAACTGAAATTTTAAATCGAGTTAAATTAAAAGTTTACTTCTTTTGAATCATTCAACTAAGAAAAAGAGGCATGACCAAAACTTATTTTAAGAAATATGGACAGTAATAAGTTGGATTTAAATCATTAATGGTGAAAAAAAAAAAAAAAACTCCAATACAAGCAGGAAAAATTTTACCATACGGAAGAATACAGATTGGCCACCCACGGCTTTTATCGTTGAGATTTTCTCAGCCAAGTCTAACTCCTCAAAAAAAAAAAAAGTTTTTGTTAGCATAAGCGAGCTTCTCGTGGTTCACGGGATCTTTTTGAATGAGTTCGCACTTCTTTTCTTTGGTAGACAATTTTTCATTTTTAGGGTTTCGTTCATCTCACGAAACCCTATTACTCTCGATCCGTTGTCTGTCCGTCACAGAGCTATTCTTAAAAAGTATGTAACTTACACAGTTGAAACTTAGTATATAAATCTAAATAGCAGCTGTAAAGAGCTGAAAATATTAAAATTTGAAAAATTCGTATTATTTTAATAAATAGAGATAAAAAACCAAAATTCTAACAGCCTTTTCCTATTAAATTGAAACATTTTTCGATATAGCAGATGCCAAAGATTTAAAATCCACAATGAAATTCTATCTACAATAATTAATTTTTTATCAGACGATTTTCACGTGAAAAATAAAAATGAAATAAAAAGTTTCACCAATTGAAAAAAAGATAAATATTAAATAAAATTGATTGACGTCATAGCCGTAATAAAACGGAAAATGTCAAAGATTTCTCAATAATACAAGGAGTATGAGTATGTGTAAGTACAGAAAGCAGATTAATTACACGTCATTAGAGAATTAAATAGAAAATCAGACGTCATATGGGAAGTTTAACGAATTTTTCAAATGTTTGAGAATAATACAAAGCGAGTATCAATATAAATAATAGAGAATAGTAAATATATGAGTTTGAGAAACATATTGAATCGTGATAAAAATCCGATATATTATTAATCCGATAAATAATGCATTTAGTCCGTATGACGGATATTATTATGACAGAATATAATAGCGGGCTTGGCCCGCTGTCCGGCTGGTTTAGATATACGAAAAATAGACCGGTAAATTTTTACTTTATAAAAAACATGACTTTTTTTTTGTTGATAAATGAAATTTGTTTAAATTTATTAAAGAAAGGATAAAGTGTTTTGAAAGGAATATTAAACGAAACCCTTTGAGCGATCTTCGATCACACTTACCTACTTGTTACAAATTTCTCCCTTGTCAAAATGTGATTGGCGGCGTTCAAAGATAATGCCTGCATCAATTCAAACCATTGCAGCTCGGCCGCAGACAACGTGACAAATAGAATCAGGATTCCCCACTGCCGCATTGCGGCATACACACGTTTCTTCTCGTTTTCCTAATGAGCAGGTGCATTTTTTATTTTTTTGAGGAATTCGTAGTTGTCGTCGTGCTGAATGAGGTTGTTCACAAAACTTTCACTGAGCAAATTTTCGGCCATGAGTCTTCCATTCAGTGATTTCTTTTTTACGGAAGGAAATGTCGATAGCATTCTTAAGACGAAAGTGATTAAATTTACTGTACGCGTACAGCAAATGATCAGGTCGGATTGCCTGTCGACCCAACCTTCGTATTTCTGAATAGACGATTTTGGTGTGGGTGCACTCCTTTTTAAGGTGCCTCACCTTCCCACAGTAAACAGTCGGAATAGACAGTTCTTCGGCTTTTTCTCCAAAGATTAGCGACTTAGGTCTTTGATTTTCCCCGGGTTCTAAGCAGATACGGCGGTCATCGGTGAGAAACGTGTGTGTCGCACTCAGGTCTACTTCTGACTCGTCGACCTCTACTTCTTCTTCTTCTTCAAATTCGACTGTTATCTTATCCACGTCACAGTTTTGTCATGTTCTTTCCCATTTGTCCGACAAACGCAATTCAGGGTGCTGATATAGTTCCTGTCGAGTGAGGTACGGGGCTGTGGCATGGATTTTTTGCGGTCTAACGATCGCTCTCATATAGTCTGATTTGTAAGTCAAACGTCTTTTAGGTAGCTTTCAATACAAACAAGAACGAAAAATCATGTTTCAAGCATAGATTATGTAACACTTTCCAACGCTTCCAAAATAATTTTACAAATCATACCGTTTAATAAGCTAAAAGGTAACACCTAAGTAAACAATTTGGAAAACGCATAACATATTTAAAAACATAATTTCAGGAATTTCCAACATATAAAATATTAAGAAAAATATCCGAATACTTTTATGCAGCCCTGGATAGGATCTATAGATTTGTATATATACTACATAGGATGCTAAATTTTAGTTCAGTTAGGAAACGAGTAACACAGTTTAAAATTCTCTGTCTGGAGTTTCCGTCCATAAACGGAAATGTGCCCGCGAACTTTTGTGCTTCCCTGTATAGGATCTACAGAATTTATACACACCACGTAATAGACAAAAAGCGAGTTAAAATTAAAATCGCGTTCAGTAACTTAAAACGCACTTTCAGGAATTATTGTTAACAGACAGTAGAGAATTCTTTTGTGTGTCCCTGTAAATGAACGATGACTGCTATGCACACCCTATTCCATATTAAGCTTCTTCTAATATACCTTAGTGATATATATAAATTTCAATGCGTTTAAAATAGTGAAACATTAATTAAATAAACCGCAAATGATTTTTCCTCATAGACCGCAATGTAACGGAATTGTTTTGAGTGTCCCTGTAAAAAAAACAATAAGCGCTACACACTTCCGTTGAAATAGGGAACATGCTATAGATAACGACAATAACATATAAAAATTGCAGAGCAATACGAGCATATTTACGGGAGTCAGAGCATGGACAGAGGGCCAGACGGCCATCCGGCCAGACAAACCGAATTCATAAACACTTTTCAACTAGGTTCGAAAGTGTTCAAAAGTATAGAGCTACTTATTGCAGCCGTTCGAAGGAAAGCAATTCCGGAAAATTTCGGTATATTTTCACCGATCATGAGCCCCCAGACACCAAAACCACCCTCCGTTCAAATGTTGATCCTAATAATATTATAAATCTGATTGTGTGCAAATGTTAGGCTGAAGCCAGCGTCAAAATGAAGCATTTAATTATCCTGTACCTTTGCATATAAGTTGATTATAACCCTCAAATGAATATAGAATGGTTTTTGTTTATTTTATTTCAATATTTTTCTTAATAATTCAAAATTTCATTATTTTCATAGAGAATAAATGGACATTTTTTCGTATATTTTAAAATGGTTGGTTGGTTGGTTTGGTTGGTTTGGCCCAAAGGGCCCGGTTTTGCAGCTTCTTTTAAAATGGTAAAATCTGGAGGCACGGCAGTGCCTCCGCCAAGTCGAGAGAGGACAGCCGTAAGCATACTTTTCTGGAAGCAACTCAGGGCACTTTTGACCCCCCCATATCTCCGCGCTGGAGTATCCCAAAAATTTTAAACTTCAATTATAGAGAGTATTTGGCCCACAGGACCAAAATTTAAAATTACAACTTTCTGTCTTTTCTAGTTCAGGCGATATATGAACTCAAACATTCGATTTTTTGTCACTTCTTACTCATTCGTTCACGCGTCATCAAAAAGATTGGGTAGATCCCGTAGCCCCAGAAACTTGACATTTGGAAAAAAGGTAGTGTTTAGGATACAAAGAAAGGAAAAATTATAAAATCCAGAAAATTCGAAAAAAAAACATTCGAAAATTCAACAAATTCCATCAAAATTGAAAATTGAAAATAATACGATCTTGTAGTCTTGGAAACTTAAGATTTGGTGTGAAGGTAGTGTTTAACATCCAGAAAAAGAAAACATCAAAAACACCAAAAAAATCGAAAGCAAAATTGAAAAAATCGAAGAAATTGAAAAAAACCGAAAATTTGAAGACAATCCGATTTTGTTGCGCTAGAAAATTCAAATTAGGAATAAAGGTAGTATTTAGGATACAGTAAAAGAAAAATTTAAAAAATCCAGAAAATTCGAAAAAAAAAATAAAAAAATTCGAAAAAAATGAAAAAATGAAAATAATTTGATACAATAACGCTCGTATTTATAAATTAATTTGGATGAAACTAATTGCGTGTATTAAGCTCACCAATGCCTCGACCGAGTTCGTTGGCCAGCTTGGTCCGCCATCTTGTTTCAAGATGGCGGCCACGGAAAATTTTAAAACTAAAATAAATATACAAAAAAGTTAAAAAATCAAGTTTATTTTTTAATTAGGTGTTAGGACTTGATACAAGGATTCCAGAGCATTTTTTGTTTTACCTCTATCTTAAAAATTGGCTGAGATAGAGCAATTTGAAATTCTAGGGTGGCTGACATTTTGAAACAAAACAGCACATTACAAAAAACCAACGATAAATTTATGGTCAATAATGGTCAAGCAGGTGCAATCCCGAATGAATACTCCGTGTTATTATAACTGTAACTCTGACTTCGAAATTTTGATACGTTGCATTTTCTATTTGTTGATATTTTTGAACTATGATTTACGCTAAGTGAAATGTTGTTGTTGAAGAGGGATTTTCCATGTAAATCCGAAACGTCCAATTTTAATATAATTTTAATGTTTTATGAAAGTGTATTGTAATGTCTGTAATTTTAATGATTTTAATATAAATTTATAAGTTTTAGTGAACGCGATTTCTCGCAAATTATTTTCTTTCATTGTTGTAATCATTTTCCCAATCATACGCATAAAACTATATATTCATATCCATTAGCGCCAAATTCTCGCCAAACTTGGAGACAATTGGCGAAATCTCGCCAAATTTGGCGACAAAAATAAGTTTTCATAAATGAAGCTAACTTGGCTATAGCTCAATAATTTGGCGAATTTCTTATTCAAATTCAGTGTAAACGAATCTTTTGTAAACGGTTTCTTTGCATTTTAACTTGCTGTTTTCGAGTAACATTAGCTAAAATTTTAAAACGAAGATATAGAAAAGTTACCTTTTCCTGACGGTACAGGCCGGAGGACCTTTTTATGAGTTGTCGGATGCAATCTATGTTTTGCATTAAATAAAGTAAAACATTGAAAAACAAATCCCACAGGATGGGGATAGTTTGTTTTAGATCTGGAGGCACGGCAGTGCCTCCGCCAAGTCGAGAGAGGACAGCCGTAAGCATACTTTTCTGGAAGCAACTCAGGGCACTTTTGACCCCCTCATACCTCCGCGCTGGAGTATCCCAAAAATTTGAAACTTCGTTTTTCTAGAGTATTTGGCACACAGGACCAAAATTTAAAATTAAAACTTTCTATCTTTTCTAGTTCAGACGATATATGAACTCAAACATTCGATTTTTTGTCACTCACTCACTCACTCGTTCACGCGTCATCAAAAAGATTAGGTAGATCCCGTAGCCCTAGGAACTTGACATTTGGAAAAAAGGTAGTGTCTAGGATACAAAGAAAGGAGAAATTATAAAATCCGGAAAATTCGAAAAAAAAAACATTCGAAAATTCAACAAATTCCATCAAAATTGAAAATTGAAAATAATACGATCTTGTAGTCTTAGGAACTTAAGATTCGGTGTGAAGGTAGTGTTTATCATCCAGAAAAAGAAAACATCAAAAACACCAAAAAAATCGAAAGCAAAATTGAAAAAATCGAAAATCGAAAAAAATCGAAAAATTTCAAATAATCCGATTTTGTTGCGCTAGAAACTTGGAATTCGGAATAAAGGTAGTATTTAGGATGCAAAATAAGGAAAAATTAAAAATTCCGGAAAATTCGAAAAAAAAAAATTCAAAAATTCGAAAAAAATTGAAAAAATTAAAATAGTTTGATCTTTTAGCCTTAGAAACTTAAAATTCGCAGTAAAGATAGTGTTTAGGATTCAGAATAAGTTAAAATAAAAAACCAAATAAAATTCGAAAATAAAACAAAAAAATCGGAAAAATCGAAAAATAAGGAAAATTTGAAAATAATTCGATTTCATAGCGCTAGAAACTTGAAATTTGGAATAAAGGTAATATTTAAGATACTAAATAAGGAAAAATTCAAAAATATGGATAATTCAAAAATACCCATAAATTAGTGCAGACGATATATGAACTCAAAGTTTCGATTTTTTGTTTCTCACACACTCACTCACTCTCGCGTCATCAAAAAGATTGGGTATATCCCACAGCCACAGAAACTGAAAATTTGGAATAAAGCTAGCATTTCGGATACAAAGAAAGGAAAAAATATAAAGTCCGGAAAATTTAACTAGAATCCGTCAGGCCGAAATGTCGGAGCATTGAGTGGGATAAACATAAAATATAACATTAACAATATATAATATATATTTTTTACTTTTATATTTACTGTTTAATAGTATAAAAGAAAAATTACAATAACTGCTGTTGAATCTTCAAGTGTTTATTCGGTCAACAGTTGCCTCAGATACTGCTCAAATGCTAATCTATCAGCAAGTGTCCCCCTTCTTCTAATTTGGTCTAGCCTATCCTTTGCGAAAGGCACTTCAATCAGAACTTCCTCTAAACGTCGAACCCTGCTAAACGCGACATAAGTTGCTCCAAGTGACAACTCCTTTTCACCAATGTCCACAGCTATTTTTGACAAAGTTAAACCTTGGGATTTGTGTATGGTGACAGCGTATCAAACTGTTAAAGGTAACTGAGTACGGGAGCATGAGACGTTGTTTTCTTTCCAAGACTTTGTAATAGGTGTGACAGGAAAAAGTCTTTCAGTGAGAAATGGTCCCCAATAATCATCAAAATGAACCATTACTGCCTGTGGCAAGCCTGGAGGCCGTAATCCTGGTCCGTAGACAATATCTTTTACCGTACCAAGTGCACCGTTGACCAATCCTCCCTCTGTCCACAGATTGGTACGCAACATATACGTGCTCATCTTCACTCCATCTTGCTATTTGATTATTGTGGTCTGCTAATATTCTTGCCACTGGCCATTTTGATTTACGAAGTACTTCTTGATTATGTTCTTCAGCTTGCTTGTTTGTGGGAAAAAGGCGTATGGCATTTTGAAATCTTTCAAGTTCAGCCGGAGGCTGTATAGCTTTACGTCGTTGCATAAGGTATGCGTATTGGTCGCCTGTAACTTCGCCTACGGAAAGCGAATCAAGAGTCTCTCTAAACTGTATTTGCTGATCGTCGCTTTGTCTCATTGACTTTGTTAAGGTGAAACATTTTTCAAACATCTTAAGAACTGTTTGTCCACGTAAAACCAAAATGTCTTTTATAGAATGTCTCCTATATAGAGGTGTGTCTTTTACAGGCTGTAGCTGCCTAATATCTCCAATCAGGTAAACAAATAAGCCTCCAAAAGGTTCAATGCTGTCTGGTTTACCTTCGCGACATCTTTGCTCAAGTGCAGCCATCAGACGGCATCCGATCATTGAAAATTCGTCAATAATGAGAAATGAAACTGGATTCATCCTGAGCTGTAGATTTCTTGCTGCTTCACTTCCTAAATCAGCAAACGATTTAAAACATGTTGGTACTTTTAGTACAGAGTGAATTGTTTTGCCCTCGACATTAATTGCAGCAGCACCTGTTGGAGCCAAAACCATAATAGCTTCCGGTCCTAACTGCTCGGTAACTCTTTTACGAATTTCTTTTATTACCGTACTTTTTCCAGCTCCGGCTTTCCCAATAATAAAAGTACGTTTAGGGCAATTTATAAATCTTGATTTCAAAGACGAAAGCTGTTGCGTGCATAAGTGAAGTATTTTTTGCTGCTCATCTGTAAATCTGATCTCAGACGTATCGTAATTTTGATGCACTGTAAGTTGTTGTTCTTTACAGTAATTTAAAAATGAAGTAAAATTGCGATCAGGGTACTTGTAACTCTCACTTTTCCACTCACATGCATGATCAATCACGCGTTGCCCCAAAGTATCCTCGTTTGTCTGCACAGGAACTATGGCAGCTGCTGCCATATGGATCAATCTCGCGGTATTCTTCTTGCAGGATTTCTGTCTCATGTGTACTGCTAACAGCAGGAAAATTTATTTCTTCGTGTGCATCAATATTTAGATCATTGAATGCTTCCTCCCATGAGTGATACGCAGACAGCAGGCCTTCTTGCAATAAAGAGTCAGAATTACCTCTCCAAGGATAATTGAGTAATACTTGTTGCCTATAGTATTCTTCGGCTAGAGTTGGGTCGTGGTTGAGTGATGTAAGAGGAAAAACTCTGACAAGTGCATCTTTTCTTCTTTGGTGATAATCGACTCCTCTTACTGAGAAAGATTTTGCAAACTTAAGAAGCGTGCAGGAAATAAGTTTCTCCGGCCGCGCGCAATATTTCTGAAGCATGCTTTTTGATGGTCTTTCGTCGCTTGAAAAGTTGATTTCTTTCCTGTTCTTATCATGAAGCCGTATTGTAACTACTTCCCGACTACTGTGATACATTGGCCATCCCATTAATATGTGTACTACCTCTTGGGCTGAGTAATCCCTTTCAGAAACAGAAGACAAAATAAGTTTTTGGACTGCTTGAACCGCTGGATTTGTTTCGTTCATCTTATTTAAAATCTCAGATAACAATTCCTTGTAAGGAACAGAAGCTGTTTCTGATTTTGAGGCATATTTGGCAATGTAATGCAAAACCGCATCCTTTGATATAATAGGACAGAAATCCGTGTTAGCTCTCCAAACTTGTGACACGAAGCAATTGTAGGTATTCATTCCAGAATCGTTTCTTTTTGGCAAAAAGCTAATTATGCCATTTTCTACTTGAAGCTTTGGAGAGTCGCACTCTGCTTTTGGAAAACCAAATCTGCAGCTATAACTATTTGTACCTCTTTTTTTCATTAGGCAATAATCTCCATGTCTTGTGTGACGTTGGACTTGATTTAAGAGCTGAGCGAGATCTTTTTCACGATCTTCACTGGAAATGTCTGAAAAGCGAACTCGACAGCGGTGTATATCATTTACGAGGACGTCCTTGTCAGGATTAACAGCACTGCATAGTTTTTCAAAATATGCTGTTACGGCTGTTACATTTTCAGCGTTAGTCATGTCTAGTGTTTCCATGTTTGGCGCCCCTCTTAACAACAACAATCCATGCATGTGAGGACTTCCACGCCTCTGCCATTCGAAACGAACCCAGTAGTCGTCTATTAAAAACAACGGCGTCAAGATTTTTCTCAAAAATATATCACAACGTTTTTGAAAGAGCCAACCAGTCAACAGAGGGTTGTCGTGCATTAATTGTCTGCGTTCTGTATCAGTCAGCTCATTTGCATCTCTGTTAGGCTCTAAAAGTCTGAAAAGATCAGGCCAGTGATAATCAGCTGCAGACAGTGTAAAAAAAATTGTTGGTGCTCCAATTTGTCCTACCATGGAAAGGAGTTTCCCACAACGTGCACGCCAGTATCCTTTTGTGCATCTTAATTTGTTAGCATACATCATAATGTGTTTTGCCATTTCTGGTTGCCTATTCAGAATATCACGCATCTGCTCTACCGTCTTATTGCTGAACCTATTTCGCTGAACGAAAAAACGCCCTTTAGCCAAAGACTGCCACCGAAGAATTGAATTCATGGCAAAGTAGCGAAATCGGGGGTCTTTAGCAAATCGCCCATCTTCATACTTCATTAGGAACTTAAAATACTCATCAGGAGAGACTGCTTTTTGACGAGGTTGTCGTAAGTCAGCTGTACCATGTGGAAAAAGATGAGGAAAAGCACGTGCTATGTAACCCTCTTCTTGAAATTCGTTGATAGGCTGTGAATTTAATGAAGGGTGAGGCACACGAATTGCGTCATTTATTAAGTTGTTTTGATCTACCGGTTCAAGTAGTGGTCTAAATGACTCGCGCCTTATTTCCTCGTTCAAAGTATCAATATCCTCAGTAATATCGGTTGCTGTTGGTAACATTTGAGATACGTCACCATTCTCAGGTAATGTAGCGATCAAATCTTCATCAATTGTGATATTTGAATAATAAGGATTGTGAGCTTTAAGCCACCTGAGTGCTTCTAGAAGGCGTTGTGAGCGAACAGAAAAACTGCACATCCTGATAAAGTATCTTTTGTCACTAACACAGTTGAAGTCATATCTGAAGGATTGACAGGCAGGCGCGAAATAAAACTCTCAATATTTTGTTTAAAGCTGATTACATTTCCGCTGTATCCATACTGTGAGCCTCGTATACGGTAAAGAGAAACCACTGGATGTATTTGAGCGATCATCATTTGTTCAATGTAGCTCAGATCTTTGAGACAAATAGGAACTGAACCTGGGTCCATCGAATTAGTGGCAGAAAACTTGAAAGCACCGTCTCTACACTTGCATGTCTGGCAGAGCTCAGCAGTATTTAATATGATATCAGGGAAAGCTCTGTGACACGTATTACAGGACACATAGGTGGTTTGCGATACCTCTCTATCAAACCTGATTGCTTCATTCATTTGAGTTGTCAGTATACCGGTACTCGGCAAAAAATCTGAAGGTAACTGACTTGTGCGACTTCTCCGCATTGAATTACGATTCGCAATTCTTCTCATTTCAGCTGATTGCTTTCTCTTAACTGGCATCCTTGCAAATTCTATGTAATAAAAACATATAATCCGTTCATATATAAAATGTTTCTTAATATATATTTTTTTTTATCCTGGATTGGCTGGACTATATCAAAATAAACAGATTTACTCTCATACTTCTTTTATA